>JAODXP020000024.1:12740974-12815974 GCA_027497455.2 Sardinella longiceps | reverse complement strand
TTTGGGTTTACCGGCCACCCTGGGCAAACACGTCCCCTCTCTCCAAATCCCCTCCGCACACCGGTCCACCTTAGACGTCCCCACTGGTCCGCCTCACACCCGCTAATTGTGCAAACGTGACGGAGAGGCTGATAAATATATTTAAAATGCCGAGGGTAAAGAAGAGGAAGAGGAGGAGGAGGAGGAAGAGGGGGTAGGGGGACTCAACTCTGGCACACGAGCAGGACAAGGTGTTTGTGTATATGTATTTGTAAAGCAAGCAAAGCAAGTGTGTGAGGTGTTTGTGTGTGACTGTGTGTGTGTCCTGTGTGTGTGTACAGGGGATGTCTGTGGTCTATGTGCTTGGCCCTGAGTGTTTAGCGACAACGACCTTTTCTAAATATTAGTGTACCTTTTCAGGCTTCCTCTCCCCCCTTTTTTCTCCTTTTTTTCCTTGCCTTTCTGTCTGAGTCTCTCTCTCTCTCTCTCTCTCTCTCTCTCTCTCTCTCTCTCTCTCTCTCTCTCTCTCTCTCTCTCTCTCTTTCTTTCTTTCTTTCTTTCTTACTGCTCTCTTGCTCTGTCTCTCTAACTTCTCTATACATAGTGTACACACTCATTCTCTCTTCACTACAAGTTGACGTTACACAGACTCTTGCTGTGAGTGTGAGTGTGTGTCTAGAAAAACACACCGTCAGACACACACACACACCCCCACACACACACACACACACACGCACGCACTCAGTCAGGGAGCTCAGACGCAGTGAAACACATATGGCAGCGTTGGCTGGCACAGATCTGGGCGAGCAGAAAAACAGGTGGAGACGGGGGTCAGTGCGCTCCCAGATGCCACAGCGTAGCCAAGGGACACTCCGACCGGTGAACCAATGGCATGTTTGTGCTCGAGGCTGTTTCCTCGCTTTTGTGCCATCTCCTCTCCAAGAACAAATGCTCGCTTGTTCACTTACTCTCCAAACAGGCAACAGCGTTTTAATAGATATTGTAGATTTTATGATTAAATATGATGTAAAAAGGGGATTTTTTATAATTTTACAATACCCTTTTACAAATTTGGTTTTAGTCAGTTTATTAACAATTGATTTATTTTAAATCCAATCTCAAGGATTTATTGATGTTATTTTACAATGCTGTTGATAAGACATCTCAGTTGGCACATCAACTACCAAAATGACAACCAGAATCACCATATATTTTTTTAAATAATACAAATTGCTTTATAATGACCTAAATAATGTACCTATATAACAGACCCTTAGTATTTTTTGCCTCTTATTATGAGATTTTTTTCCATGTATCCAAGCAAAAACTGGTAAAAAAGGAAGTGAATTCCTCAGCCGCCAGGACTCTGAATTATTAGAATAACCGGGAGAGTCTGGATACACTGCATAGTAAACAGGCTCACAACTCGGCGAATTGTTATTCAGGGACGACGCAGCAGCGTGCTCGCAGAAAATGAGCTTGTCTGTGGGAAGGTTTTGATTTCCATACACGGCTATATGAGCAAGTGTGGAAGGATCCAGAGTATAGGATGATTTGGAATGCTACGGAAATCCTCACTTTATGGGATGAATCCCAGTGCATTTTCCAAGACTCAAACTGGGATCTTCAATTTAATTTGAAAGCTCAGTGGTCACGATGGTCGTCTTTGACATCTTGAATTTTCAATTTGTTCAAGTTATTCAATCAAGGCAGCTCTTGCAGCCTCTGCAAGCATTTGTCCATACTAATATAGTGCCATGATAAAAATGTGAACATTTTTAAAAATTTGAAATTAAAGATGTTCAAAAAATTTATTAATGTTTATTATTTGTTTTGGATTTTTTTTGTTTTTAGATTTTTCCTTTCTGATGTTTCAGTTTTGAAGTCCAAAGTCCATGAATTATATTTCTGTGATGGATGTTATTGCATTGAAAGTCTTCCTTATTTTTTGTCATTATTTCCCCCTCAGTTTTTACTGCTCTCCCTACGCCTCCATAGCTGTGAACGCACATCAAGCGACCTTCAGGCTGTTTGCTTTCAGACCCTTTTTAACTTGGGAGCTCTGACACCCTGACAAATAGTCCAAAAAAAAAAAAAAGAAAACTAATTCCATCCACCCATCATTTCAGCCTGTCTCTCCTCCTCGTCTCACACACACTTGTCCGGTTGGTCTGAGGAAGGACACAGGAACATTCTCCTTTTTCCCCTCCTCTCAAGCAGAAACCAAGAGCCTGTCAATTCATCAGATTAAAAAAAATACTGGATAGTTCTGGGGGGAGTATTTTAAGCGAATGAGATGTGGGTCTTGGTATGGTGTTTTTGCCCACTTGATGAAGTGTGTGTGTGTGTGTGTGTGTGTGTGTGTGTATTCTCCTGGATCTCTTTTTGTTTTTTCTTCTCCACATCTTTTTCCATTGCCGTGTTCATCACCTCTCTTGAAATGTTCCCTTGTGTCTAAACGTGACCCAGGAGAAGAGCACATACTCGGCTCTGTCTGACACTTTTCCTGTTTTTTTCTTTTCCTTTATCCATCTCTCTCTCTCTCTCTCTCTCTCTCTCTCTCTCTCTCTCTCTCTCTCTCTCTCTCTCTCTCTCTCTCTCCTGCTGTCTGTGCAGGTTGGAGCGGCTGGTGGAGGTGTTGCGGAAGAAGGTGGGCACAGGGAGCGTGAGGACAGTGATCTGACTCCCTGACAGAGACTCCACCAGGCCAAAGGGCTGACCCGTCGACTGACCGGCCGGCCAGCCACATCTGGTGACCAGGCAGTGGCGTTTAGCACTGAGTAAACACAGCCACAGCCTTGACTGGGCAAACAGTTGTTAGAAGTGGAGCACTCACACACAAAAAAAGCCTCATTCCAAACCTCGCTCCCAAAAGAGAGAGGGGGAGAGAAAAAGAAGAGGAAAAAAAAGAGCACAATTGTAAATGTTTAACCACTTGGTTGTTACAGCCATGGGTTACAGCGATCTCCCTTCCATTCCACCTTCTGTTGAAAATCTTTTCTCTTTTTTTATTATTGGAGTCACAGTATTGACTTTTTTAGCATCACTGTTTGTGTTGATGTGTTAAGTCTGATCAGGACAAGGGAAACAAGGCTACTCACTCTGTGTTATAAAGTTCAGACACTACCAACAGTAAGGTCTTAAAATGTCAAGAGCAGGATTCTCATCAAGAACTGGTGCTTAGTAGTATTATTTTGTTTGTGTGTTCTGTTTACTTCAGAAAAGGGACTTTTGCAAGGAAACAAATATGTTAGTATTTTAAAGCTTTGTATTAGATAGGGTGACTTGGTCAGTATTTTATCTCTATTTTTTTCAAACATTAACCATCAGTATCAATACATCAAGAATATGTCTATGAGAAGGTATAAAATAAAGGCATTGAAATCATTTTAATGGCAACAGTTTTGAGGCCTATATTAATTAGAAATGTATTTAATTGTTACATAGGTTACTTTAATTGATTTATAATGTCCACAACCACTTTAGTCATTTCTACCTCAAAGTTCATGCCAAATGATTTACTAGCTAATACTTCCTAAACTCTGTCATTAGCTAATATGTTTAGTCACCAGTAAGCTATTAACTTCAAATTAAAGATAACGCTGTCTGTTTGAATAACTGTATTTATCCAAGGTTCAGTTCTCAAAAGGTACTAATTTGGGACAGATCTTTGGGCGGGAGAGAGTAGTCCTGTATCATCCCTGGATATTAATTTAGTATAAGACTTTTATGAAGAGTGAGAATATTACCCTGTTTTTTATCTTCTTATTACTTCTTTAATATTAGAAAGACAGGATTCCATTTAAGACGTATTTTTTAAAAAGACAGAATAAATGAAAACTGTATATTTCCTGATCCTGGAAATGTAAAGTCCCTCCTGCTAAAATATCTCAAATTGTGTTTCGTTTTGTGGAGAGTGTAGGCTGGAGCCATGTTTTATCCAAAAGTATTTTTCAGGAAAGTATTGTAAGTAGACAAAATGAAAATGGACTGGGCAACTGAACCCTGTAGGTTAACAATATTGCGCTTGGCTATGGCCTACAATGCGCTTTATGGAAGTAACCTACATCTACAAGGAGACATGGGAAAATTCATTCTCTCCACGCTCACCACTCTAAAATTACACTGAAATTTAGCAAATAATGCTTATTGGTTTAAAAACTATAATGTGCTAGGCTACTTCTATTCGATTTCACTTGAGTGGCTGACTGCGTTCTTGGCCAGGGCTACTTTCAAATGCGTGGCCCACCTTCAACTATTTAACAGTTTTTCAGGCATGTTTGCAGCCACTGGTCGGTAATCTCAAGAAGCGATTTTGCATGTTGATAATTCCCAAACATGAGAGTGCCAAAGAGATCAGATGACCTTTGCTGAGGACTGTATACCAACCAATTATATCCGCATCGTTTACGTTTCCTTTTCTCATATTGATGAGTTGACCCTCCCGAGTCCTGTCCCCCTTCCAGTGTCCTTTGCTAGAAGGGGGCAGTGCAGTGACTTGTGTACCCGAACATGATCGATTATGTACTCAGAAATATGTCGGATGGGCGCAGTGGTCGCCCTGAAAGTTGTGGTGGAAAGAATAGGAGGAGTTGGTAAGGCGGGACATGCTGCAGAGTTGCCCTCCCCTTAGATAATGCTTGACACCAAGACAAGCTTGTCGATTTCTCCTCCATTGGTAACCGTGGTGATCGCACAACCTGGGTGTCCCCCACTATTTAATCCACGAGGTCTCTGTGTAGGTTGATCTGTCGGATAATCCTACTTGTTAAACAAGTTAAACTTTCCTTGTGGACGTCTGTAGTCTGGGCTTCAAAAGGCATTAAGAAATATTGTTTTGTTTTTTAGGTTATTAATTTATTTTTATATACATTTTTAACCTTTGTTATAATGCTTCATTTGCCCCACTAACATCTTTCGAGAGGGATGTAAGCAGCCGACTTGGTGCTGCAGCAGGTTTTGGGGATTCAGAAATTGCATCTCTCCGTGGAGGCCCGCGCAGTGGTGCGCCCGGGCATCAAAAGAGGGGATCCTGATTATCCATTTTGAGAACCAATCGCACGATGACATGACTACAAAACAAGTTTTTATACGCTTTAATTAAAAACGCGTTCCAGCAGCCTCAGTGTTGAATGACCCTCAGAGAAAAGCGTGACTGATCCTGTTGCTATAACGACACCAACTATTTCCAAGCCTTTTCACTTTGCATCGTCCATCCACACATATTACAGAGAATACTGCACTTGGCTACTGTGAGCCTGAAATTGGAGGACGTTGCAAATCGCCTATCCATGAGGGAGGAGTTCCTCAATGGGCTTCCACTTAAAAATAATTAACCTTGCAGCTATATTTGGATTGCAAAGGTTCAGTTTTGTGGCTAATTATGACCCCCTAACTTAAAATAGGACTTGTATCATTACTAACATGTGGTTCCATGGTATTCATTCAACATAGTGTAATTTATTGAGTTGCAACCAGTTTAATGTAGTCTACCCCTAGACTCCATAAATAAAATGGATCAAGTGTGATCCTGTTGTACGCATCTCAAATGGTATAATAAAGACCCAAAACACAAGGCTACAAGCAGGCAGGCGAGGAGACCACCAACCTGACATAGCCGGCGCATATTAGGAGGGGACAAAGCCTTAATAAACTTCTTCCGTATAATTTTTAATGGAAAACCAGCTGCTTCTAAAGCTGATTTCGGATAGAGATCTCCCTCTTCTCTCCCTCACCCTTTTGAAAGCCCCCTTTCTTTCGCGTGTGATTTTGAAGGGGTATTGCTTTGCTCTTTTCGTTGCCCGAGCACAATTGTGTTATTGGAGATAATTAATTCAATCCCCATCAAAAGGTATTAGGAGCGCCTTGGTCCTGTAGTGGCTTTCTAAAACCACAGAATGAAAAGACAGAGAAGAAAGATCTACGGGTAGGCTTGCTGATGGCCGCTTTTGAAGTAAAGGAGTTGGCGCATTGTTGTAGAAATTTTTGTCCATAAGGCTGAAGAAAGCGCCAGTTCTTTTGATGGCCTTAGGAGAAATGCCACATAAGTTGGAAAACAAGGCCCTAGTGAAATCTCGACGCTGGACATTGCCCGCTGATAACATATGTTACGAATTAATAAAGACTAGAGGACTTCAGTGAGCGCAGATCGCAGATGAGAACTGATGGCGCAGGTTTGGCCCAAAAATCCGGAACAAGCAATAATCAAGTGAATATTATTATTATTATTATTATTATTATTATTATTACTATTATTATTATAGAGTCAATCTAAAAAACGTACCATAAGTAGGCTAGCCTACATGCTCAATTAACATGCAAAATAAATAAATGGATAGCCTGTATTTAGCGCGCTACGGGCTATTACATTCAGAGAGGTGAAGAAAAATGGTATTTGCATTGAGCAAAGTAGTCTGGTGAAAGCCGTACATAACAGAATTTTGTGAGATCTATGCAAATTAGTAGGCCTAATGCACATTTATTGCGCTCTGCCCCACACCGTTTCACTTTCGACATTTTCAGGAACCATGTCCAACGCAAATGCAAGTCTTTTTCAACAGCTGGGCAAACTGATGGACACGATCCGTGTAGAGTTCAAAGATTTCTCAAGCAAACAACTTTTCTCTGACGGGAGAACTTTTTTCAACACATACTTGTTTCTCTTGTCAATTAAACCACTGCAATCTTTAGTGAAGAATGGAATGACCACCACTTGTTCGCCAGGCCTGAGTTGTCAAAGCATATAAGAGCTGACTTTTCCCCCATGCTGATGACAATATCGATGCCATTAATTGTTATTTATATAGACCTATATATATATCTGACATGTGTCCCCGCCGTAACGTTTCTTAACTCAAATTCTACAGTTGCCATTATTTAGTCCAAATGCAATTTCAGAACAATCATTTAGGCTACACTTCACTGTGATCAGCAGATATTGTGTCTATCCCAAACCAGAACAAATTGAGCCTATTATTTTCACAGATAATCGTCAATCTTTTGCAAAATGGCTGTCCTTAAAATGAAAAAAAGAATACATGGTTCATGAAAAAAAAATCAAAACAAACTATAAGGAAAATTTGTAAGACATTTTTGCTGAATATTATTAATTTGATCCAAAGGAGTTTTTTATGTAGGCTACACCATTTGCATTTGCGTAAAGGCTACCCAAGCAATGATACCAATTGCATCTAATGAAATATTGGCGAAATATTTCAATAAACAAAAAGGATCATTTTGTTTATAAAGTTTGAGAATATTTCAGAATATAGCCTGCGTGTGGGTAAGGTAGCTTATAGGCAGAAGTGCCCAAATCTGCTGTCACGTTTTAGTTAATAAATTAAAATGTTATTAAATTCGTAAATAATAAATATGTAATTAATAAAATTATATGATGAAAGTTATTTACGCGCTGAGAGATTGTTAGTGTCCGAGCGGAGAAAATGCTGTCATCTTGGCCTTCCATGACATTTCATGATGCTCAGTTGCGCTTCTCCATTTTATTTACGCGTCAGGGGGCAATTACATGATAATTAAACGAATTTCACGGTTACTCAGCCAAAATGTGTGTTTACAAAATACCATGATCAAAGTAAAATCTGTTCAGGTTCAGGAGCCCCTCGTGTAGGTTACGGTTCACAAAAAGATGATTTGGCCTCCCTATGATATTGTTAAAAATCCCATTTAAAACGCGATCCGATCTTTTATCACACAGGTCTTTGAGGCTCTGCGATGGTTAGATTTGGATTTTCTCTTGATCACCTACCAATTAAGACTGAGGCAAAACCTGGACCACATGTTTTATGGGAAAAGGCCATAACGTTGGACATAAATACTGGAAAGGAAAATAATAAAATATTGTTTAAATTAATATAGGCCTAGAATGTAGGCCTACTTGTTTTCATTTCACTTTTTAAAATTTCGTTTATGCGCATAGGAATATTCAAAGAAAAAGAGACTTTAAAACTTGCACTATAATGCCCTTTACCATGGCGATAAGGCCACTCCATGGACGCATGACATGGATAGTGTAGCCTAGTTAGAAAAATTACAACACTGAGAATACCGTGATCAGATTTTATTTGAACGAAATAATTTAATCACATGCAAAGAGAACAGGAAGAAGCAAAATCGTGAGAGGCCTCCCTAATTCTTCAGTGAAGATTCAACCTGTCTGCGTAAAGATGTGACCAACCACTGAAAGTATTTGCTTCATAAAGAAATACATATTTTTATTATTTCTAATGCAGTTCCATGTTGGAATAAAGTTATTTTGATACAAGATTGGGAATGAAACGCTTTCGTCAAAATGGTAAATAAAACGAAAATGTAAAATATGCTAACAACATAAAAATCACTTGAAACAGGTTTTTTTGTTTTTCGTTTTGATTTCATGTTGTTTTTGTATTTTTTAACCTGCAGCACGCGTTCCACAACACCACATTGACCTTCATTCATGCACATTGTAACACACGGACACATTCGTCGTTAGAGACTACAAGTTTGGGGAATACAACATTATTTTACAGGTTCAAAATTGTTGGTTTAAATACACTTGCGATGATTTACATCTGGGTATACAATCTTTCATGGGAACACGTTTACAGAATAGTTTATAATACACATACACATTCTTACATTTGAAAGTAACAGTCCTTTGCACTCTGTGCATGCAAAAAATAATAATAAAATATAAGATAAAATAAAAAGATTTTGTCGGTCCTCAGTAAAAATAAGAAGGTACTAAGATGTGTTTAGGACCGGTCTGGAATACACACCTTGGTAGTAGGACGCCTCTATTGCCGAAGGGTCCATAGTGGCTCTCCCGGCCATAGATGCACTGCCGAGGGGCAAGCTGGAAGACATCCCTGACCCATAGGATGAATATTGCAGTGCTTGTTCGTAGGCTTTCATGTCCAGTTTGTGTTGTTGCTCCGATGAGGACATTAAATTATTAATGGAAAAGGGGTGGTTGAATGAGTAATGGGGGTCTCCTTTAAGGTGCAGCTGGGTCTCATGGCCCATAGAATGTGGGGCCAACGGTATTGATGACAGAGAAGTGGCTGAGGTGGCTGCGGGATGCAGGGGTGGCCCGCTGCTCTTTAGTTCAGAAGTGGGGTTACCGCTTCTGTCCAGGCTGTGTGGGCTAGAGGACTGGTTGGAGCTGGAAATCGAGCTTGTGTCCATGTGCCCAGTTTTGGAGTTGCCACTCTCGTGTGCGGGAGAGACAGAACCCCCTGTCTGATCTTTCCTTCCATCCCCTCCTTTAGTTGTAGACAACTTTTTATTATCACACTTAAAGCGCTTCTGTCTGCGAAGGTAACAGCCATTTTCAAACATATTTCCAGAATCGGGATGCAAAGTCCAGTATGAACCTTTTCCTGGCTTATCCGGTGATCTGGAGACTTTGACGAAGCAGTCATTAAAAGACAGCGAGTGTCTGATGGAATTTTGCCACCTTTGTTGATTTTGGCGGTAGTAAGGGAAGAGATCCATGATCCATTGATATATTTCACTGAGAGTGAGCATTTTGCTGGGTGACTGCTGGATAGCCATAGTGATAAGCGAAATGTAGGAGTAAGGGGGCTTGGCATGCGGGTAACTTCTTCTGAAGGTTTTGTTATCTCTTGCCCTGTTGAGGTTAGTTTGGGCATAGGTCATGGGGCTCATAGTGGGGCTCATGCTAGAGTAAGGATTCAGTGCGCTCATGGAGGCTTGCTGTGCAGACATGGCGTTCATATTTGTGGGACTCAACGCGGTACCCATCGATGGTACTCCACCGCTTATTCCATTCATGGCGCTGGTGGCAGTCGGCATCCCTGCCATGGTTCCTGCCATGGTTCCTGGGCTAAGTCCTGCACCCAAGCCGGGGTTGGCATAAGACATGTTGAAAGAACTTGAGGTCATATTCCCACTGGTGGACATGCTCATGTAACTGTTCATGCTGTTCACGGAGCCCAGTCCTGCGTTCATGCTGGTGTTGGTCATTGGTGAATATACCTGGAATAACAACGTTTTAACACTTTATGACTGATATGACTTTACAATGCCATGTCCACAGGCCCTAACCGCCAGGAGAGACTTGCCCATTCCAACTCTATGTAGATTTTATTGTAATTTATTTTGATGACTATAATCACGATATAATTGGGCTAGCCGTTTCTCAAGGATAAGGACCCTTTACGCTTCCGAAATGACATTTCAGATTAATTTAACTGGTCAAATAACGAAGAAATAAGATTAAACTTAATTGGTGGGCTACTGAATGAGTATCACAAAATAACTTGAACACTTTTACACATGGATCTAAGTTAACTGTCAGTGTCAAGTATACAAGTTAGTCTGTGTCTTGCATGCGTAAAAATACAAATGCGTAAAGCATTTATTTAGTGTATTGTTTGAATGTAGGGTATCCAATGTAGAATCATAATCATTTCATCTCAATGAAGTTGTTCAGAGAGTCATAAATACATGATAAATTCAGAAGGACTATAAACTGCAGGAAATAGGTAGGCTAAGCTATTCGATTAGTAATAATAAAAATGTATAAAATCCTAGTCATGCACTAGAAAGGCGGCAAGTAGGAGTCCTATGTGCCTGTTGTCATGACTGGCACAGTAACGGCTTGTGGTAGGCCAACTGACGAGATCAGTGCTGCCCCCAAGCGAGTTCAACAGACCCATACTATTAAATGGGTTGCTTTCATGCGTTAAAATGTATATCTCTATCAATTGTTTTTTTCAAATGGAGCGCTGAATTAGCATAAATAAGGTCTTCCATCCTAAATTCAAACATCATCCTCTAAACAAAACATTTAATGTAGTTAAGTGATCCTTCTACTTTCTATTCATGGGCTACACTGATTAATAAAGAAGTAAAGCATAAACATGTTGAAAGTTTTTACAAACCTCCTGCGCGTCGTTGTAATAGCTGCTCCAGTCGGGGGTTTCGTGACCTTCCATCTTCACAGTGCCCAACATTATGGTGGAAATCCGCAGATGGTCAACATGCAGTTCCCAGACCCAAGTTTTCAGAGAAATATGTGTCCCAGCTTATTGGTGCACTGTCACCAGCGGGATGTGGCTTGAAGGGGTTCGTCAAAGTGAGGAAATGTTGAATGCACGGTGACTTGAGAGCAGTGTTCGAAGATCTTCCCCCTAGCTGTTACGTAGAAAACGGCACATCCCACTTTCCCCAGTTCGTTTGGGTCGCTGTGGTGACACCTACGTGCGCTTTGCACCTACTGTGTATGAATCTGCAACCCATTTTCTACAAAGATGACAGTGACGGACAACCTGGTATCAATGAAAGCTTTTGACCAGGAGTTTTAATTTGATCATAAAACTAAGGTGCTGACTTAAAGGCCTAATTAGCCTAATAGAAAAGCCTCTGAAAGTGTTCTTGTTAACAAATAAAATGCAATCACAGCACAATTTGTGGGGCAAATGTGGGTTTTATTTTTTATTATTGTTTTTCTCTTTTATTATTATTATTATTATTATTATTACAGTATAGAAAACATGGGGAGAAAAAATATCTGGATCTGACCTATTTACACATGTAAAAGCACCTGAAAGAGAAAAGGAGTATAGCCTAGGCCTAGCCCAACCTGTACTGTCCAGTGGCACGGCCTCATCTAATACATTTGCTGCTAATATTATTCTGACAGCTGTGGAAGGTAATCAACATTTTCAACATTTCTTTTACAGTGACATCAAAGTAGCAGGTGGGCTATCAGTCTAGGAGACAACCCAGGCCAAGTCTAGGCTATGAATACCGTTTTAAAGGGGAATGATTATGTTGCATTAGATGGTATTTTAATTAAAATAAACTGAAAATGTTGAAATGGTCATAAATATGTGATTTCAGCATGGGCCCTTATTGCTGAACGAAATACAGTTGGCATAGGTCTAATAGGGTTAAATATCTGCACTAATTCGAGAGAGAGAGAGAGAGAGAGAGAGAGAGAGAGAGAGAGAGAGACTCCTCTCCCTAGTCGCTCGCTGTTGCTGACATGGATTTACAGTTGCCCAACCTGTAAACCCGTTAAAGAGCGAATGACATCGATAATTATCCACTTCCACCGGATTATCTCCTTGTGATCTCTAATAGGCTACCATTTGAGAGGACAAATCGATTTGCTCGAAGCGTGAAGCAAGGGAAATTAAGCATGGTAGTTGGCCTACTATTCGCTCACAAGGATGCGGGTAGTTGGGTCTACAAGTCTCTCCAGATCCACCCAAAGCCAATAAACATGTTATTGGGACCCTGACCGACTACCTCAACAGCATGACTCCCATCATATATTCTATAGCTTACAGCCATGTTTACTTTTAGTTTTCAGTACATTGCCGTATATTTTTCATCCTATTAAACATATAACAATAACAAAACAATAAACATACAATAAAGAACTTTGAATCTAGGCCTACATAAAACACTATAAGTACGCTAACACAACAGACCACTTTGTCAAATCACATCAATAGTCAAATGAACATGTGAATTATTGTAGGCATATCACTGCCTATACAAAAACAAAATGTTTATTGCAAGCTTGAGGCAAACAAGTGGCGTTGGCTATTTGTGTCAAACAGTGGCCAGAATAACTAGCCAAAAGTTTGCCATAGCCAGCCGCTAATGGAAAACTTGCTGCAGCAATATTCTTGCAATGGGAAAAAATGCGGCGAATGTGCTGATTTTCTAGCAAATGGAATACAGTGATCCTTTGGCGACAAGTTTGCCGCTAGTGGCAATCTTTAGTTTGGTTAACCAAAATTTACAGCAAATTAATTTTCAGCTGAATATGTGATCACGCAGCGAAATTCGTGCAAATTTGCGGCACCTGTTTGCCAGAAGCCTAATATTTTTGTAAGGGACCAATGGACCATTCTCGCACGCGCAAGGTTACCCTTTTCCTAGTTTTTCAGTCTTGCGCTTGTGTGCCTTGGTTGCTAGGAGATGCAGGCAGTTAATCGCTGAAAGTTAGCAATGCATACCCTGCTGCTTACCAGCAATACCAGCTACTGAGATTCATCAGGTACTTTTCTGGACGGAACCATCTTGTTTAAACACTTGGCTGACATTTCTGCACGGGTAAGCTAACTTATCAACAATTTTACGCACTCAGTCATTTTAAAAACCCGTCGGCACAGCTGCGCCTAGCCTATTAACTGTTAAGCTCCCGCTGAAAGGACAGGTAATGTTGTAGCTATATGTAAAATATTTTTTACTAAGAACATTCCTTAAATATTGTTACATTGTACTCCTACGCCTAAATTCAGTTTGGTTTAGTTGAAGTGACTGATACAGTATATTTAATTGTGGTAGTTTCTGCAAATGATAAGAAGAATATCAGGTCTAGCATATCAGTTCATGATACAACTGACCTAGGACTAAGTGATAAGAATATATATCATACAAGATAGTGAAATTTTAAAACGTTGATAATGAATTATGCATTTCTTAGTGAACATTCTGTCTTTTTCTTTTCACACTCACTCACTCACTCACTCACACACACACACACACACACACACACACACACACACACACACACACACACACACACACACACAGCCAATTAAAAGAAATATGCCTAGTAAGAAGGGTATTCTGAAGCCTTGTGATGAGTTGAAGATGAAGAGAGAAGTAGAAGCACTTCTCAAGAAATCGAAGATGGAGTACCAGCAAATGAAGAAGCAGTCACAACAAAAAAGTACTAGTCCTACCTTACCATCAGACTCCTGTCACCAGCAGGGATCAACTGGCCAGTTGCCTATCGTGTCTGAAGGTGCGGACTGTTTGTCATTGACACCACAAAAAGAGACTTCACTGTCACCTGGTTTAATGGAGTTCCGAGCTGATCTTTTGCAGTCTCCCCCATCATCTGTTCTCCCTTTTGATGAGCGTTTGTCAGTTTCACACAGTCAAGAGAGCGTGTTTCAGAGCCCTGCCGAAGAGAGAACATCTAGAAACCAACCTGTAAGTGTTCCCAGCCCTGTTGTCTACAAACCTGCCATAGCTTCACTCACCGGCACCACCAAAGCTGTGTCAATGTCACAGAGGCCAAAGCCTCCAGCAAAACCCCGATCAGAAAGGCCCCCAACAGGGCCCAAGGTGCATAAGACATGCATCTGCCCTGTGCTGTCCCCAACTCACAGGATCAGTGTAGCAGAGACTGACACGCAACTGCATGGTCTTCTCCGGGACAGTAATCGCTCACTGAGGTGTGACAGCTCCAGCGAGAGCCACAGCGGTGATGATATGGGTGGTGATCTGTCCGTCGGTGGCCAGGGCAAGGTGAGGAGGAGGAAAAGGAAAGCACAAGCAGCACTTCCAAAAAAGTTGAACCGACCCCTACTAGGTCAGAAGACAAAAACACCCACCAACCTCCACAGTGTGAAATCTGCTACAGAGCTTCTGGACGAGGCCAGGAACATTGCTGGAAAAGAAGCTGAAAGCCAGGAGGCTGAGGGCACGGTTGCTGCAGCCAAAAGTTTGGTAAGGACTGGTCACCGGACGGTGGATGAAATCATAGCCTCCTTGCAGAAGGGCACTGTTTTCTTCTCTGACCCTGATGATAAGATGAAGGACCTGATGAAACAGATACTCGGAGATGGCTATATTGCAGACAATGAGGTAAGCCCAGTGTATGAGATGTGATGCAACAATTTATTCCCTTTTCATTTAGGCCTAATGTAAAATATTTCCAGTATGTCCATATGACTGTATTTGCCCTGCTTGTGAACAGTAGGCTAGGTTACAACTGATGACCATGAGTTTCTTAAAAATGTATTATGAGACTACAATCCTGTGGAAGTCATAAGCACCCAACTAGCTATTAGGACCTTAGATTTAGTTCTGGTTTTCTCTTTTAGCCAGGGGGGGGGGGGGAATTAGGGGTTCAAATATGGCAACATCTGATTTCACCATGGGCATTAGGCTTTTCAACAACAAGTCATTCAAAGTGCCATTAACTCCCTCCAGCACCACATACTAATGTGCCGGACCTTGAACCTGAGCCAGTGGGTTCTGTCCAAAGCCTTCCCTGAGATTGATCATTTTAACATTGCAAACATTGTATTGAACTAAAGAGACTATTATATGCATTCCTGATAGTACTGAAACAGCAAATCGTATTTCCCCTTTGTACATCTGTTTTAAACTGTGGAATATATTGTGATATATAGTGATGGAGTGACTGGAGTGATATTTACAGATGTTTTCCATGGCAAGAAGTCAAGTCAAATTCCAGGTCTTCCAGGATGTGTTGATTATATTGTTCATTTTATAAAATTGGTAGCAACATCTCTTTTGTGGACCTTGATAATACCCAACCATAAATATCCATCACACTGATTTCCAGCATATTTATGGTAGATTTATTTATGTTGTCTCCAATAATTGTTTATAATATGTTCTGCTATTAACAAATGTTCTCGTTCAAAATTGCCTGATAGAAGGCCGTAGAAATAGAACCGAGTGCATCCTGACTCTGGGTGTTGAATTTCTATCCTGTGGAGTGGACGGTGTCTCTCTAACCAGGTCTCTTTGCTGCTTTCATGGGAGCCATGTCTTCCCTCTGTGGGTGCTCATCTCCCTCTGACTCCCACGCCATTTGAACACTGTGAGTGGAGGGGTCGTGTTGAGATTAGTGGGGTGGGGGGTTAGGGTAGATGCACTGATGATTGAGACCTTGACATGATTGAGACAGGGAGCCAGTGGAGAGAGTGGGGATGGATGTGTATAAATAGGCTAGACGCCGTTATCATGATCCTTGCAGCAGAGTTATGGATGTTTTGTAGTCTCTGAGGACTGTTGGATGGAGTTCCCCAGAAACAGGGCTATAGTGTAGGCATGGGAGACGTGGGCACAGAGTCACCCTATTTCTTCTAACTGATGATTTATGTAGGCTATACCTCACTTTTCATAAATCACTTGTTGAAAATATGATAGGCTAATTGCTTTTTTTCAGGGATAATACGTTATTGTAACCAGCCTTCAATGCCATTTGCATTTTTGTATATATGCATTTTCTTAATAGTTGAATTTTGCTTGCAGGAAGAATCCCCAACATATGAAGCTAGCAAAGGGGAAAAGAGTGGGACACCTGCACCTGAACCTCCTGTGGAGCCATCGGTATGATCTTATCATGTGGTATCTGAGGGCTGTGCGGTATCTGTATGAAAATGGGTGCAGTGTTGTTCCTTTTCACAGGTCCTTATCATACTCACTTAAGCTGTTCAAGCTGAGATGGCTTACAAGTGTCATAAATACCTCGACTGGAGAACAAGACTGTTCTCATGGCCTTGTTAACATTCTAGTGGAGCTGGGACAAAGGGCTTCCAGCTGGGCCGGGAATGTGTCACAGCAGAGGGTTTAGCACAATGACAAATGACTTTATAGTTGTAGTACCTGATGCGAATGATATAGAGCCCTGAAATCATCTTTTCACCTTGTCTCCTCTTAATTCCTCATTTATGTAATCGAATAGGCTATCTAGAAGAATTGTGGTATATGATGATAACAATGATATTTGGCTGATTAAGTTGTTGCGTTTTTGTTTCTGTGTTTGTTTTATTTCTGCCACAGAGTTTCTCTGTGAAGTATAGCCCTAGTTCACCACCTGCAGTGTGTGAGCCAGCCCAGAGGAGTCCCAAAAGACTCACCCCATCTCACCTTGTATCCAAAGGAGTCTTTAAGATGGATGATGCCTCTGAACAGCCCGATTTGAAACTCACTGAGGCAAGTGCTGCAAAATTTTCTAAGAGAACTGACTAATTAGATGCTAAACCTGTTGTTGTTATTAAATTCAATGCCAATTAAGTAAGAGCGGTGTGCACATCCAACATGTAGGTGCAGGACACAAAGTTCAAACCACTATAAAATAAAATAAAATGCTCGAGCTCGAAAACGTTCACTTGGTGAAAAAATGTTAAAAAAGCAAACGGGAGTAGTGTGCGGACATTTAATTTTATTTTATATTAAATTCAATGCACCATTTAAAAAGGCATAGTTCATGTGCCAGCAGTCAAAGTGATCATTAAAGTGACATATAATGGAAAAACCCTTGGCTTTGAAGAGTTGTGTGGGAGAGCTGTCATGAACGTGAAATATTGTTGTACCCTCCTTCAGATGTAAATCTTGTGGTGAGAAATACAGGTAGCTGCAACTAAAAGTGGTCTAACTGTGATGAAACAGTTCGGAAATCAAATTTATACAAAATGGCCCATTTCCCACAAATCTCCATTTGTAATGGGTATTGTAAATCCACCTGAGTTATTTTTTTGTATCTTTGTACTGAAAATACATGTATGTACACAAAAGTTTACATGCTGCCACATGCAAACTGTTTCCATTTGCTGTTAAAGGACATTTGCACGGGCAGACTGGAAGCTAAAGGAGCCACCATTCCACTGACAAGGAGGTCTCCAAGGGTTCCGTTGTTCCCCAGCAACATTGAGGGTCTTGCTCATCTGGCAACCTGGGCTCCCAAAACAGAGTGAGTGAGAATGAGAGAGAAGTGCACAAATACTGGACTGTGACCTGCTGCCATTTAAACACAGCAGATCTCTCGGCACAGTAAGGAACATACCCTCAAAACAACACAAAGGAAACAATCTGGCCTATATAAAAACACCTGATCCATGGGACATGGAACTGTAACATGGAACCAGAGTCAAAGAGACTCTAGTAATGTTGTTACTATTGTATTCTGTGCAGGGGTACCGGTACTGGTCTTGGTAGTTAAAAAGGATGACATTATGTGCAATATTTCCACCATGAGCTTATATGCAATTTTATGAACATTATGTATTTATACAGGCTGTCTTATTTTGTATTGTTGATATTTTTCAAACATTATTGAATGCTAATGAAGTCCCATGAGTAAGAGCGCATTCTGTTGCACAGGCTATTTCATAATAGTAAAGTGAATGCACAGAAAGATTTTGACGAAATTTTGTACATGTTGTACAAGGACAGGCTGTCTCGTTTACATCACTGTTTGCTTAAACCCATCCAGAGTCCCCCCTTGTGTTACCTTACCTGAGCTAAACCACTCACCTCTTCCAGTGACCCTTTCAACTTGCTCTCTCTCTCTCTCTCTCTCTCTCTCTCTCTCTCTCTCTCTCTCTCTCTCTCTCTCTCTCTCTCTCACTCACTCTCACACTCACTCACTCTCTCTCTCTCTCTCTCTCTCTCTCTCTCTCTCTCTCTCTCTCTCACTCACTCACTCACTCACTCACTCTCTCTCTCTCTCTCTCTCTCTCTCTCTCTCTCTCTCTCTCTCTCTCTCTCTCTCTCTCTGTAATTGAGATCAATGGGTGGCTTTGACCAGAGGCAGATCACACTTATACTCTTAGGAACATTCAAAGCATTCTGATCAGTCAAAAGAGTATAAGTTATTATAGGGGCAGCGTGTTCTGTTGTACAGTAATCACTTAGCAAAGAAATGGTACTATACATGTACATTACTGGATGAAATGGAATAGTTATGGTCTGAGCGTTGTATTACCGGTAGGCTTTGCCACTGCTGTTGAGTCAGTATTATCAGTGTGTGGTCCTTGCCTCAGAGTTCCAGGTGAGCTGTACACAGACCCCTGGGCTCTAAAACCAGCCTCCTGTCCCTGAGTCCTGAGTTGTGTTTAAGAGTCACAGTGACACATAAGGAGTAATTACCCCCACCCCACCCTCCACTCGTCACGTCGACCTCTGTGGGCGGCCATCGCCCCGTCTGGAGCCAGCACACCTACGCGGCTCCTCCCCTCCTACTTCCTCCTGCTCCTCCTCCTGCAGTGCTGGGTGCTCTCAGTCTGCATGGCTCACTTGTCAAAGGGGCAGATTTACCACCTGTGACCACGCTGGACTCCTGCCACTCTCAACCCACACCGCCACTCCTTCTCCTGCATGTCTTCATTGTTTTTTTCTCTCTTTCTCTCTCTCTCTCTGTCTCTCTATCTCCCTATCTATCTTCCTCTTGTCTCTCAGCCTTGTCTCGAGACACAAGTGCTTTTTAATTAGTACCTTTGCAGAGCTGCTGGGGTCACTGAGAGTGCTCTCCAGGTCACGGTCGAGGAGATCCCGAAGCCCCTGCCGCCACCCGCCCCGACTTTGCCTAGATGGATCGGGGGAGCAGGGGTGGGACCGTAACGCTCCCCACTCAGCTCGACTGTGGAGGAATGTTCCTCCTTTTCAGAGGCGGCGGAGCAGATGACTTTGGGGTGACCTTCCAGCTCTTGTCGCCAGAGTTTATCTGTGCCCAGAGAGAAGTGATAAATCTATGGGCTGACAGGCCATGATGAACGGAACAGCAGCCATAAATCGCTCCTGTCAGACGTGGAGCGTGACACAGAGGTGTGCCGGCAAGAGAGAGAGAGAGAGAGAGAGAGAGAGAGAGAGAGAAAGAGAAAGAGAGAGATTGAGGTAGAATGAAAGAGAGGAGACTGAAGCCGACTGAGAGTCAGTCATTAAGAGAGGAAAAGGGAGAGAGAAAAAGAGGCTGAGTGCAGGACAGAAAAAAGAGAGACTTTTCCATTTCCAGCTGACTGTCTGCTTTGAGCCATAGCATGCAGGCCACACACAGAGCTAATGTCTGTCGTTCTCTTTCTTCCCCTATCCCTCTCTCTCTTTCTCTCTGTCTCCCTCTCTTCTCTTTCCCCTCTCACTCTGTTATTCATCCCATTCTCTCTCTCTCTCTCTCTCTCTCTCTCTCTCTCTCTCTCTCTCTCTCTCCCTGTCACCCACCTCTCTCCTCTCCCTGCCTGTTATATCTTCTTTTCTTTATTTTTCTGGCTCTGTCTGGCCGGTTCAAAGAGCAGTGAGAAGTTATGGCAGAGCGGACCTGAGCAAATAAACCTGCGGCTCTTCTGCAAAACCTCTGAGGGATTCTCTCCTCTGATACAAAAACACCCCTGACCTCAATCATGCTACTGGTCCAAACACATAGATGTCATTTTGCTATTATGACTACTGTGTTTTCACATCAGAATGTTTCAAACTGCACAGTAACTGTGCCTTATATCTCCACAACTTATTGTTCATAAATTTTCATAATTACATCTGCTAGAGGTGTCCATGAATAAGCATTGATTTTATTATGTTTGCCTTATAGAATTTGTGTATTTGGATGTGTACTGTATGTAAATGTGACTGCTTTTGATAATTTTTTTCATAACAGCATATTAAGTATTTTTGTGGCTAGTGTAAAGAAAGAAAAAAAGTCTGAATATATTTTGTAGAATTTCAAACCAGGCTCATAACTTATAATGACTTTCTAGTTATCTGAATACTGTATATTATGAGGCCTCAGTAGTCTTAGTAGACAAGAATAAGATAGAGAGTAAGTATCTTGAATCTGGTTCATCTTCAGGAGAGTACTGTATATAATTTGGGGTGAGAGAGGGCCTGGTAATAGTTGTAAACAAGCCTCTAAGTGCTTCTATGTTTATGCATATCTCTGTCTTGTCACAGCATGGAGGAGTACAAGACCATCCACCACCTGTGCACCACTCCAGCCAGCCAGGTCCTGCCTGTGGAACTGCAGCTGGTGTCCAGGGTGTGCCACACCTCCAGCCAGTTCGCTGAAATACCCCAGACTCTCCAGCAGAGGGCAGCATTGGACCCAAGCTTGGAGCTATTGGACGCACACAGGTGGAAACAATCTGGCTGTCACTCAGCTGTAGGCCTCTGTATTTTCATTTTATGGAACTGAATTTTATCTAGTTTATAATGAGTTGAGGGTGTCTTTGCCTTGTTGGTGTCCTTTATTCATGGGGACTGGATCCTGATTGTGTACCCAATCGCAGCATATTATATTCTGAAATATTCACTGAAATAATTCAGTGCATTATATTTAGCATTTAGCATCAAGTTGTCTGGGTTGAGTATTCTTGTTGGATAAGGAGGGTTTTGATTACCTCAGGATTGTGAGTGAAGGTGTTCCAGCTGAGGCCATCCCAGACACGGACCAGGAGGACTTTGTGTCTCACCTGTCCCCAGAGAACAAACTCGCTCTGGAGGATTGGAAACGTATCGCAGAATATTATGTGGAGAAACCACGCATCCTGATGCACGGACGGGCTGTAAGAATACACACACACACACACACACACACACACACACACACACACACACACACACACACACACACACATATATTCACACACACACACAGTTTCCTTCTTCTTCGGCTTGCACTCACATATACACACACACACAAACACACAGGCATGTTCACGGTCTCTATCTTCTTTGGCTCCCACTCATACACACACACACACACACACACACACACAGTTCAATTTGCTTACAAGAAAAGGAACACTAGATGGCAGCAAAAACATACGCATTTTGTTCCTGCAAGTGGTGATGTACTGTGCAGAAGCAATTTGGATGCATTAGAGAAAGATTGCATCTATTTCCTCAAGCCTTACCATCAATCCCCCCGGGCCCAAGGGTGCATAATCTCTCCCCCAGGTTCACCTCATGTATGTCTCCTTCCACAGATTCCGCTGTGCGACCGGGAGATGAAGATGTTCTGGAGCCCGGCTCCACCCAAGTTCAGCTGTGCACCCAACTTCTTGAAGGACAAGCTCTTCTCCAAGTACCAGGTGGCGTAGCAACCCATAGCGAGGAGACCCACGATGCACTGCGTCGCTCCACTCGAACAGATGGATGCGTGCTCAACCGCCCCCATCGCCCACCATTACTACCATCATTAAGCCACACACACACACACACACACACACACACACACAGACACACATACACACACACTCACACACATACTCACACACACAAACATTGTTTGCTAGGATGGCTGACAGAAGCACTGGCAGCCAAATACAAAGCCATTTACACCCATCTGTGCTCTGCTTCTTTGGTCAGTAGGCAGTGTGGGCTCTTGCCTGTTATTTCACAGTCGGCACCAGTGTTGTCAGAAGAAAGAGCTGCTCCATATGCAATGGCCATTTTGTTGTTGTTGTTACAGTAAAAGAGACGGAGCCTAGACACTGGGAAAAGATAGTATTATAATGTTGCGTAACCACCTTATTGTTTCGTGAGTGTACTGGGTAGTGGTGCTTTGGTACTGACCTGGCCTGATTTAGCTCTGATTAGCACTTGCTAATGAGTATTCTGGCACTAATTGAACCCTGAGTGCCTCAGACACTTGCTTGAGATATCCTAGTAATTGATGCCTTATTTCAGCATTTGTTGCAGCTATGTAGAATGTTAGGTTATTTTTCTATTTAGATATTGCTTCTTTGTCCTTTTTTGTGTGTGTGAGTGAGAGACCACATTCATTAGTAGCAGAGTATTTTCTTAGCTTTTTTTTCTTGCTATAATTGATTTTCAAAGTATAATCAACCATGTCAAACACCAAGATCAAAACAAAAATTGTGTGTGTGTGTGTGTGTGTGTGTGTGTGTGCTCTTAGGAAAGCCGGCCAGGCCAGTGTGGTGATGAGTTTCTGTGTGAGCTGGAGGAGTTGGCTGAGGATTCTTCAGGCTTCATCCCCACTGAGCAGCTTGACACTACTATGGTCAGTCAGTCATCCACCGGCTAAGTCCAGCTAAACCATCCATACTTCAATTTTAAGTTTTAAAAAGTCACTTTCACTTTTTCTCTGTTGCAAACATGTTTGAATTGGATGCTTCACAAATTACTGGAAAACACATAAATAGGCTCTGCAACTAGACTTCTTTTCTGCTGTGTAAATTAGCACATAATATCTAATAGTGTCACCCATTTCTATGGGCTCTGTATTTGTTTGGAGTACTTAATGAAATGGTGTAATCAAAGATGAAATGGTTATACCAAAACAATATTTGTTTGTAAAAGAATGATATCTCTCTCTCTCTCTCTCTCTCTCTCTCTCTCTCTCTCTCTCTCTCTCTCTCTCTCTCTCTCTCTCTCTCTCTCTCTCTCTCTGTGTCTCTGGCTCAGGAAAATGTGTTGTGCCAGAAATCAAACTCAGTGGTGGAACTTTGGCCACAGGAATCAACACAAGAGGAAAGTTCCTCTAAAGCTCAGGTCAGTACACTGCAAGAAACTGTGCAGCTTAGCCATCAAACAAAACTTCAATGGTGCTGCCAAAGTTTACTCCATCTTCTCAGTCAATCAGGCATCAAAGATTGAACTCAGAGTTTAAATTTGAAGAATTCTGTCAAATAGCCACCCATCTGTTACACAGTCTATGGACTCATTGTCATCCCAAAGAAAACAGGATTTATTGACAGCAGAGACGAGCATGTCTGCTGCCCTCTAATTGCATTTGCAGTTGCTCATCTTTGTTTGTTGTGGTTGCATAATCGCTCTACTCTGTTTATGTTTTGACTGCGTTGCATTAACCTTGTGACACATTTCATATTCACGTCAGCCCATTTGCCATTAGGCTCAAACCGCTTAATTGCTAATCTCCTTTTTTTTCTGTTCGATCAGTAATTTCCTTTTTCTTCTAAATTGCTTTTGCACACTCTACGTTTAAATGAAGAGGAAAGAAAGAAGGTTCTTTATTTCTATTATGTCCTGGGGTGAAAATAATGTTTCATTCATTCAAAATTTTCATATCATTTTATGAGGTACACTTATTCCACTGCGCATCAACTGTGCCGACCAATCTGCTGAAGCTTCATGTCAATAGTGGCAAACATGGCTGAGGAATGGTTCCAGCATCTTGTTGAATCTGTGCAATGATGAAATAAGGCAAAATGGGGTTCATCCCCATTCTCCATCTTATCACATTTATTTTTGTGTACCTTTTCCCTTAACACCTCTAACAAATCTCACATACCTCACTCAAACTTAAAGGAGAGTATCGGAGTGAATTCAAGCATAGCCCTGTTGAAAGAGCTTGTTAAATGCGCTAGTTAGCGAGTGGAACAAAATAATTTGGTACAGCACAGACCGAACGCTAACGCAGAAGCGAACAGGCACTTTACACTAAATCAATGGGACCTGACTGTTGGAAACCGAAAGTAAGATCTGAGGTTACATTGACTCAATGTAAAGTGTTTCGCGTTCGCGTTAGGTCTGTGCTGTTCGAAAATCTTTCATTTCATGCGAAATATATTGCTGTTAGAAGGCTCGTGCAGCAGGACTATGCTTAAACTTACTCCGGTATATTGCTTTAACATAGACTGCACTTCCTTTCTTTTCTTAGAGTTTCACTTCACTGTGTCAGCTCAATTCCTCTGCACTTCTCAACGTTTCACATTTATATGGTTAAGTGCTTGTTCTTCTTAGCTCTCTTATCACACTGAATGTTATGTTGGAATGTTATCCCTCACTTTACATTGGAGCTGGATAACTAGTGTCAGCCAAGTGAATTCATGTGAATTTGAATGGAGTGCTTTTTCCTTTCCTGTCCCTGTGGTCAGCTAAAGCGTCCCCGCTCAGCCCCGCTCCCAGTCACCAACACTAAGGTTCCAGCAGGCCCCAGGATCAGGACCGACTTCCGCACCATCCTCTCTGAGCTGGAGGAGATTCGGCAGCACCGACAGTCCCAGGCCACCAGAGAAGCCCAGGTGACCAGTGACCCTCCTGCAGCTCAGCAGCAGCACCAGCAGGATGCAGACCCTCCTCCAGACCTCCAAGTGGATGGAGGCTCCCAGGCCCAGACTCAGACCCAGGCTCCCCAGCAAGTGGAGACCTCTCAGGGGTCTGACACGGATGCGGAGAGGGTGGAACCCCAATCGCAGCAGCAGACCCAACATTACCGCCGGCGCAGCACACGGGGCAGGTTGTCGCTGGACGGCAAGCGTGGCAAGATGGGCAAGACGGGCAGGGTTGTGAAGAAGCTGAAACCCGCCAAGCTGGCGGAGATCATGTGCATGCTGAAGAAGGAGGGGTGTGCATTGCTCAGGTAAGAGCTGCGGTTGACACTGATTGAAAATGCATAAAATTATATAAAAAATGCATAAGCATTGTTTTCTTAGCACTTCTACATGTGATTCTTTAAACATTCTACACTTAAACGTTTCCATAGTATGTGGATGGTTTGTTATTAATGTAATCTGGATCATCAGTAACCGTGACAGAAGGCTAAGATGGAAATAATAAAATGTGAATATCTTCTGTGTGTGTGTGTGTGTGTGTGTGTGTGTGTGTGTGTGTGTGTGTGTGTGTGTGTGTGTGTGTGTGTGTGTGTGTGTGTGTGTGTGTGTGTGTGGTAAATGGGGGGGGGGGCAGCTATCAGTTTGGGTCACCGTCATGCTGTTATATGTTTTTACTTGTAAGGAGCAGACGTGCAATATTATTAAAAGAATGAGGTGAACATTCATTAGAGAAATAGCCAAAGAACATTAAGACCTGCATAGAAGGCAGGTTTGAAAATGCAATCCAGACCTAATCTAATTGCCTTCTGACACTGGCGAACAGCTCTCTCCATCTATGACACACATTATCTCCACTTAGCTCACTTTGGAACAAAATGCAGGGTGAAACTAGGCCAATGAGGGAAAACAAGGGAAGCAAAAATAGTGTTTTTAAACTTTCCAAAAATAAAAAATGAAAAGCAGTCTTAGAGATGGGCAAAGATATTGCTCCGGGCAGAAAAAAAAAAGCTGCTCTTCGCTGTGTTTCCCACTCTCCTGGGAAATGGAGACATGTTTATTAGTCATTAGATTGCCGACACAAGTGCTTTAAGCAAGCCGGCTGCTGGCTGATAGCTACATCTGTTCTCCTGTCAGTTTGACCATTTGGCACATTTTGTAACAATCTCTGTGCTATAAATAAACAGCACCACCGTTATTAGTCTCTATCTCTCTCTCTCTCTCTCCCAAGTAGCTCTTTTGCAATGGTCTCATCAGCAATAACATGGTGCTATGTTTACATGCTTTTGGTTTTTCTATGTCTTTCCAAATGTTGTGCATATGCATCACATTTTAGATTTTTGAGCCATTGTACCCCCAATGAACAAAATGTTATGGGAAAAAAAATGTTTTACACAGTACTGATGCAATATTCTCATGGGAAAAATGAGCTTGAATGCTTTCTGCAATGAAATACTGTTCCTTTGAGTGTTGGTGTGGTTTCATCAGCTGACTTGTGAAATGTGTGTATATGTGTGTCCTAATGTGTCTTTGTCAAACAGGACTGAATCTGCCTGCCACCTGAACAAGGAGGGTTCATCCTGTGGGCAATGGGGTAACCTCCTACGCTGGCCCAGCTTGCCAAGCCAACTGGACTTCCAGGGCTTCGCAGCCAAGCGTGGGGGCATCACTCCAGACGTGGAGGTGCGCGAGTGGGTGAGGGACATCTGGGACGTCTGGTTCGACGAGGTCTTCCCACCACTGGAGGAGAGCGACAAGCACAGCACGGTCGTCAGCCACGATCGCTTGGAAAGCCCTGAGGATGAGCTCCGGGAGATGGAGAAGGTGGATCCGTCCAAGACGCTCGCCGAGGGGGAAACTGTGGCCAGCCTGCAGGCGAAGTTGGAGGTCCTGAACGAGACCATTGCCCAGCAAACGACTGCCAGTGCTTTTGACATATGCCGCCGTGGGGGGCTGTACAAGAAGCTTGGCCTCATCAGCCAGGCCATGGAGGACCTCAACCAGGTAAACACAGCTACTTTCTGTCCTCATCTGACCCTGAATAGTAAACTTGATAATTACTTTAACAGGACCTGAATTCATAGAATTCTGCAGGGATTTCTAGAAATAACTCATTGAATCGTTCTGGAGACCACTTTGATGTCTCAGGCCAAAGGGGCTTATCAGTCACAAACCAGGCATGGCCGAGGGCTTTGGTCTGTTTTATTTTTTTTATTGTGAAACCACTTGGCTGTGCTGATGCATGGCTGGACATGCCACTGTTTGTCTCTTTGAAAGGCCATATCTCTGGAGCCTGGCTTATTGGATGCCTACTGGCACAGACACAGCATTCATCTGCTCAGAAATGACCACAGCAGTGCCCTGGAGGATCTCAACTTCATCATCAGGAACAATAAGAAGCACGCTGGTAGGTCAATCAACAGACATGTGAATATGCACTGATGAGGCTGGTCCATACAGAATTATTGTGACTTGGTGGTTGAGGGGTATTGAAAATCACTATACTGAATCATTGTTCTATGGTAAATGCTAAATGCTAAATATGGTAAATGGTAATATGGTAAACAGTAATAGTTCATGGCAGTTCAGTATGATATGATTCCTACAATTTGCATAACACTAGAATCTTCTTTAAGCTGTGAACAGACCTAGAGATTATTAACCCTGATATTGATATGATGGAATGTCAGGGCCAGTCATGGGTAATCTGAGGTAATCAAGAGAAGTTGCAGGGATCAGTCGCTATGTGTGTTTGGGTGACAGATTTGAAGCAATGTGTTTCTTTCCATGATGACTACGACTGAGTCTGACTGAACCAAACATGTTATGATCTAACTGGTCCGTTCTATGGTCGCTAAAATTCCAATTGTGACATTAGCCTACTATGTCAACAACTTAGTCGTTATGTTTGTGCTCATAAAGGAATCCTACTCATCCCACATCAAGTTTATAGGTTTGGTTCACTCAATTGCTCTTTCAATCGCGTTCTAATGGTAAAAGATGGTAGGTCTGTTCCCAGCTTTAGATTGTTGTCACAGTCCCCAATGATAGAAGGATGGCTAGCTTGATAGCATCTGTGTGAAACTAATTAAGGGTTGGCAGTGGGCACAGGCTTTAATTGCAAGGTCAGTGTTAGTGACTGTCAGTCCACAGCATTGGAGCCTCTCTGTAGTGGCCTTAGGCAATATCACTTGTTAATGACACTTTACAATGAAATGTACTTGAATTTAAAATGAATTGGTTGAGCCTGAAGTAATTAGTGTTTCTTTGTGGAATTTTTATCCAGATGCCTATCGGTCCCGGGCAGAAATCTACAGGGCCAGAGGGAAGCTCAATCTGGCCATCATCAACTACACACAGGCTGTAAAATGCAGGCCGTTAGATGATGACAGCCACTTCAGAAGGGCCCAGATGTACATGCAGACTAAGGAGATATTGCTAGCCATGGAGGACTACGCTAAAGTAAATCATATACACACACAAACTCTCTCTCTCACTCTCTCACACACAAACACGCACACTTGCACAAGCACACATAAACAGATTTCACACAAGTGTAATTGTTGAAGTAAGCCTTGTGTAGAATGTGCTTTTTGGCAATATTGTTGTGGAGATTTATATCTAAATTGAAATGCACTTTTCATAATTATGTTTTTTTGGTGTTTGCTTTTTAGAGTGCCACTGTAGATCTTGCTATTCATTTTTGGGCATTATCTTTTCCTCACGCCTCATCTCACCCGACTTAAAAAATGTTTGTTTTTCCACTAATGCTTTCTTTTTCTATCCCTTCTTTAAAAATATTTGTTTTTCGACTAATGTTTTCTATTTCTATCCCTTCTTTAAAAATGTTTGTTTTTCCACAAATGTTTTAATAGTACCGGTTTCCATTTTGTAAACTTGTAATATAGGTATACGCCATAAACCCCCAGCGGACAGACGCTTTGATGATCCACGGGAAGCACTATTTCCAGAACTCCAACTGGCTCGTGGCGCTCACAGACTTCACCTCCGTGCTGCATCAGGAGCCAGGACTCGCTGAGGCCAGGTGGGTGACCATGATGCTCAAACTCAGACAACACTGAGAGAGCAGCTGAGGCTTTTTTTTTTTTTTTCAGAGTTTATGCTGCAACTTTGCCAAACTTTATCAACTCTACCACAATCAGACTGTCACCCAAGCCAAGGTTCCCACAGGTCAGGGAATTTCTGGTATATCAGGGAATTTCAATAAAAGCTGTTCCAGACTGGGAATGTCAAGGAATTTGATCATTTTTGCATGCAAAGTCAGGGAGTATCAGGAAGTTTTATGTGTATGTGTGTTTCACTGCGCATCCTTCTTGTTTCTCAGTGTTTTTCAATTTCACTGTAATGAATTTACTCTGCTTGACTGCTTTACACTCTGCTTGGCTGACTCATGCCAGTTTAGTGTTGGTGCACTCAAGGGAGGACAGCCGGCCATTTTAAATGCTCAATCACTATACTCGGAATTTCTTTTACAGGAGGTCATGGAAATTCTGCTTTTTGGTCAGGGTCCAGGGAAGTTCATGGAAAAGTCCATTTTTATTCTGACCTTGAGTGGGAACCCAGATATAGAGTATATTGAATATTTGTGCATAGAAATATATATATATTTATGACAGAACCGGGTTTTTATATTCTATTTTTCCATTGTTTCTATTTTTGTCTGGCACAAGTGTTTCGCTTCAGTTGTGCTTCTAGTTTCCCTTTGCCAAGTTGGCCATCATATGATAGATGAGAGCCAGTGCTCAGAGTTGAGTGATGGTTAACCTTTAGCTTTTTGACATAGACTGTTGAACCTTTTAATCATTTCAGTTGTTCACTGTTACTGTTCAAGAAAGCTAGTGCCATCACCGAAATGTGGAATCAAACCACTCATGTTCAACACTTGATACTGTATGTCAACTGTCTAAAGAGAGTTTTAATATTTATGATTTCCATTCCTCTTTTCTTTTTCTCTTTCTATATTCTCTCTTTCTCGCTCCCTCTCCATCTTTGTCCTTGTGTCACTTCTGTGACATCTGTTCATGCCCACATCTTATGACCCCCAAGCAAACACTTTATTTGTCACGGCCTCACATCGTTCCTTTGCACAACAGGACCTACCGGGGCCAGATCTATGCCAAGCTGGGCCAGTTTTACAACGCCGTGGAGGACTTGTCCCTGGCTGTGCACCTGAACCCCAACGACTGGCTGGCCTTCTACCACCGCGGCTGCCTGCTGCGGAAGAGACAGCCTGAGACTGCTCTCCGAGACCTCAGCACATCTGGTACAGTAATATCCTCCCCTGGCCTAAATACAATCTCAGCCAGAGGGACACAGGCTTCATCAATGACACTGCAATCATAGTCAGTGTGGGATCACAGATGAGAGTCACTGTTGTCAAGGATGTTATGGCGTTAGGTGTATTATAAGCATATATGCAGTATATATATATTATATATAATATGTATATATTAATGATTCCTTGTGATTTATGCTTGTGGCATAATGCAGTTTGTTATCTATGTTTGTGATCTAGTTTTATTGCCTCTCATTGCCTTACCAGCATGGCTGTATTTGGTTAGATGGTATCTCTACAAAAAAAAAAAAAAAATGGAACAGAGATTGAGTTTTGCAAATGATATGACATGGGCAATGGCATCCTCCCTGTTGTGTTCTATTAGATGTCTGTTAGATTGAGAAAGTCCATTCCAGGGCAGAATATATTCAAATCAATTTAAAATTTGTATCTTGGCAGTCTATAAATAAAGTGTAGCCTAAATATTGTCACGGTGAAAGGAAGTAGTACGTAGTTTCTCAACACATGACAATCTAGAGGTTTGACAACACTTTCAGGGCTTAACATAGTTGTTTTAATATGATAGACTTAATAGATTAAATAGTTTATGTCATCATGACGCATACATATGTTTACTTGTGTAATTCTGGAAAATCACTTGTCACCTATTTAAAAAAGAAGTTATTTGCACTGATTGAAAACCTCTTTTAGGTTTTGTATGATTAGAAGTATTGTTCTTTGTTATGAGGTGGACTAGGCCTCTCCTGTTCCGAGCGAGAGTCATCATCGTGATCTGTTAAGAGTCCTATGTTGTAACCCTTTCCCTAGTGATTTGCTTTTTCTGCTATGGTGAGAGTGAGCCATCATTGTTTTGTGTGCAAAGACCAAAATGGTTTGCCTCATCTTGAATAGATGAGTCCAGGTGTAGCAATTACACAGGCATACAGGCACCATGTGTGCACACTCTGAAATCCATCTACTTCTTTTCATTCAGTGGCACGCACGATACAGTAAGTGCATTCAGGCAGAAACATGCAATATGCATTATACACGCAAACCACACCGCTATGGCCATGAATAGAAAATCATGAATATGGACGAGATGCTCAGACAAAAATACTGTACGCTCATAGATAAGGCACTACATAACACACACACACACACACACACAGAGAGAGAGAGAGAGAGAGAGAGAGAGAGAGAGAGAGAGAGGGGGGCACACACGTTCGTGGGTGTTACACACACACCATAAACACCCCAAAGCTAATTTCAATCTCTACGTCCTCTAAGCAGAAAGTGTGTTCAGCCACCCAGCTGAGATTAGTGTCATTTGTATGCTTTGCCACGAGTCGCCTCAGCCTCTCTCCACCAGCTCCACTTCACCTTCAGTCTCCTTTCTCATCCATCTCTCCCCTTAGAGTGATAGGGCTTTGAGAATTACCAGGAACACCCCCCTTGTCACAGAAAGCCTTGTATATATAGCTTCTGCTTGATGCATGGAGGTGATCATCAAAGAGGATTTTTGATATCGTTAGTGCTTGAAGTGTTTGTTGTAATAGCCGCCCCTTCTCTTTGATCTGTCTGTCTGGATGTTTCAATAGGGGCGCGTCAGAGAGTCACCCAATGTGTACTCTGCCTATAGATCTTTCCAGAAGCCATTTTATAATCCCATGTTGGTGCTTAATTTCCATGCACTCAAAGTTTAAACTGAGGGGGGCCTCTAATGTAAACCTAGACAGTCGAAATAAAAATACCATGCGGTATGATGCAATATGATAATCCGTCTGAAAATCCTACTTAAACAAATTTTGTTTTTAGGAAAGTAACTCAAATATCTGTCGTAATTGAATCAAAACAATCAAAGTCTAACTCCATCTGATTTGTATTATAAAGTGTTTGCGTCAACAATGTACAGTAGATGCATTGCAACACAGATGGAATTCCTCAAGGACAAAGTCTGGTATACAGTCTTGTTGAAAGAAATAGATGGCAGTGTCTTCCTAAATGGTATTATGAATGCCCTGTCCCATCTCACTGTCCCATCTTGTTTTGTAGTTCTGATCAATGACTCTCGGGCGAACTTTAGCTCCTTCCTTCACCGTGGTCTGATCTACTGTGATCTCAGGCTGTGGAAACCGGCACTGGCAGACTTTGAAGCCGTGGTCAAACTCGACAGGTGAGGCCACACCCTCCTCTCACATTCCTACCATCCTGTCTCTCTTTCACTGGCTACTTTCCCCTTCAAGGCTGTTGTCAGCCTTCTGTTTCGAATCCAGAGGAAGGAAAAATGGGAGAACTCTAAGTGGTTTTTTGAGGTTTATTGCAAATGACTTTCTTAAAAAGTTGCATGCAAAAAATCTTGTCAATTTTCCTACAAGCAGCTTGATATTTGCTTCAAATTGGTGTCATGCAGAGCAAAGCAAAACCAATCTGAGTTGAAACACACTTGCATTTAGTAAATTAGTTTTTGCATGCCACTGGCAGATTGCTTGAAGTGCTTGTGCGTATCTTAATGTGGGATAGGAAGCATAGTTGGGAAGCAAGCATTGCAAACACAATGGAAAAGTCCTGCCAAATGACTTCCTCAAAATGTTTTGGCAACACATATTTCAGTGTCCCACGCAAGACCAACAATGGCATGAAAGGGAAAGGCGTCATCTACTCCATAACACATTTGACCACTGCCTAATGACCGCCCTTGGCAATGCAGGCTTAATTACTGCACATGTCAACACAGTGCTCTTAATAGGATTAACATATTCACCTTCACTTTGTGGTTATGTGTTGTTTAGCATTATGAATTTTTGCAGGATCAGATTGAGAGGATACTTTGATGACATTTATCTGTCCATAAACATGTTTTTGTGTGTGTGTGTGTGTGTGTGTGTGTGTGTGTGTGTGTGTGTGTGTGTGTGGGGGGGGGGGGGGGTTTGGTTCTGGCAGTTCTATAGCCGTAGCATATGTGAACCAGGGCCTGATCTACATGCTGAAAATGGACCAACACAACGAGGCCATCCTGATGTTCACCAGCGCATTAAAAGCAAACCCCACCTACACCCGAGCTTACATCTGCCGTGCCAAGGCCTTCCACATTGTAAGTACACATAGCTTCTAAACATTCTAGAATGAACTATGTAATGAAACAGTCATCCAATAAAATGTTGCTATTTGCAGCAATGGCCATCAAGTTCCAGTTTATGGTTAGAAAAGTATAAGGACGCAAAGGAAAGGTGTAGCTGAATTTAGATTTTTGATCCTCTGTGAACAGGTGGGTAACCTAAGAAGGGCTCTGCAAGACCTCAGTTGTGCCACACACCTGGCACCAGATGCCCAACAGCTCTATATACTGAGGTAATACATTTCAGTTTATCAGTACCCACATACTGAATGATCTGTAACACATACAATACAAGCCATTTTTTTTAAATCTTTTTTAGCGGTTCAGTTTTATTATACCAAAGTTATACTGTACCAAGGTGCCTTCACTTTATGACAAGAGAGTGTGATAGTGAGTTCAAAATGTTCTGTTTCCACAGGGGTCAGTATTTATGTGACATGGGATTGTTCAACCTGGCTACCCGCTGCATTCAGTATGCATCTGAAATGAACCAAGGTCAGATACTGTATGTGCCGCATGGTCCCATCCCTTATGTAAGAGTGATGCTGCAGAAACAGTTCCACTCATGTGAAACTGCTTTTTAAATACTTTAAAGGTCATATTGTATCTCCTAACACATAATCCTTGTTATTAAGATACATTCATTTGTCTCTATATGTATTTGCATAAATCATTGCATGGTTCTCCAAACATCAAAAAGGCACTAGTGATAAGTATCAAGTTTTTAAGCTCAATCTCACCTTGTCAACCCCCCCACCCCCTCCCTACCCCATAGCTCTGGGCTCATCCCCACTGCAGCAAGCTGCTGTGCAGTCTTTCCTGGGGAACAACGACAAGGCCATCGCCTGCCTTACAAATGCTGTGGGAGAGAGCGGTCTCCCTGTCCTCATGCTCCTGGGGAAGACGCAGATGAGGGCAGGCATGTTCCCAGTGAGTCTCTGGTCTCTCCCTCTCTCTGGTCTCTCCCTCCACAGCCCCTGCTTACCAACTTACTGGCAGATTATCTGACTGTAATATTACCATTTGTTTATTAATGCATGCCAATAGTTGTGTTGTTTTCTTTCTGGGACCATGTATTTATTTGGTGTTTTGGCAGTGATAAATTTGTATACCTTATCTACTTCGGACAAATAATTTTAAGTGCATTATGTTCAAGGCCATGCTTGAATCATCGTATTTCTTCTTCATAACATTCAATGCACAGCATGTAGTTGTAGTACCTGTAGTACATGTAGTACCTTAATGCAGTACCTATGGCTCAGAGAATTTCTAACTAAGAATGTACACAAATGCGCTGTGAGATCTAAAGCCATTTGACTCTGCGCCATAGGGAATTCAAGGCAAGCATTTTAATTGGAAATGACATAGTCGCTTTTAAGGCCAAGTGTGCATCTTTTCAGTAAGTAAGTAATTTGCTGTGATCAATTAAGTCGTGGGGAGGTTTGATAAAACTTGTTTCAGCTCACCCAGGCCCTTGGAAGTGTGGAGGTTGCGACGTGCGTTTTAGAGGAAAGTGCTTATTTTCTGCAGACAGTAATTACTATGGTCTATAGAAATGCCTGCTTCAGAGCTGCTGCTTCCCTCTGTTCTCAAGGCTTTCTTCTCTCCATAGGTGGCCATTGTTAATCACATTGTTCTTCTTTTTTTTAAATGCACAATATGGGCACTAGGCTGCTAGCCACTGGCGGAGATGCAATCAGTGTTTTGCTTTCTAGTCAGTGTAATCACAATCTGTCAGTTAGCGTTTGATGTGGAACAATAGCAGCGACATGGCAAGAAAGGGGTTTTAAACTTTCCCCATTGAGCACGATGTACGCTCGCCTTTTGTCTCTCTTTGGCCTCGCTGTTGTAACTCCTTTGTGTCTTTGTCCTGGGCTTTTTATCTGCTGTATGCAGGAGGCGGTGGAGAGCTTTAAAAAGGCCCTGGCGATGCTGGAGGGTCACCATGTTATCTCGGCAGATGCTGCTCAAATCTACCACCTGAAGGGGATGTGCTACATGTCTCAAGACCTCCTGCAGCAGGTGCAGATTCCAGTACACTTTCAGGGTCAAAAAAAGCAGCTCGCATTTTAAGGAGCAGCTGATTGCCATTTGCCACCTTTTGACTCCCTCGAAGTAAACCGAAAAGTATCAGTGAATGTAGGCTTTATTAGTCACACTTTTCATTAAAAGATATTTGAAATGAATAACCTCATTTGATAGAGAGCTGCAGAGGAGGGTAATGATTAACATACTGTGAATCTCTCCTGTAAGGCGTGTGATGCGTTCAGCAATGCGGTGAAGATCAACCCAGACTATGCAGAAGCCTACCAGCAGCGTGGCCTGTGCCGTATGCAACTTAACCAAAGCAAGAGTGTTCAAGACCTCAACCGTGCACTCTCCCTCAAACCCGACTTCTTCCAGGTCAGACTTTCTGTTTTACATGTGTTCTGATCTCAAAGCCTAGGTCTACTTTTTAAAAGTGCAGTTGGTGTATTGTTACTGTACATTAGAGGACATAACACAACAGTGTATAATTTTCCCAATATGGTGAATATAATTTTCTGAGCACTAGACTTCAAAAAGACAACACTAGCTTTGCAACAATTTATTTTCTACAGAAAGTGCCCCCTTTGTTTGCACAACGAAGGCAGGAAGGAAGGCAGGCTGGAAAGCTTTAGACTTCTTGAGTGTTCTTTGATGTGTCTATGAGGCTGTGTGCCTTCAAAAGCTTCTAGTAGAGCAGTTCTTTGATTCCACTTAGAATAGCTACAGTAGTTGTATACATTAAGATTCTTTTCAAAATGTGTTTGGAAGTTTTTTTTGCATGTGTGGAAATTGGTCTAGAATAAAACAATAGTTTGTAGCTGTTAGTAAAGATCCCTGACCTTCATCTACAGGAGCATCTCTTGACTACCTGTTTAGAAGCAGCCTCAGCTTTGTCACATACTTACATACATGTAATTGCTTCACCGTAGAGATAAATATGTGAAAGAAAAGAAATGTTTGCTTTGGAATTAGTGTTTTGGTTCAATCCATGAAGGTATAATACAGTGAATTGCCTAATATTGGTTAATGCCCATTCACATTCTCTGGCGGATGTATGGAGCATTTTTAGTAGGGCATTCTGAACATCAGGACAAGTTAAGATATCTTTCATTGTATTGGACTACAGTAATACTGAACCATGATGTGGTAAAAATGTGATATGAACAAAACCCCATTATCTCTGTACATCTCCATCCCTGTTTATTTTAGATCAAGAATAAAAGCTAGGAAATTCGGTAAATAATTGAATGCTAGAAATAATACTTATAGGCGACTAAAGATTTGATCTGAATGTCTTTTCTCTGTTCCCTGTTCTTGCTCTCTGTGGTCTCTTTTTTTAACCCTTAACAAACAGGTGTATCTGAGTCGGGCAACCTTCTATGGGACCAGAGGCAGATATTCCAAGGCCATTCTGAACTGTAACCAGGCGATCAAGGTTCAGCCGTACAGCGTGAGGGCATATCTTTACAGGGGCGCTTTCAAATACTTCCTGAAGGTGAGTAAGACAGATTCATCTGTCAGCAAGCCAAGTAGCAGTCAGGCTCTACCAATAAACCTCTGTGCTGTTCATGCCTGCGGCGTGTGTGTCTTTATGCAGCCCCATCAGGGAGGAGATTGAGTTTATTCACATCACTGCCTGTGGCATTCAGGGATGAGGCAGTGGCCTTTTGCCTGGAAAAATACCTGAGGAGGATTTGAATTGAGCTATGGGCCAAGATGGGATCTCATTTCAGCAAACTGATTATTAGTGACAGGAGTACAGAGTCCGCTATATTTAGGGTCATTTTGATCGACATGAATTTCTTGTACTCCATACACATTTTAATAAAAAACATCGGGTAGGTTATTTCAGGAAAAAGAAGCTCTCTGGGTTTCTTATATTGACATTTGAGTTCAAAATACTGTAGCAATTACTCTTGAAAATAGTGAAATGGCACGTGCAGTGTGCACAGTGATATTTATTCATTATGTAACTTCAAATTTACATCATCATCAATCAAAGCATTTTCATTTTTTTTTATCTGTGTTCCAAGCAAACACAACCGATGCAAAAGTAAAAAGAAATAAAATAAATAGATGGTAAATTTGAGCCCAGTTCAGTGTTGTGTTTACACCACAGGTGTACAAAGGGGCTGTGGAGGACCTCACAACAGTCATCAAACTGGAGAACACCTGCTCGTTTGCTTACTACAACCGTGCTGTGTGCTATCACCAGATGAAGGAATATGAGCTGGTAGTTTTACTGTCCTGCTCCCCCTCCCTCCCTACACACACTCTCTTCTCTCTCTTCTCCTCTCCTCTCTTCTCTTGTCTCTCCTCCGTCTCTCATCTCTGCTGCTGTTTCAATGCACATTAGTTTAACCTTTCCATCAATATTTCATTTCTCTTCCTCATGTTGGCAGCAAACATGCCTCTGTGTGTGTGTGTGTGTGTGTGTGTGTGTGTGTGTGTGTGTGTGTGTGTGTGTGTGTGTGTGTGTGTGTGTGTGTGTGTTTTCTTGCCAGGCCCTGCGAGACTACAGCATTGTCCTGCTTCTCCCTGAGCAGAGAGAGCTCAGCCTTAAAGTATTGATCAACCGTGGCCTTCTCTATGTGGAGCTTAACGATCATCACAATGCCTTGGAGGTAAGGAGAAATTCCAATTCAGTGAGGTGTAAAACTGTCAAAAGCCTCGCTTCACTGTCTGCCACTCCTCACATCTCAGCATTTTTGAGAAGAGAGATAGCTGTGTGTGTGTGTGTGTGTGTGTGTGTGTGTGTGTGTGTGTGTGTGTGTGTGTGTGTGTGTGTGTGTGTGGAGGGGAGGATAAAGAGCAAAGTGATGAAGGCTTTCAGAGAAAGGGAAGAAAAGTAGTGTGGGGCAAATCTGTCTGCAGCTGTTGAATCACCCGAAGATTTTCTCCATTTCCTCCCTGTGAAAAAGACCAGCACAGAAATATTTTCTGTTTAGGTCTCAGAGAAATACACCAAACTATCTCACTATCATAGCAGAAAAGCTTCCATAACTTCAGATTAAGGCTAGAAAGCACTTGTTTATTTATTTTTTGTTGTTACTAGTTTGCTGTCAGTATTTTACACTGTGCTTCTAAGATACAAATTTCATTCATTTTCATTTTAAAGCAATCAAACAGTAATAACATAAATTCACTACCTCCCAAAATATCAGTTTGGTGAAAGCCTACAATCATGCCTTGGTGGTTTTCTAGGATGTCACTCTAAAAAATTATTACCATTTAGCAGTGACCTCCATAATCATCTCATTCAATGAAAAGCCCTTTTTTGTAAGGAAAGCACTATAAATTTGTGCTTCTGCCTTCACCCTGGAATCAGTGGAAACATTGAGGATTTTGGTCTTGTCTGTGTGTGTTTGAAATTAGGACTTCACAACAGCATCTGAGAAAAAGCCAAAGGATCCAGCCATCCACCATGCCCTAGGAGTGTACCACCACAGGTCTGAGTTCTACAGAACACACTCACTCATACATATCCACACACACACAGACACATACACACACACACACACACACACACACACACACACACACACACACACACACACACTATAAATGTTGTTTTTATTACACTGTAAATTGCCCCCTGTGGGTAGCCGTCAGTGATGCAAACAATTCATTTCTTCAAGACATAAAAATACATGAGGGAGATAAAGACAGATCACACCTGGTGCATGAATCCAATAATAAAATGCTTCCACAAAAGCAAATCAGCTGTATTGAATTACAGAAACAACTGTCACTAATCCCAGCCCTGTAAAAGGGGATAAAAAACATCTCCCAATGAATTGGCTGTCCCTGGAACATTATTTGTCCTGTTTGCGTCCAATGAATCTACACTCGTGTTCTGCTGTCCCTTGAGTCTGACCACTGAGCTCCAGAGGACAAGAATATGGATCATAGACCCAGGCTGCCCTGTGATGCATAATGATGGATGCTTTCAATTAACTCTCTGGGTTATTGTTCTAATCTAGGCCTGAACTGGGCTTGGGGTGGAGAATCAATGCAGGTCACTGACCCACACAGGCCAAGCAATCAAAATAGACCATAAAAGCAGCCTCTAGATTGGAATAGGATGTGGGATCTCTCTCTCTCTCTCTCTCTCTCTCTCTGAAGACAACTGTGAAGCACAGAAAGATGTTGAAGACATCAGTCTGGACAGCAACTAGTTGTTTTGCACATTTTCTCAACACACAGCCTGGTATCTGGTCGGGTCAAGTGGCCTTCTGTTCTCCTCACTGCAAAGGAGGACAGATGTAGCAACCCTGGTTGCTGTTGGAGTTCTGGCTTTCCTCACTACTGTGTAGTTCTGTTCTTCAAATCTTGCATAGAATTTATTCTATACTTCAGGAATAGAGCAATCATCCTCACTAGAAGACGGGGGTTGCCTGTAGTTGGTAATCGCTTGTATTCCCATCGTTAGTCTTTGGTATCTTCTAAGTGGCTGTTCATTTTCTGACTACTGTATGCGTGCGCCTAGCAAGGGGCTAAGTGAAATGGTTCACACAATTTGCTTCGCCTATTCACCCTAACAAGTTGCAATCTTGCGAATCAATCAGTGGATGATTACAGGTGGTCCTATATGGCCATGATAATTGACAGCAAGACTGAGTAATTGTCGAGTTGTGTAATAGCAGTGTGCCATTTAGCTTTGTTCGATAATAGGGAGTGCTTTTTTCCAGGCGTGCCACAAGAAGATTACCTCACTCACGTCAGACGTAGCGCATCATCTGACGTGAGTGAGGTAAACAGGAAGACTTTTGGATGGTTGTATGTGAGGTTTTTTAAGTATACTATTTTGGTAGAAGCTAGTAATGTTAGAAATGTGATTTTTCTGATTTTTACAGTATTGCAGACATTGTTAGAGATTATTATTGTATAATTGTATTAAGCAGCATAATGTGTAAAATAATGTGAGCACAATTTAAAATGTGTATTGTTGTGTATTAACAGTTTAAGTTTGTCCCTTTGCTGATTCTGTCACGCCTCTTTATGAAGGCGTCTCTGCAGTATATAGCATGCATCCGTTTCAGAATGATTATAAATTCAAAGTGTCAAGTTCTGTGACAATGGAAAACAATGTTTATTTTGTATGTAAATCAGATGATGCAAAATATTGTGTCTGCTTCACCTGTAACAAGATAACAAACTTGAATGCACACATACACACAAAAACGTAATAAGCCAGCTCTGTGAAAGCATAGCCGTATGTGTGGTGGTTCTCTCTGTGATGACCGTTTGATGTGTGTGTGTGTGTGTGTGTGTGTGTGTGTGTGTGTGTGTAGGCTGGGCCAATTGCAGCAGTCAGTTGAGGCCTATACAGAGGCCATGAGGCTGAGCCCCTTCTCCCTGGATGCTTACGTGGGCCGCGGCAGCGTCTTCATGGACTACGGCCACGCCAAGGCCAACAAGCAGGCCCAGAGGGACTTCCTTTCTGCCCTGCACCTCAGTCCACTCTGCCTCAGTGCACGCATATGCCTGGCATACAACTTCCAGGTACCGCGAATGTGTTTAGTAAGAGAAACTAAGGTGACTGAAGGCTAATTTATGGTGGTCCGACTCTGTCAATATGTAGACACGCAGTTGTATTGATGGAGTCGTTGACCTTTCACAGTTCTCTGTTGTGTCAGTATACTGTTTAGCACCAACACACACCACCAAAAACTATTTGGAATAGCACTAGTCTACCCACATATCCACATGGTCTTTGCTAAAAGAGACATGCCACTTTCCGATAGCCAACTTAATTATTACGTTACTGTATTTTATTGATGAGCAAATTGAGCAATTGAGCCAATTGTTCTGTTTTCATGTGACCTTCTCACCTACACTTGTACCTGCATACAAAGTCATACATGCTGACGACGTTTGAGATTCTTTCCAAAGCTTGCACTGTGAACTAGCGTGTTGCTAACCATAATTATGGTGGTTAGCAAGAAGCCAAAACAAAGGAAGCTCACTCTGTCTATGGGGTCTCTTTTCTTTTGACTGATTGTTAGAAAATTGGGGAGGTATCCATAATGCATTCAAGATCATGTTGGAGAGGGTTTGCGTGGCTCTGCATGTCTGTGTATTGACAGAGTTGGACGAGCACAAATTACCCTTTGGGTCTTAGAGGAGGGTAGAACTGGATAGAACTTGGATTTGTTCAAGTGCAGCTGAAAAGATTGAAAGATTTCAATTTTGATTTTCTGTGTAAAGTGCCACTTCATGTCCAACCGCCAATCCCCCAGTATGTCACTGTAGTATGTGAGTCTGAAAATCAGTGCTTTTCAAAGCAAAGCAGATTCCAGCAAGGTAGCAAGAAGAACCACAGATTCTCCTGCAAGGCCTCATCAGTAGACCAGAGCAAGTATTATTTGTGGGTTGTTGACTCAACATCTTAGCATCTAACATTTGGAGAACACAGCTGTTATTTTCTCTGGGCAAAGCAGGAGAGTGCAAGCTGTAATCAGTGTAAAGTTCAGAAATCAGTGCCTGAACTTGATGTTGTGTGCTAGTCGGTGTGTGCTAAATACAAATGTTCTACAGTGGAAAGCAAGACAGCGAGACAGACAGACAGACATACAGTATAATCACACACCAGCCATTGAAGGTAGTGGTTATCTTTGGTATATACCGCATGTTCTGCCATTTGTAACAATTGTGTTGTGATAGCGTCTTTTACCCCTCATTTACTGTTAGCATTGTCAGAGTAATTGAAAGCTTACAGTCCCTCAAGCACCCTATGAGGTTGTTTCTCACGTCACAATTCACATCGCACAATGCCAATACACCACAATTTTTTTTATCAGCTCTTTAATTAGAAAGTAATAAGTGAAGTGATGTAACACAACAGTCTGACTGAAAACAGCCCTATAGCTAGAATAGCCATGAGGGATAACAGACAGTAGTTAAAATGTTAATTTACAAATAACAAATCCTCTAAGAAGAGGGGAAAAAAGCAGAAATAAGAGAAGTGGTGATGATGATGGTGGTCATTCTAGCAACTCCATTTAACCCAGCTATTTGCTGTCGCTAGCCATGACATGTAATGTCATTGTTATTAACATCACAAAGCCTTTTCCCTCCCCTTAACAAGACCTTGTGAAAAGCCATGGTTATGACATAGTAATTGTAATTCATTTCTCACAATGCCTAGAATAGAGTAGAATATAGAACATAGAATGAATAAATTTAAAACTACTATTTTTGGGCTTCATTTGTCAGAAATCTCAGACTGAAGGGCCCTGTAGTGGTAAGTCCACTCGTACAGTTCCTGTTATTGTTCAGATCATACAGGCTTTGTGTGTCTTTTCACCACACCAAAATAGACTTTCTAAATAGACTCTCTCTCTCTCTCTCTCTCTCTCTCTCTCTCTCTCTCTCTCTCTCTCTCTCTCTCTCTCTCATGAGCTGATAAAAGGCTGCCCTTGATGAGGTTGAATATGGGCTGTGGCTGAAAGATGGATATTTAATTTGATCTAGAGCAGGTCCATTGCCTGATATGCTTTCACTGGTGATATGTCTCAAAATTGCCTATTGCACATGAAGCTGTGTGTGCGTGTTGCTAGGATATGAGACCGTGGGATTGTTAAAACTTGACAAATCGTGACAGGCTCTTTATTAGCCATTAGATGGAATAGCTGCAGTGTTGCAGGAGTGATGTGTTGTGAAAAGTGTGTCTGTTTTGTGTGTATGAGAGTGTGAGCTTTATGTGTGTGTGTGTGTGTGTGTGTGTGTGTGTGTGTGTGTGTGTGTGTGTGTGTGTGTGTGTGTGTGTTGCTGCATGCACATACTATGGATTTTGAAAACATTATCAGCTTTTTGCAAAATTGTCCACTTTTGTGATGAAGTAGCTTTGAATTCAGTAACACTTTCATCTTCAAAGCTGTTATTCTCTTCCCATTTATGTGTAAAAAAAAAAAACAACTTTCAAGCTGCTCCATTGTGAAAAGCTGACCTTGGTTTGGCGGCTCCATGGTAATGCTGACCGTTGAATTAGATAGATGTGCTTTGTGTTTCTCGGTTATATCTGATTGATCACACATCGTTCTGCCTCATCCACCAGACAGAGAGAGGCACACACACACACACACACACACACACACACACACACACACACATACACACACACCCCTACACACAAAGACCCAGTGTAATTATCCTCATCTCCCCACTCGACAAGGGCAACATATCTCTCAGCATGGTTTCCGACTTCTCTCATTTGCCCTCATCACATTGATTCCCGCTAAGCACCATTGATTTTCTTTGTCTTCCATCTCATCTCCCCCTACAAGGTTTTCGGATGTTTCCAGAAGGCCTGGAATCAGTTCACCATTGCCTTGGAGATCAGCCCCTCAAGCTGGGCCGCTTACGAAGGCAGAGCTGTTGTCCACCTGCAGATGGGGAACCTCTACGCTGCTTTCCAGGACATCAGCAAAGCGCTGAGGGTAGGCTACTTCACAGACCACACAGATGAGACTCAGCATACTAAGCAGACCTCATGTACTGTACAATCTATCTGTCTATCTATCTATCTATCTACTCTATCTGTCTATCTGTCTATCTATCTATCTATCTATCCGTCCATCCATCCATCCACTAGGTATTCCAGTTATATGTGCATCAAATAGTTGTCCCAAATGACATCTGTACCTGTTGTAGTGACAATTAAAGATTTATTCCTTCATACATTTTTAAAACAACAATGTGGATGTCCACGCATGTTTAGTAAAATTTAGTAAATGTCTCAGCAGGGTCCTCTGGCTTCCCATTTTGTCAGTGCACACTCCAATGTTTGCATGGTCCAAAACAGGGAATGGGAAAAAAAATGATGTAGACAGGGCCATGCTGACCTAACCAACCGCAACTTTGCTTCGGATGGGAAAATATCAACAAATGTATAAATGTCAGATGTCACATAATACCCCTTGATTTAAAATGGCCCCACAGCCATTTGTTGGTATAGCATTAAGCTAGACTGTAAGGTGACAAATGTGTTTTTCACATTTTATGTGAATATCACCCCTTTGCTTCTTCAATTTCCCTGCTCTACATATTTGAAGGTCAGATTATTTCTTTAGCGGTAGCGCCATGTTTGGCACTGTTATGAAGGTCAGGATTGTCCCAATGATGGATGGCCTCACTTATGCTCCACCTTCACACTTTTTCACATGCAGTACGCTACCTCTCATAAGAGCGCCTCCAAGAACACACACAGGGGACGTTCATTTTTCTGAACCTGTCAAAAGGAGACATAATTACAAGTGCCATCACACACCTGCTGTTCACAGGTCAGCAATAAAATGGCAACCGGTGATTTATACTCTGAAGAGACCGTGTGAAGGTATCTGTCAGCACTGAACTCTGATCTGAACTAAAGTTTTTGTGTCTCTTTTTTTTCCTTTTTTGTTTCCTTTTATCTCTTGTGTAGCACAACCCGCTGTGTGACCAGCTCCTCACCAACCGTGGTGTGATCAGCCAGTATATGGGAGACAACTCCACGGCCATGAAGGACTACCAGAAGGCCATATCTGTGAATCCTCACTACTCTTTGGCTTACTTCAATGCTGCAAACCTCTACTTTTTCAACAAGCAGTTTGAGCTGGTAGGAGATCACACTGCATTCTGGGTATTAAGCTGGATGTTGTGGAGAGTTTGAGGGGGTAGTAGTTGTGAGTGGGGGTGTTCGTTCCTGTGAAAATCAGTTAATCAAAATATATACAGTACTTGGAGCATTACAGATCAATCTTGCGCATACAGTGTTGTAAAAAAAAGACACCTCACATGTTTTAGCAGTGCTGTAAAGACCTCACTTTCTTTGTTTAGATCAAATAATAAAATACTGGATATTTGTATAAAGTATTAAAGAACTTCTGTACTCTGGACTCTCACCCTTTGGGCATGCCTTTTTGACTAACTGCTGATCTCAAAAACCCTTATCATCAGGTCTGCCAATAGCTTATGGCAGGCTTGGCATGTCCATCCTTGCTCTGAGTGTAAAACAATGACTCTGCCAACAGCTTTACCCTTTTGTCACTGAAACACCTCTGGGGCTACAAATATGGGGGTGGCCTAAGATTGAATCCAGAACCAGAAGTACATTGTATGTGGTCTTACATACTTACAGCAATGCTGCAACAAAACGGGATACCTGTGATTTTTCTACAGCACTGTATTTTCACTTATTGTGACACCTTTGCTGATATTTCAATGGTACATTCTGTTGACCACAGAGCTGTCTGGAAGCTTAAAGCCAATTCAGACTGAAGATCCGCAACGAGATGAAATGGTTTTAGGGAGTAGTTGCGGCGTTGTGAATCAATCGTCGCAGGTTGTTGCAGGCAGTTGCAAGCCGTCACAAAAGATTTAACATGTCAAATCGCAGTTTTGGAGTTTTAGAACGTCCAGGTTTTTAGAACGTCGCAGCCTGTCTCGTCGCTGGATCTTTGGTCTTAGGGCACCTTTAGAAGTATTAACGTTTTGGAAAATAGCAGAAGCTCTAGAATATTTATTTACATACAAAAGTGTCAGTGGTAACAGCAGTGCATATCGTCATGGTTACCGCTTGTGATTTGCAGCAGGAATGCACATCTTTGTTTGCAAAGCCAAACTTCACACCCAGAGATAATTGCATTTGATTAGACCAGCCCTGTCAGCAAATGCTACCCTTAGTGATTCAAGTGGGCCACTTGCTCCTGCTGACAACGGCACACCAAAATGCACACCATAATGTTGTTACAGGAAATCATTTGAGATATAGAGCCACATGCTGTATTTGTATTTGCTTTGGGGGAAAAAACATCTCCTAAATACTGTAAAGTGTAAACATTAACACAACGTATTCATACTGTGCTGTATGCCCACACTCATTATTCTGAAGAACACACACAGTTTTTCCCGCAGAAAATGACTTTGTTTGTTGGGAGTGCGCAAGGGGGTACTAGTAGACTAGTGACAATTATCTTTAGAATGACTATGTTGTGCAATTTCATATGATACATGATTGGAAGCACAAAAAATAAATAGCCTATACATTTGCTATAGGTCCCAGTGATTTAGAACGACATTGCCATGGATACAAGCCCAGTTTCCATCAAAAAGATAATATGCTCATAAAAGATGCCCATCTAAGTTAATGTGACATACTTGTCAATAGTGTCATTAAGCACTATGTAGTATAGAACGTGCACAGTCAATCTATACCACCGTTGCTTCACTTGTTACTGGTTGAAATTTTACATGTGTCCTCTGCAAACTAAATGTTTTTCAGTATGTGCCCCCCAAACAGAAAAGTTTAGACAGCTCTACTTTGTTGAATTCCTTTTGTATGCTATGTGGCCTGTGATTGGTCTGGCCTTTTACAGCAATTGGAGGTTAGTTGGCTGCATGTTTGTCAGAGCAGGACTGACTGTACCTTCTGTTATGCCTACAGGCCCTTGAGTACTATGACAAGGCCATCGCTCTGGACCCAGGGGACGAGTCGGCAGTGCTCAACCGAGCCATCACGCGCACCTTGCTGCGGAAGGTTCCAGAAGCACTGCAGGACTTCGCCCTGGTCCTACAGCTCAACCCGCACTCTTCGCACGTCTACCTGAACCGTGCCAACCTCTACTGCTCCCTGAGGAAATACTGCAGTGCAGACCGAGACCTCACTCAAGGTTAAATTCTCTCTCGTCTCGTCTCTACCCACTAGCTCCCTCATGCATTTTAAAGCTTTTCTTTTTTTAACCTTTACTGGTTGTTTTATAGCTCACTTTCAAGTTATGGAGTTCTTTAATGTTTTCTCCATGCGCTGTATAGAACATTATGTCTTGCAAAATGCTCCTCTATTTAGATCTTTCAGATAGCTGCTGCATGTAAAGGTGTATAAACCTCTTTATCACCTGCAAAGTCAGTAGCCTTGACCTAAGCAAGAGGTCCTGCTCTCCACTTGGACAAAACCCACAGCTTTCAGTAGTGATCCTGGCTGCACATAATGTCTGTGTCCACAGAGGCTTAATATCCTTCCTAACATGATAGAGGTCAAATAAATCTGTGACCTCCCCTCTCTGTTTGAGTTCCCCAGTATGGCAGACTATCCTCTTTTCTTCAGAGCTCCTGCTCCAGCCTTGCCACCTGAGCCCCTAAGAGTTTGTGTATTGCAGCAGGCACCAGGAGACACCAAGACTCAGGCAGGATAGATGCTTTACAACTTAGATTAGCTTTTATTTGCCATTTGTGCATAAACCAATATTTTTAGCACATTGGGATTTCTTGTGAATGGCTCTCTGAGTCAATATTTTAAAAAAGACCATAGAAGAGAGTATAAAAAATCATGTACACATTATTACCAAAGATAATATGTGCACAGTCAATGGAAATAATAACAATCAGTTTACAAGAAATGAATAATAACAGGTTGTCCTTAGTGCTGTCCTGATTTGTGGCAAGGGGGGAATAGGGTAGAATTGCATGAGGATATTGCACATTTGAGAAGAAAAGGGTTATGGGGTTATTGCACATTTGTAGCACTGCACATTTGACAGAAATGTGACATAGACCTGTTTCACGGAAATGCACATTTGTCAAAGATATGGCACACATTTCACACAAATACCTTACCACTTGTTGCCATGACAAGTGAAGTAAGGTAATGTGTGGTATACTGTATATGTAATCAGTGCATACTGATACCAACTGTACCTTTTTCTTCATTTAGTTAATTCAGCCTCACCAGGTAAAATGTAATGTTAAACCTGGACTATTAGAAGGTGACAAAGGTACAGAGACCCAAATAACAATCCTTAATGACTTCAAGAAGCTACACAAACAGATAGAGATTGATAGAGATACTTTATTCATCCAAAAGGAATGAAAGTGATTTGTGCTTGAATATGAAACATGACATGAATTTAAAGGGGGTGATGTAAGCTGTAACTGATTCAATCTCTCAAGGCATGTATTCCTTTGAGAAGGCGATCTTTAGTTTCAGAATGGTCTTGCATGCCAAAGATTCCCATGCAGCATTTTGAAGGCCAAAGATGGCTATTGTGTACATGTTGTGAAATCAAATCCCTTTATCTGAATCAACTGCATATTCATCTTTGTAAGGTTAAACAGGAACACTCTTTGTTCATTTGCCTTTGATTACTTATGCCTACAAGTGTATAAAAGAGTGATTTGGGTAGATGATACTGTGTTTTAAAAAAAAATAATACAGTGTAGTGCGTAGCTGAGACAGAGAGACAAAGTATAAACTGGAATTTAGCTTTCTTGTTGGAACATCTTGAATTTGAGCTTGGAGCATATCCATCATCATGACCACCCTGGCTCTCACCATTATAGATCAGTATTTACAGAACAAACTAGTGTGTCAACATGCATTAACCTTACTAGAGTTTCTCTTGTTTAGAGGCTTATACACATTTACAGTGTATCACTAATGCCATTGAGTCATGTTATATTATTGGGCTTGAATATCTATTACTTGCTACCACCATGCCCATCATTCATCATTTGCCTAATATAGAAAAAGTAGGTCAGCTATCTTTTGTATGTGCAGACTTAGTACTCCCAGACAGGAAGATTTTCAGTGAAGATTTTGCACCATTAGCACCTGTATAATTGTAAAATAACATTGCCTGTTTTATCACCAATAAGCCTGCAATTGTTATTTTTTGTAGGCTTAAAGCCAGATGGGAAATAAACAGCCCTCTAAATGAAGCTTAAATCAAGGTCTATGTTGCTTAAATTGCATCATGCTGTCTAAAAGGGCCAAAGGGCCATCTGCCATAACAATTACTGTAGCTTCCACTACAATCAATGGAACAGGGAACACCAGACACGGCAGTGCAGTGAACATTCTGAAGAAGCAGCCCATTCATTTCAATGTATTTTTGATGCAACTTGACTTAACACTTCTGTAGTGCATCCAGTGTAGCCCTAGGGTAAGATAAACAGTGCATGTCCTGGCAAACTTAAGTGGGAGCATCTCTCAGAGAGCCATGACACTCTCCGTGTCCTGCTGTCAAAGTTCCTCCCTGACATTTCAAAAGACACTTTTGCTCCTCTTGAGCAAGATGAGTCCATCCAACATGAACATTATGGCATTGGCTGTGACTTTTTTATCCTTGCATCAAAAGTCTCTGTAAAGTTTCTATAGTCAGATAGCCTGGTCACGCTGTCAGACACAGAGACATATTCTGTTGGCTGTGTCAAGTGACCGAGGATGCTCCCTACTCAAGAAAGATTAGAGGCATGAGGTTTCCATGGTGACTATACAGCCCACTTAAATCCACCTTGTCCGTAGGGAAAATACTAACCCAACTTCACAGATACATGTTTACTTATGACAAGGTTTTTGTGTGCTGAGATGGTGCTAATTTGATGCAGTTGGATTAGTGATTGCAAATCAAGAAGCTTGTAGCGGCTTAGGAATTATGCCAGTTTGTTTTTCTATAGATTCAACCATTTTTCACATAGTATATCTTAAAGCAACCAAAGCATTTTTCAATGAATGTGTGTTTTTCATGGCTATACTGGTATGTTATGACACTGCAGGTGTCAAACCAGTAAAGCTGTGTTTTGTAGCATCTTCATGACACAGATATGATAATCAAGCCGTAATTACCCACAATATCAGTATCTCCAGAAATATTAATCCTTACAATTTATTCAGACACCTCTCTTTAGTTGAATTACAACCCTGTATAAATGTGATAATCCTTTACTTTATCCTTTAATCCAGAACAGTCGTAAATTTTGTGTATTTAGGGTTGGTTGTGTATTTTAAATTGTGTAAATATTTGTTAAAATGTATGTGAAGTGGATGCACTTTATATTTGCTCATATGCTTGAGTAAACATGATTTAACACCTTCTCGTATTTGCTTGTTTGTGTGTGTGTGTGTGTGTGTGTGTGTGTTTATTGCAGCTATTGAGTTGCAGCCCAATGACGCTTTGCTGTATAAACTCCGTGCTGACGTGCGTGGTCACCTGGGCCTTACCGAGCAGGCTCTGCAGGACTATGGCACTGCGTTGGAGCTCCAGGAGGCACAGGAGTCAGGAGCCCCTCGCTGATGTCCCCTCCCCCACCTCCTCCCCTACATCGGCCATTAAGCCTGAAAGCACAGGTTGCACCTCCACATGCCGCCACTTTAGCTGTCCAGCAGTTGTAATTATTGAACACGCACACAGTAAATGGTTTCGATAGTAACTAACACCTTCAGAATACAGAATACAGAATTAAGTCTTAATCGATACTTAGCTGAAGAAGTTACAGAATATTTGTAACACAAGAGATGTACATGTCATTATTATAATATAGTGTGGAAACAAAAGGTTTTTGAAGTTGCATTAATACTTTCCTGTAAAATATAACTAAGATTAGGTGTACTTTATTTTCCCCGGTGGAAAATTGTCTTGGACTTCAGTGCTGGCTGCTTACATTGAGAATAAATATTAGAACTAAATACTGGTAACAATACAATACTCATACAGAGACAAGCCACAAGCTTCTCACTGCTCATTATGCATCATTACTTGACAAGTGATGTAGTCTATATGAACATGCACTAATCTCTAAAACATAATGTATACTTGTACAGGAGCACACACCCACGATTGAGTGAAAGTCTAACAGGCTCTAAGTGCATTAGTCTCTAAACCGCGTGATATTTAGTTGATGCTTTTATCTAAAGCTGCATGGACTCTGGAGTTAAACCAGGGTCAATTGATTGACAGCTGCTCCACCATGCCTGCTTGAACTGGCTCATGTCACATCTTATTTATTTGTGTGCCTCCAGCATAGTCTGAACGTTTTCATCAGGCATATTCTGTCTGCGCTTTGCCATTTTGGCTTCTTTTGAATTTCAGTTCTTATTTTTCCACTTCCCTTGACATTTTCAGCTAGCTGGCCTTATCTGCCTTTAATGTACCTTATGGCGCAGTGGCCGGATGTGTTGTTTATTCACATTATTGATGCTCAATGAGTCCAGCCGGTATAATGGCCTGACACATTGGGTTTCTTTATGCAAGCACTGCTCGCAACTATGTGAGTCAAGTCGGGGGGGGAAATCTAAATGCAAATGAGTGGTAATGACCAACACAGAGCACCTGCATAAAAACTATTTGAAATGCAGACACCCACAAGACTGAAATGGCAAGTCTAATTGAATTCAAGAGAGCCTTAGGTCAAGTTAGTCATAGACAAGGATTCTGTCTCTGCTGTGTCACTTTCTGTCAAGTTCTTTTTAAATATGATATTTTAGTAGACCAATGAAACTCCCTTTTTTTATGATCTCTGTAGTTATAGTATTTATAATTTCACACACACACATACACTCTCACACACACACACACACACACACACACACACACACGCTTACATAGCCTGAGAGAGAGAGAGAAGGAGAAAAAAAGAGAGTGAGGTCCTTTGACTTCCATCACTTTTCCTTTCAAAGGCTTTGGCTCTTCCTCTTGAAGCTCTCTTAGCGTTCATTTCCCCTGATATTAACTTGTGTATGGAAAAGGACTGAGAGAGGGAGGAAAGTCCTGTGTGAAAAATGAGTTCTATGAAAAACAGAACACCTGCCCAGACAGAGCTGGCTCTCTTCCAGCACCAGCCAGAGAAGTAGAGGAGAGAGAGAGAGAGAGAGAGAGAGAGAGAGAGAACAGAGTGCGAACACAGCCATCTGCGCTGCCATCTCTCTCTGTGGCCCGACCGATAGTCATTACCTTTCAAGGGCAGCCATCACTGTTCCCTGTGCGAGCGGGAGCACTTGGACGGGGTTGGACAAACGGAAACAGGGAGCAATTTGCCCGAGTGACAAAAGCATTCGTCAGTAATGTTTCTTGTTCTTTATTATTCGCATTTCAATGAGAGGCGGCGCAATGGGGGCTGGTATCCTTGCACACGTAGAGTGTTGTATGAGATGCTAATGAGAAATAAGCAGAGAATAAGCCTCTCTGAGGACCAGAATGCATTTCTGGCTCAGCTACACCAGCAGCCTCATTACAATAGAAATACATCTCTTTTTCTTTCTTTCTCTCTCTCTCTCTCTCTCTCTCTCTCTCTCTCTCTCTCTCTCTTGCCCGCCCCCTCTTTTTTCCCTTGATAGCCATATTTAGACATTTGTTTGTCACCCAGATTGAGGATGCATACTTAACATGTCCTTACCCCTTATTTTTCAAGTGTGTTAATCCTCCTCAGCAGCCTAATTAATGTCATTAGTGTAATCAAAGTGAATCCTTTCCACACTCGCTACCCTGTGACCCTTTATTTTGTGACCTTAGCCATCCACACATGAACATCATGGTTTGCATTAACCTACACTTTGAGGAGAGGGAGGTAGACATGCCTGGCCAGCCACAATCCGGAAGCTTCTCAACAAATCTGTTAGGCCTTGATATATATCGATTTAGGATCCTGAGGCCACACCAATGAAAAGTGAGGTCATTACTAAGTATCTTTAAAGAGGCATCCCACCACTAGATGGTACTGCAAATTAGAAAACTGTGAAGTTGCTGATGTGATGGATTGACCTCCTCTAATGAGGAAAAGACATCCAATCAGATTGATATTTTAGGTGAAGATCAGCAGTTGTTCTGCGTTAGGAAGTATGACACGTACATGGAACCAAAACACACAAATAAGAAACATAAAAAACAGAACAGCTGAGCATGTTCTGGTTTATTGCTCTGAGGTGTTTTTTCTTATGACACTGTTAAGCTGTATTGAAGAGGTGATCAGTATATTTTGCCCAGTATAATATAAGCTACTTGCTAATGTGAATTTGGGTGATTGTATTAATACTGACTGACTGACTGAATTTGTTGTATCAACATTTTTTGTGCAGCACAAATACAAAATTGTTAAATTATTTGTGGAAACTTTCCATTACAGTTTTGTATATGTAAGGGTCTGAAAGAGATTGAAATGTTAAGACATGGAGGGGACAACTCATTTTCTTCATATTCTTAGCAAAATGAATGCAGGAAGTTCTATGACGACAGGAATTTCTGTGAAGATATCTACCAGTTAGGTTAAAAATCGATCAAGACTTAAGGCAACGTCATTTTGCTGCGTGTGACGCGCCTCGCTAAATTCAGTGAGAGGGGGGGTCCTTCGCCGGTGTAGCTATCCATGGTGCTGAAACTCGAAGTGCGCCGCAACGCGAAAACGACCTGAGGGATACTTTTAAAAAAGAAAACAAAGGAAAATGCATCTAAGGATTATTTAAAAGCGAGTTTGTCACTTTTCTCACCGTTCTTTGAGTTTAAGAGTTCACCAGAATGCTTCCTAACAGCTCGTCCAAGCTCCTTAATTTAGAGGACAGTTTTCTTCTGATGAATTCCTCCGGCAATGAGACACACAGCGAGTCTCACGGTAGCGCAATTCTCATCTCATTTATCTACACGGTGGTTTGTTTGGTCGGGCTTTGTGGGAACTCCATGGTCATCTATGTGATTTTTAGGTACGCTAAAATGAAGACGGCGACTAATATATACATTCTGAACTTGGCTATTGCGGACGAATTACTTATGTTGAGTGTGCCGTTTTTGGTGACATCTTCGTTACTTCACCACTGGCCATTTGGATCTTTCTTATGCCGCCTTGTCCTAAGTGTGGACGCTATAAATATGTTCACCAGCATTTATTGCTTGACTGTCCTAAGCATTGACCGATACATTGCTGTAGTGCATCCCATAAAAGCGGCCCGTTACCGAAGACCTACAATTGCCAAGATGGTTAACTTGGGAGTTTGGATATTTTCCATCTTGGTGATTTTGCCAATTATTATATTTTCCAGCACAGCCCAGAACTCTGACGGATCAGTAGCTTGCAATATGCAAATGCCAGAGCCAGAGAAAAAGTGGATGGCTGTCTTTGTAGTATATGCCTTTCTAATGGGATTTCTGTTCCCCGTCATTGCCATATGCATGTGCTACATTTTGATCATAGTAAAGATGCGAGTGGTCGCGCTGAAGGCTGGCTGGCAGCAGCGCAAAAAGTCCGAGAGAAAAATCACTCTGATGGTTATGATGGTTGTGACCGTGTTTGTAATCTGTTGGATGCCCTTTCACGTCGCCCAACTCATTAATGTCTTTGTGGAGCAACATAATGCCACTCTGAGCCAGCTGGCAGTGATTTTAGGTTACGCAAACAGCTGCGCCAACCCTATACTGTATGGATTCCTGTCGGACAATTTCAAACGCTCCTTCCAAAGAATATTATGTCTGCGCTGGATGGACAACGCGACCGAGGAACCTATCGATTACTACGCAACTGCCTTGAAAAGTCGCGGATACAGTGTAGATGAATTTCAACCGGACAATATGGAATCAGATAGCACCTATAGAAATGGCACTTGTACCTCCAGGACTACGACTTTGTAAGCGCAGGAACCCGCACATTGTCCATAATAGAACAAAGCTTTGTACTACCTTTCCCGTTTCCCTGCCAGAATTGCATTTGTTTTATTTGCTGCATCAGGAGATTAACCCCCTACTCTAACCACAGTAACTTTTTTATCCATGAACAAAAGCATAATTGCTCAGTAGTAGCCTCTTTTTCTTTGCCAGGTTAAACAGTGGAAATTTTACTGGTAGCTTCATCATTGAAAGTAGCCTAACTATCCATCAAAGTCGCAAGATGTCTGTGACTTTAAAGTGGGGAGGTGTGAGCCTTCTACTAGTCGTGTCTGGACCAGAGAGAGAGAGCGCGCGCAATGTTATGGCACCGCAGTGCTCACTCTGTGACTGTTGCTCATTTGTAGTGAACCCCGCCTATGAATGTGGATTTCAGGAATTGGATTGACGATATAGTTTGTTTTACGCATGAAACCTTTCTTTTGGTAGATGACTACATCATGACAGTGTGGGAGGGGAGACAGATGGGTTTTTTTCTACAGGAAAGTACTGTTTACCTTCACAAAATGACCATATCCTGCTCATGCATATCAGCTCAGCTATCTTGTTCTCACAGTGATTTTGTTTTAGGGGTTGTGGGTTTTGCAGCCTTTTCCTTTGATTTTTTTTTTTTTCCACAAATGAAAATGCTTTCTCATTTTGATATCTGGGGGAGCTTTTCAGTCCTGTGTCTTTTGATGTGCTCCCTATCATTATCAGTGTTGGCAGATATGATAGACCTACAGTATGTTTTTATAACCCCTTATTTGCTTCATAATCTATTTGTACAGTGTTTCAGATCTTATGATCAATTGTTCTGAAGTTGCACATGTTTATAAACGGTATAGAAAAAAAAATGAGACGACAATAAACAACTGCAGAAACTATAATACATTTTCCAGATTACTAGACATTACCTCTGCAAACATTAATGAATGGATATGTTACACATGATGAACATATTTTTGAAGTATGCATTTACCTTACTTTTACTTTACATTTACCTTGATTTTTTTTTTACCTTTTTTTCTTCTTTTTTTCAGTTTTCCTGGAGAACTCTGTATGTTCTGTATGTTTAATACTTCAATCAAATCTTTCACTTACATTCTTCAACAGTCGCTGATAACAAAAAGTGCAAGGGAAGCTAGAGCCAATGGGCACATTACAAAATAACAGCACTTCATACCCCTAAGGCCATGGGTGAATGATTGTCCTAATGGCTTATTAGTGTCACTTAGCTGGGAACCACTATGCAGCCTCACTAAATCAGACTGCCAGGGTTTAGAGCACACATAGAGAGAGAGGACTGTTGGATGTCATCGCCCATGTGTCTCAATTCGGTCGGGTTATTTATCATTGATCTTCTCCATTGAGTCCCTGAGAGCCATAGTTTCCTTGGAGGCCTTCTTCCCAGACAGGTTCTTTGAGCGTTTCCTCTTCCTCCTGCGACAGCACGCTACTATGCTTAAGATGAGCACCAAGAGAAGTAGCAGTGCCAGGACTGCTATGATGACAGGGATGTAGATGGGAGAGTAGTCTGGAGTGGCCTCAGTCACATGGACAAGTACGTTGTTGTTTGTCTCGACTGTACCATTCTGGTCTAGATGGATGATAGGTGCCTCTGTGTTAGCCTGGACTGGATGAGTTTGGGGATCATTGGGTGGTTGCGTTGTTAAGGAATTACAACGAAATGATCCTTGAAGGTTCTCACACTCAATGCCTGGTTTACATGGCTGGTTTTTACACTCATCAATATCCACACATTGTCCTGAAGGAGACTTCTCAAAACCATCTTGGCATTGTACACATATACTTGACAAATCCACTGAACTCCCATCCTCTTTTGTCCATTGCTGAGTTTCAGGCACACAAGTTAGATTGTATACTTGTTTATTTTGTTTACACATCACTGACAGTTTATCCTTGTTTTGTATGTGTTCAGATGCCCCCTCAATGCTAATGCCCCCTCCCATAGTCGGTATTTCACAGTCTTTAGGTTCAGGAACCTTAGGCTTACCTGCCACTTTACAGATAAAGGGGTGTTGCTTTCTCTTAGTACAGGCATCGTCCATTAATCCCCAGTCCTTAACTGAAGTCCCATCATATGTGAGAGAGATGTATACACAACGATCATGTGTGCATGTCTGTTCGGGTTGTTCTTTCCACTTGATCTCTTCTGCTTCCTCACCTCCATCTATCCATTTGAAGCCCTTCAAAGTCACCTTTGGATTAAGACATTCTGGCTTGGGTCTCCACAGACCTATCCAGTATGTGTACTCCCCACTTGACTCAAGATGCTCTGCCACAGCCTGTTTAATGGCAAGGAGCTCTTCTCGAGTGGACAAAGTAGTCAGGGTTCCCTCATGTTGGCAGTTTGTTTTAGCCTGCTCAAAGCTCACCGCATCTCCATGGATGACGTAGTGAAAGGCGTTTGAGAAAGATGCGATTTGTAAAAACCCCACAAATAATATCCAACTCTCCATTTTATGAGATCCTTTAGACGGCACACATTAGACGTTTTGTGTCCCTTCTCTCTTTCTCTCTCTCTGTTTCTCTGTGTTTCTCTCTGCTCTCGACTCTCTGCGACTGACGAATGCTGACTGCTTTCCGGCCACTTTCTTGGCCACCCCCAAGAGGTCCTCTCAAGACAACAAGCACAGGAAGTGTGCTCTGACTTGATACAGGCGTCCATTTCCTCCAGAGAAGGGGTGGCGGGGCGGGAAAAACAATAGCAGCGGCTAAAGCAAATCAACTCCCAATGTAACCAAAAGCCCAGAGCAACACCCACCCCGACCAAACACACACTGACCTAATGATGGATGTCCTGCGAAACACAAAAGTGAGTAGTGGGAGAAAAATGAAGCGGCATGATAACAGGTCAGATAAGCAATGGGGTCTGACTCTGTGAGGCCACTCTCAGCCCTCTTTGATGTTATGGTGTTTGCATCATTCAGGAGGGCCTGCACTGGTTCACAGTCGGTCTGGGCATGGGAGAGGAGGAAACATGGTCAAGGACAGAGTGTGGAACAGGCTAGTGTTTTGGAAAAAGCAAGAAGGCTAAATATCCTGCTGTGTCCGAAAACCATTACTACCACCGGCCTTTTTTTTTTTTTTTTTGACTGTTAAGAATATTGATGCCAACAGGATGTCGTGGTTAAAGAAATGTGTGTGGGGAAAAAAGACTAAAAGCTGTGAACATGATCCTTGATACCAGGACCCTAGGGTAACATTCTGACCAGTTTACATCAAAGACTGTAGACTCTCATTGTGAGTGCCAACAGTGTGACAATTGACATTAGTAAGCAAGGTCCCTTTATTCTCAATGTCTTTCATTGGACAATATAAGGCTGTTCCCTACCCAGCCACTCTTGTTGTATTATTCTGCCCTTGTGGTCCTGGTCTTTGTGGGAGCGTAGCAGATGCTTCCTGGAGGAAGCGGAGGGAGAATGGCAGGAAGAGAGGCTGAACTGGAAGCATTTTATCCCCTCATGCCGGACAGTTAGGAGTAAGCTTGGGAGAGGGATGGGGTTGGAGGAGAGGGTGAGCATGAAATCACAGGAAATGGAATTATGAGCAGCCAGGAAAAGCCACTGAGCCAGAGAGAGAGGGAAAGGGAGGGAGGGAGAGAAAGAGAGAGGGTGGGTGAGTGTTGGGTGAAAACTGGAGTGATTCAGAGCTGAAGTCATAGGGCCTCTCTTTGTTGTTGTGCTTGTGTATTTCCTTGTTGACCCCGGTTTGAAGTTTGTTTTTGAAATAATGGAATCAATATGAGTAGTCTTGCCAATGTTCTTGTAATACCAGTATGTTATTGCTGTTTAGGGGCTGTCTCCATAGTGCCTTATACTGGCAGAAAAACACTGAGAATTGCCTCTCCCAGCTCAGCTTTCACAAAAAGACATTCTGATAGTTTCTATAACAACAGTAGTTTGACGGTTGGTAATGTTAGCTTGCTAACGTCTTGGCTGTAGATAATTTTATGACACCTTCAAAATCACAGCAAATATCTTATATTAAAAGAAGATTTTTAGATTGTGCTGATACAAAAACCTTTTCAGATAGCTTATGATAGTGACGTCATTTGTTACTTGTGCCTGTCTAAAACAATTTCAGCTGGGAATGGTTGAACAAAAGCAGTGAAATGCTCATAAAAGGTGCATCGCTTTTCTTTAGGCGGCTCAAGGAAAAACCTTTGAAGCAATACACTGGAGCTCTGAAAAAGACTCTGTATGGACACGGGTCCTTGAGGGCTCTGGTTTTAATGGCAAACAGTAAAAATAAATACCCAACCAACAAGCTATGGTCTTATGCATGCAGTATACTGTAGTTATAGTGTGGCTTATGCGCTGACTCATGACTCTTATTGACGTGCCAATGCCATCAAGTTAGTCTATTAACTAGTTATTAGCTTCAGTTCATTTAGACTAAAAGACTTTTCCCATCGTTCAAATTAGGGTTAGAACCCTTTTGTGTGGATCCAGCATCCAGCATTTAGTGGTTTTACATGCTGTGATCCGGAAATTGATGATACTTATTGATGCATGGAAGGCATTTTTTCGTTTGTATGCACTTATTCTTTTTTTTTTTTTTTTCAAATCAAACGGCGAGCTTAACTTTAGATTACGCAATCCTCCACGCAGTATCTCGTCTAACTTCCAACACCCACCCTGTGTTCCCTGAGACGGGTGAATCATAATGATGACAGAAATGCATTTGGAGAATGAAAAAAAAAGAAGAGGAAATCTATTCCAGGGCTGCTTATGATATCAATATGCTTTACCTGGCAGGGTCTAAATATGCTAATAGTCCACGCCGCCCCTCTACAACAACCTCCTATGACTCACAAAGATGATTATGCAAAATGACACTTTTTTACAGGCTGGCTGTGAAGAAGAATATGCTTAATGCATAACTCATAAAACATTCAGCCCTGGTCTGTCAAAGATGAAGTTTGGGAAGGACGCAAAGGGTGGGGGGGTGGTGTGTGTGTGTGTGTGTGTGTGTGTGTGTGTGTGTGTGTGTGTGTAGGGGGGCGAGAGAAAAGAGTACAAACAAACTTCGGGGGAGGGAGCTGTTGGGGATTCCTGAATGTGCCCACGAGTGCCTACTGTATGAGACCAGCAGCGTCAGATTATCCTACTCATTCTAATGAAGTTGGCCAGAGGCCAACCATCACTGCCTTCACAAGCAAACACCACGCAGATTCTCCCACCAGTGTTCATTTCTAGCGGAGTATTAATAATGGTGCTAGTATGCTTTGCCACCTGTCACTCAGCATGCTGAGATAAATGTTTGTTCCAGGAAGAGCATTTTTAGGAAAAGCCAAATTTGCTAAAATCCAAACAATAAGAATCATTTGCATCTCTGTTTGACTGATGCTTTTTTCCATAGCAACTTTGAAACACTTTGACCTTGTTGTTCACTCATTGCTGCGACACTTACAGAGGACACTCATATGATGAATATGTGTGTGTGAGGGAGAGAGAGAGGGAGAGAGAGGGAGAGAGAGAGAGAGACTGCTGCTATCAGTGAGCCCTGTTGCTGATGCTGGCTAGTTTCCAGGTTTGTGTCGGCCAGAGCACAGGCAGGCAGTCACCGCTGCAGCCCCAGCCAGCCTGTGTCCCTGTGGCTCTCCCCTCTGGAGCTCTCAGTGAGGTACGCCTAGATGGGGAGGCCTATGCATGGCTTGAAGTCAATGACAAGAATATGGTGATCTGTTTTTGTTCAAAGGTATACCAACCTTCTGTTGGTAGGAAAGGAAAAGGAAGTTAAATAATAAAATCCAATGTCACTGTGGACTATTGGAAGGAAGAAGAAAGATTGGTAAACTTGATACAATGATAGACTATAGCAAACTGGCAGTTACAGTAATGCTAACCGAATGCAGGCACAGTACAGCCAACACAGTTTTGGAAGTGGAAGTGGCATCACTTTTAATACTTGGTTAATATATCAATATATATGTTTATAGCATGGGTAATTTTACTGACTTTTTAGCAAACAATTTCCTCATGCCAACATATACATACATACTTACTCTATTACCCATTACACACAGAGAGAGAGAGAAAGAGTGAAGACTCATCTGTGCTGCATGTGTGCGAGTAGCCTAGTGTTTGAGTGCTTGGGCCTCTGGGTGCAGGCAGCAGTAGTGGAGCGTGGGTGGGCCTGGTCAGCAGGCTTAGTCAGAGCAGTGCTGCTCCGCTATACTCCTCTCCGCTCCGCTCCGCTCTTCTCGCACCGCCTCAGCCAGCCACCTCAGTATGCAGATGAGGCCTCGGCCTTGAAGCGCGGGGTCCCCTCGTACCGTACTGCACCGCACCGCACCGCCCGCCGCTGCTCTGCCTCACAGCCAATAAGAGTAGGAGGGGAGCGTTTAGCTCACAAGTCACTCAGGATCCCCCATCTCTGCCTTACCATGTCTTTTTTTTATCCTCTCTTTTTTTTCTCAGCTCATTCCATCTCTTTTCTCTCTAGTCTTCACGTCTTTTCCTCATCTTCTCGTCTGCTCATTTTTCTGTCTTCTATAGCCCTGCTGGTGCTATATCCTCCACTCTCTTCTCTTCAGGCCTTGTTTGCTCTCTTCTCCAGTCCAAGGCTCCTCTTTCTCTCCTCTTCCAATTAGACAGTTGGTGCTGCAAAATCACAGTCTGGGTGTGCATGGGCCTGGCATATCAAAAGTGTGACTTACCAGGCATTGCTCCAGTCCATTAGCCATGATGCAACTCTTACAAATGGGAGCAGAAGCACAGAATGCTAATGGCTGTGCTCTAGGAAGCCATTCAGCAGGCCATATAGATGTTTGAAAATGTATCTTGCTGATGGGTTGAAATATTGTGTGCAGTGAAAACAGGCAGAGATCTCTTGCATTATTTTTAATGAAAGCATCTCTTAGGTCAGGTCTCTCTAACTGGATAGATCATGGCGGGGGCTATTTTAAGCAAGCAAAAGGAAAGCTGACATTTAGCAGCTCTAATGTGAGTTCCTAAGTGTCACGTTAATCTTCTGTGCCGCTAATTAGCATGGTTTAAAAGTGTGACATCCCCTGGTCTGCTCTGGTTGCATTTTACCACTTCCAGACTATCTTATGTACACACATTGGAAAAGAAGTGTATATTGGGCAGACGCTGGTATTTTTCCTTACATTAGCAGTGCCTAGATACAGTGTCATTTATATAACTGCCACCGATGCATCCAACCTATAAAGTACTTGATGGCATTGGCCCAGAAGAATCTACAGCCCCCTCCCACGCACACATTCTAATGAAACAAACCTTTATTAAAGGTCTGGTAAAATTGTGTATGATTATGAATTTTAATAACATTAAAAGTTTGGGATGCTTTTGTGGTAGAGGTAAAGTATAAACTCATCTTGTTCATTTTAGGTCAAATCTACAGAAGTCAGGACATATAAAGTCCATTTTTAAGATGTGTCACTGTCAGGTGTATTAAATATTTATTTAATATGAACTTTTAAGGCTTTAAACAGATGTTTACTATCCAACCCACACTTTAAATTTTTCATATTTTGAATGAGTGATCATTTCCTTCAGTCAAGTTTACACTGACTTCAGAGTCCATGGGCTATATTGGAATAGCGTCATGCAGTTCAGACAAGCCCATCCATCTCATAAATAAAGTCTCTGTTATAATTTATTTGTGTACGTGAAGCCCTCCAGCAAATATTTAAAAATGTAGGCCACTCAATAAAAAGTTTGAATAGTGCTGACCTAGAACAAACTTCTATATACAACTTCTGTCCTTAAAATGTCCTCTCCAATGACCATGAATGTTTTGCTGTGCGTCAACTTGGGTATAGTGGACTATTTTGCCTCTAATTAATACATCTATTTTCATCAGGCTACTTATTTTCTATTAGCTGAACTTTGAATTACCTGAATGCATTTAGGGGTCGGGGTAACTCCTGTCTTTCAATGCTGAATTGAGGTCGTGCACCTTCAGCCACAAAAACATATTTTTTTACAAAGTCTGTTTATTTTGAGTGTGGAGAGATAGATGTGAATAGGAAGTGGTGCTGGCTGTATTTCAGAAGGGTCAGACAGAGCTCTCGCTTGTGAGACACGACCTGGATGCTGCCGCAATTAATGCAGTATGATCCGACTAATGAGAAACCACGCTGTCAGGTCCAAACCTCACAACACATGAATAAAATATGCTGACATTTAAGCAAACTCAATACACCCATGCAAACAATACCAATTAATCAACCAAAAACAAGGCCACCCATGGACACGCTTTGCACTCTGGAGCCTCTCTGTGTCCTGATGACACTCCTTCATATGAAGCTGAAATCTGGCCAGCATATTCAGTGTAAGAGATCATTATGGGGTGACCTTTATTTGTGTGTTTGTCTACAAAAGAGGATATTACTTTGACATTGGATAAGAGAGTATCTCTTCAAAAGTATGAAGAATATTTCAGGATATGAGAAAAACTTTGAAGTTCAAACTGATGAACCAATTCATGAATGACGTTGTAGTGTCATTGCATTTTAATCTAACACACATACTCACTCATATCTACAATCTCCTTCAGACGGCATGAAAAGCCAACTTGTGTTTTCTCACGGTTATTAATGATTGGTGTAGAGGGTTGTCCTGCGATATGGCCATTGTGCAGAAAGTTTGACTTGGCACAGGACTTCTTCCCATAGTTCCTTCCCAGTGGCCAAGCTCAGGGTGTGGAACAGCTGCCCTTGTGGGGGACTTGGTGCTCCCGCCTGTCTGACAGACACCCCAGCAGGGGTCTCTCTCTCTTTCTTTCTTTCTTTCTTTCTTTCTTTCTTTCTTTCTTTCTTTCTCTCCCTTCTTCCCTCTCTCTCTTTCTTTCTCTCTCTCCCCCGCTCTTGTTCCCTTTCTCTCTTTCTTTCCCTCTCTCTCTTTCTCTCTCTCTCTCTCTCTCTCAGCCTCTCATTCTTTCTCCAAGTCTGGAGTCTCAGCACTCCACACACTTTATCTCCATTGTCTTCCTCCTCTTTCTCTCTAAGGATGTTCCAACACCACTAACAGGGGAGAGCAAATGTACTTTTTGTAAAGAGAATCAATTTTGTGGAAGGCAATTTAGGGAAGTGTTTTAATGGAGTCTGAAGAAAGAAAGAAAGTACCCACAGGTACTATGCACAGTGCATTTTCTACCTGTAGATTCGCCGTTTTACAGATGGACCTCAAATTGTTCACCACATTTGTCAAGGTTTTTCTAACTTGAAAAGGGACTTTGTCAATACAGTCTTTTTCTCCTGCATTTTTCAAACTGTATAGTTGAGGCATTGAACTTTTAATGTTTTATGCTTTTGTGGCCACAAAAGGTCTATCACAGGCAATGTGTTAGGTTGAGCTTGAAGGGTTGAAGTTAGAGGCAGTGATTGTCTTAAAAGTGATGACTTGTATGCAAGGACTATTCCAGTTTTAAACAGAATATTGTCGATGTTCAGTTTATACCAGACACCAGAATATGGCCAAATTGATTCATGTCAATCAGGAAGAGGAGTTTACCTGACTGATATCACCACTATTTAAAAGCAGAATAGTCTCTGCATGTAAGTGTTGTCAATAATATATGGCTGTTGATGAGTGTTGACAGTTTGTTTTTCTCAGCATACAAGTCCTTCCCCTTCCTGGCTGTGTCACTGTCCTGTGCAACTTATTTTGGTTTTTAACACAAGTCACCCATGAAATATTTAAGTCTGTGTTAGAACGCCAAACCTGTCTTTTTTTGATAATGAGAGACTTATTATAATACTGATAACCACACACACACACACACACAAAAATACTCATGTTTGACCTTGCTCAACATGCTCTTATCAACATTTAGTAATTCAAACAGTTTTGTTTAAAAAACATCAAATTCTGTTTCACTGTCAACCCATGAGTGCTCGTCAAAACAGTCAAAAATTAAGCAAAATAGTCAAAACATTATGACCAGGTCTGATCTGATATGAGCAACATCCTGAAATTTCACATCAACTTCCTCTGACTTCATCTTTTACATCACGATAAGTACACAACTCTGAGGCATCTGCAGAAAGACAAGAACGCCGATGACGTGATTAAAATACATTTTGCTCTGTACCAACCCTCATAGACACCAAACTCTAAATGTCATTCTCTTTATTACTATGACACCATGACGGCTTGTAGTACACTACTTACGAACAGGTTAGGTTTAAGGCACTAATAAAAGGTGCAATAAGTAGAAGATAAAGTTACATCCTCAGAGATGAGACAGCCCAGTATACCTTAGCAGTTTTGAACAGAATATCTTATTTTCATTTTTCCCTGTATGATGCACCTCCAAATGTCTCCTTTTTTCCAGATGAATTCCAAGTTTTGGTATTTCAGGGAGACAGGATTCTTGGTGATGCTCATGGCTTAATGACAGGATATCCTGATACGTTGCCCTGTCCCTCTCTCTGTCCTCTCTTTCTTCCATCTGATCCCGTAACCCCCATCATGATCATGGAGGAAGCGATAATGGCCGCAGCTAGGAAGACAAGGCCCCCGCTTCCTTTCATCTTTTTTGGAGGGAGGAGACGGCAGGAGGAAATGTTCCTCTCGTCCCCAGAGAGAACAGGCTTCTTTATTGCAACAGTAATGGCCCCCGCCAAGCCTCAGTAGCCCCTGCCAGGGGACTGGGAGCAAGACACTAAAGAGAAACAAAAAAACAGACACAGCAGAACAATATATAGAGAGAGATATAGAGATAGATAGAGAGAGAGAGAGGGCCTTATATATACACCTTTGCTGCAATTTCCACAGCAGTGGGTTATTTATAGATCTCCTATCAATCTCACACTGCCTGTCGCTGGATATTTAATTACAGGTGGATGCTTGACTGCTTTCTCTCACTCTCAGGGCTTATTTGCATTGAGAGCTCCAGGGCCAAGGCCAGGTGATAAGGATTCTCCAACGAGGCCCTATCAGCGCCCTATCAGGGTATTTACTCTGATGAACATCCACCCCACCCTCCCGCCCGCCCGCCACGCAGTCTCAAGGGAAAGCAGTTTTGCTCCAAAAGCAGTGAGCATCTCTCTCTCTCTCTCTCTCTCTCTCTCTCTCTCTCTCTCTCCACTAAAATGAAAGTCAGACAAAAATAATTTTGTATCATAGTTGCAAGAACATTGGTGCTTAACTGATCTGACCTCAGAACTCAAAAATTTCTGGTGATTATCAGATCGGCCCAGATATGGTGCTGAAGTCAACTGAATTTTTTTCTCTGAAATACCATTTTATGTAATGCGTCATGCATTTACAGAAGTTATAACATAAGTGGTTTAGAGATGGTACAATCATTTTTGAGATACTCCCGTAACATGTGAAGGTCATAATTCCCAGCCCACTCTCTCAATACCTTTATTACTTATCAGCCTAAAATAGTCTTTATTAAAAGCCCTCCTGTGACAAAGTAGGCCTAATACTCTACCTTCTGTGTCTCATAATCTGTTTACTATGAACAAGGATCGACCTGGAGAAAGAAATTGTGAATTGTTGACAGTTCTTAGGTATGCTATTCTTTGAAAAAATATATTTTTTCTGTAGTTCTTTATTATGTGTGTCTAATTGAAACAAGCTCCATCAGTAAGGGAAGATGCCCTTGTGATAACCCTCCCCTGTGAAATGGAACCCACTCTGGCATCCCTGTTGATCACTGCTGTGTCTGTGGAGGGAAAAGCAAGCCAAGCTATTTAAGGCTAAAATGAAAGTCAGAGAAAAAGAAATGTTGTATCATATGATTTAAATACCATTGTACGCACATAATGCCATCATTGATTTATAAAAGGTATTACTTGCAACAAGAGAATGGTATTTTCTTGTCCATTTTAGCTAATGAAAGCAGTTGGCCTACAAATGGGCTTTTTCTAACAATCGCTCCAGTCCTCTGATTATCTTAATTACTTAGCTGCCTAATATTGTTTTATTATTTAGCTTAACATGGTTAGGGTTGTGCTAGCATTTTACCAACATATAACCACATTGTTTATAACAGTGACTGTATTACCAATCAATTTTGTTTTTAATTATCTCAACATATATTCTGATGTAGTTTTCTATTACTACAACCCACCCATAATGGCCCTGCTGTCACCCACCAGTTAAGAAACACTAGAAGGTCATGTACTCTATGTTCCAGTTTGATGGGTCTGGTACTGAACGTTTTACACTTAAATCCACTCCCTGCTCCTGTTAACTGACTAAAGCTGTTGTTAATGAAATTGTGCAGCAGAGATAGGCTATCCATTTTGTTCCCCCTGTCTGCTGTGGGGTTAAAAAGACACATTCAGAAACTCAGGTCACAAATTGTTATCTTCCCTATTTTAAGTATGAAAGAGAAAATATGGCTTATTTAACCTAAACCTAAATGTAAATCAGAACAACGCTAAATGGCTTGAATACAAATGCTCCCTGCAGCCGTCTTTAATACTTTGTCAGAAGCTTTTGTAATTGCCATGGGATTATGCAAGAAGACATAATTAGATTGAACATAAACATAAACAGTTTTCTTGCAGGAGAGAAGGCCAGCTACTGCGACTAAAAATAACATGGAAAAAAAGACTGAAGTGAGTTCTGGGAGGCCAACTCTACAGAGGGAATCAAATGATCAACTAACAAAAGCAGTCGCAAAAATACCATACCTACCATAACACCTATTATGTGCCAAAATATCAGCCCTATATCAGAGCATGTGAGTTGAGTGGGGTGGAGATAGTAGTAGCAGTGGTGGTGGTGGTGAAGGTGGTAAAGGTGGGTGGGGGTTGGAACAGGAAGGTTGATAGGAAAGGTGTGAGTCAGTGACACTCCATAATATCCTTTCTGTTCCCAGGTGGAGCTGTACACCTCATCGCTAAGGTGTAATAAGCAGCGCCGCACAATGCTGAAGGAAATAGAGTCTCTGTATATGGCTCCTCAGGGCTGTGATGTTTCAGCTGCCCACAGAAAAAGCTGCTGCTCACGCTAAGTATAGAGGGCCTGTGGGGACTCAATGCATGAGGCAGAACATGTTTGGGGCTCCTGATTGCAAAATGTAATGATGCCTCAATCAAACGTCATTCATCTGGAGCCAGATTCATTCGGTTCCATCCTGGGGGATAGAACTCTCTCTCTCTCTCTCTCTCTCTCTCTCTCTCTCTCTCTCTCTCTCTCTCTCTCTCTCTCTCTCTCTGTGTGTGTGTGTGTGTGTAGGCCTATGTGTTAGCTGGTGAGAGGCACAGCACATAAAGTACCTGTCTTTGTGCATTTTAGACTATATGTCACCAATGAGATTTCAGAGAGATATAATTGTTAAAATAATCTACATTCATCATTTCTGCCTCTTAAGTCATTAAATATGATTGCTATTGTTATATCTTCCGACGTTAAATAGCATTTCTGGTAGACTCATTTTTATGATCCACAGGTGCATGGGGTAAGTTTAGTCTTAGCTAAATCAGCAGGTCTATGAAATGTGTAATGAAATTAATTAAAGAAATCTTTACATTCTAAAGTTAAAATAACTCATGACTAAGTGACTCATTTCTACTCCAATTCCCATGAAATGAATGAGCACCACTAGCCTATAAAAACCAGTAGGAAGTAAAAACAAGAAGAAAATCTATGAGCCCCTTTGTCTCTGTCATAGAAGCTGATGACAAGTGCAGTATTCTTGTGCAGAGGGGGGAAAAATGGCCTTGAGACAATATTGAAAACAAAGTTGTTTTAGAAGCCAGGAGATGACTCTGTCCCTGCCTGCCCTGCTGTGAAGTTAACTCTCTACCTTCTTTGTCCCATAATCACGACCAGAACCATGAACAGCATGCAAGTACACAATTGGAGAAGAAAAAAGAACTCATAGCATTGCATTGTACAATCCATTTCAAAAAAGGAAAAGAAAAAGCAATAACATATTTTTTTTCCTACTGTTTCTTTAATGTCTGTAGTTGAAACAAACTCCATCAGTAAGGGAAGATGCCCTTGTGATAACCCTCCCCTGTGAAATGAAGCCCACTCTGGCAGCCCTGTTGATCACTGCTGTGTCTGTGAAGGGGAGAGCTAGCCAAGCCATTTGGGGCTGGGGTTATGGAGATTTACGATGCCTCTGCCTGATGTCCTCTCGCGCCGGCCAAGAGGACAAGTGGAGGCAGTTGAATGAGCCGGGCCTTTGTGTATAGCTACCTAATTATCAACACCAGCGATTCAGCATCACATTCAGTGTTATGAGAGGAAGGCAACAAAAACCTTCCCATCTACAACATGAACAACAATTCATCAACGCTCTGAGCAATTCATCAAAACAACAGTGATCTGGAGGATGAAGTTTTGTAATTTGGATTAGACAATGTTGCAAAAGAGGCATTTCCTATGGTGTCCTTCCTTTTTTTGCATGTCCTGAGATGAAGAATAAGATACAGTTGAATTTATAAATGAGGTTGTTTCTAATAAGAGTGTTGTTGCTTGATATGCACAAATGCCACCAATCCTCAAGTCCTCGAATGCTTTTCGTCAACCATGCATTTTTATCTCTGGCGTGCAGCTCATGAAAACTAATTACTTCTTCCTGGATTAAACGGTCCTTCTCTATTTGAAAGAGAGAGAGAGAGAGAGAGAGAGAGAGAGAGAAACAAGAAAGTAAGTGGCTGCATGAGAGCTAAAGAGAAAGTGGAAAATGCAGAGAGTGCCGAGGAGTCCAAATGCTTTTAATGGAGTTCACCTGGAGTCAGAGCAGCGCTGGGAGAAGAGAGAGAGAGAGCGGAGCCTCTGATAACGATGCACCAGTCATCCATCAACGACTGACAAAAGACAACACAGACAAGCAGCGTGCTCGTGCCACATGGAGACATTAACAGCAAACACTGAAATCTCACCAGCGCCTCACAAAACAAGCTGTGGACAAGCCAGAGGAGCACCATCAGTGTATCTACTTTAATACAAGCTTCAGTTTTTTGATATTTTACAAAAAAGAAAACTACACTCAAAACAAGCATACACTATCTATTTCAACCTTTTAGCCCATAAGGCTATTTAGTTAGACCTTCACACAACATGAGACATTAACCTTGGAGAATGACCATATTCAGTGGCATCATAGTGAAGGTATTGTTAAGGGTGTAAGGAAGACAATGACTGCAATGCATGTGGATTACAGCACGAATGCTTAAACTGTATGCTTAAGGCATCCTGCAGTCAAGGGAATTAGTTTTCACTCTTTTGACTATGAATTTAGTATTAAATGCTTGTCATGACATTAGGACCTGATCAAATCCCAATCTACATTTGTCAGAGTCAGTGTAAACTTAAACCACAGGATAAATGCATTGCACACCCAATATTAGAATCACAGATCGATATTATAGGACGGATAGGTGCAACATATGATCACACTGAGATGACAGACAGCTAATGCTCTGCCACACAGCTCTGTCGGTCGATGTGATACAATGTAAGCTCATCATTATAGCCGAGGCTCTGCATTTGCCAATGACACCAGATGATTGGTTGACCTCTGCTGGTTCTCCTCTCCTGCTGTGAGCCGAGCCTTCACTCAGTGTCCTTTCACTAAACCTCACAAGGCTGAGGGAATGTGTCCACTCCACACATTTACATTCTTCACATAAGGACCTTTAGGCTTTTATTCCTCATCTCTCTGACATGGACAGCACTCGCTCGCTGTCTGTGCTAAGCCATTGTGAGGGACACAACACATCCATCCCTCTCACTCTTCTCCCTATACTGCCACCAGACAGAAGGTACAGTGCTGCAGCATAACTGCCCACACCCTCAGAATGGGGAAGAGTGTCTGTCTTCTCCAAAGCAAACTGCTTTGGCTGTGACTTTGCACCGACAACAAGTGATTTTTTTTTTTTTCAGTTATCCTCACGATCTTCTTTTGTTCTGCAGCAGAGCAGTTTCCACACCACGCTGTGATGGCACTGCTGAGGATGCTCTCAATGCTCCCTCTGTAGAAAGTGGTCAGGATGAGAGAGAGAGATGGATGATGTATATCTCATGTCGTCAGAGGCATGTCTGAAGCAGTGACAAGGAGGAGGCCAAATTCCTCCACCTCCTCAATTTATCACCTCCTAGTGGAACTCCTCCACTCTGTACTGGGTTTAATCAGTCAGCCACATCAATGCAGGTTATGCAGGACACACTGAGCTGGTATCACTTATTGCTGATTACATGAAGCTTCAGCTCTGTCTAAACACAGAGGATTGGAGGTCTTTAATAGATTTCATTTGGCTTTTACAGATTTATTACGCTTCCATTCATTGCCTATGGCTAATTGAAAACCCTCATTTTGTACTGTACTCTCTCTCTCTCTCTCTCTCTCTCTCTCTCTCTCTCTCTCTCTCTCTCTCTCTCTCTCTCTCTCTCTCTCTCTCTCTCTCATACATACATACAATGTACAAAATCTCTGAGAGGCATTTCATTAGTCCTGTCCTGTACTGTCGGTGATGATCTACACTGTGAATTTGTGGTCCTACCTCAAGAGGCCATAGGAACAATATACAGTCAGTCAGTGGACATATTGGTACTGTACTGTGCACAGTCAGAGAAGACGTAGCCTAGAAAGCCTACCTCTACTGAAGTAATTTACCTCATCTAAGTGAAATTAACTATAGAATGACTAAGAAGGTGTAAAACTACTCATCTGGTCTGCACTGCAAGACATGATTATAGCTCAACAAAAACACTGTTAATAATAAACAGGACATTTCTGCCCACTGCATAGGAAATGTAAATGTCTGCCTGTGGTCTCTCTTTGGTGGAGAAGGCACCACAGCAAGCAGCCTAGATTCTCTACTTCAGCAAATCTCTTCACAAGCCATGCCTTTTTTTTTTTTTTTAGCTCCAATGACACTCAACACTATTCTGTGAAAGCAAATCAAATTCTAAAATTATATAAATGACAATTTATTAAATATGATGACAAGAAACTTGATAGTCTGGCATGTTCATCATGAATTTGAACCCTCTCACGGTGAAACCTGAAACCTGCCCTGGTTCTTTCTTGTGGTGTTGTGATGTTTAGCAGGTTAACTCACAGTGGCGTCCCAGGCTTCCCCACCACACCTCGGGTTCCTGGGCTTCCTTCTGCCTATGAAATTGAGGTCAATTAGAGAAGGTCATTATGAACTGGATGCGCTGGACAGCAGTAGCCCATTAACCTGTGGCTATATTTGGACTGCACTGCCGGATACGCAGACTGACTGTCACAGGTTTCCATCTAATGGAAATGTCACAGTAGGCGGACACGGTGTGTGTCCACCTACCACTAGCAAGTTGTTTTGGCATCATTTAACTTGTCAGGTAAGTGCAAGAATATGAATAAAATTGAATGTAAATGCACATATTTAAGAACTGTGAAACTATTTATCATGCATCATGTTACGTTAGTATGGTCATAAAAGTCCCCTTTTGGTATCATACTACTTTCCAATCAACTACTATGTCGAACTAGCAATATAATCCTGAACTTACATGGTTATATTGCCAAGTGAGGCATTCTTTTTTAGTAAGTATGTAAATTAGTTCAGTGATAATTAGCTTTTCCAGTGGCTAGGAATGGCCTTTCACATTGTGACTGTGCCACAGTAATCTCTCCACTGATTAAAAAAATGCACTTAACCTCATATGCACCTAACCCCAAGACACACACACACACACATGCGCACGTGCACACACACACACACACACACACACATGCACACACACACACACACAAACACATTCATCGTATCCTTTTGATTTGTATGAGAGGCAAAGGGATGAGTCCCCCATCCTCCTACCCTTCTGGATTTAATCAGGGAGTCAGAGACATCAATGGAGACAGACAGGGGACATAGGGCAGGGAACACTGAATCACTTATTGAAGCTTCTGCTCCAAACACAAACGCTTTGAGCACTTTGATAGATTTCTTTTGACTTTTTAGAGATTTATTATGCTCCCATTCATTGCCTCTGTCTAATTGAAAGCTCTCAACCTTTCTCTCACACAGACAGACAGACAGACAGACAGACAGACACACACACACACACACACACACACACATACAGAGAGAGAGAGAGAGAGAGAGAGAGAGAGAGAAATGCTTTGTTTAGTGCAAAGTGTGTTCGCATGCCCTTTACATGCTGTGCATAAACCATCTCTAAAGACATTGCATTAGTCCTGTGCTGTCAGAGTACTAATGAACACCGCCATTACAATTAGTGCTCCCACTTCATACCTCTAGGCACAACATATTCCTGGCATCTTTGGGATAATTCATTCATATTCATTCATCTCTGGAGCTACAAGTCCTCAAAAGGGAATATTTGTCATTTCACTGTATAATTATCGAATACGTGCCATTGCCAGAAGATTAGGGTGTGGTGGTGAATAAGGTCATCAGTACATACAAGCAACACCTGTGGGCTATCTATAGTAGTAATCCAATGAGCAATGAGGAGTGAATGTGTTCTACATGCACATACAGAGTAGCCTGGCGATGCCATCCTACGTACCTCCGCTAAACATTTTATCTCCGCACGTAGTCTGGAATAAACCCCCCTTGCCGCCTTTCCCTCGGTTACTCTACGGTTTAGCCAATCAGCACACAGTTTAGAGCGATGTCTCAAAATGTTGTAGTCCTACAGGATAGGGACCCGTTTGTTATTCTCTCCCCCACTTTCGAATTACAATCACAAAATTGGTACATGACATTAGCATCCATGATCTTGAGGATTTATTGCCACTACGATGTCAAAATAGATCTTGCGAGAGATCTGTTAATACTGAAAGCGAAAATTGTAGGCGTGAGAGCCAGGCGACGGAATAAGTCATATCCAAACGGAAACCTATTTCAATTGCGTTGGGCCAGACTGTATGACATAGTCAACAGTCGCTTTCGCCCAGGCTACATACAGAGTGCCTTGAGTAAACCCCAATGCTGAACCAAGAAGAATGATCTGTAGCTTTTGTGTTTGGAAGGCCAATAGCTATTGATCATTCTGTGCTGTTCAGGACCAGGACTAGTTAAAGAGCACAGGAAAGTTTGGGTTCAAAGAGTTCTCTAGGGAGATGTGTCAGAGCTGTCCAAAAAGTGTGTAGTTCTAATACATCCACAACAACCACTGATCATTTAGTACAAAGACACAAAAGAGTGATTTGAGTTATATTTTTAATTGATTGATTATTCCAAGGACAGACTGCTCTCTTCATCAGTAAATGCAGCATAAAATGAAAGCTTTTCACAATTTCTTGCACAAGATTCTTACAGCTTATACTGTTAACATGATGAAGGTTGATAATAAGAGTAGTAGTAGTAGAGTACAGAATAGAACAGTATACTTCAAAAGGAAATAAACTAGATTTATTTTCGCATGATCCGAGATGAATACATGACAATGAGAATAAGCGGAGACTGTAAAATTTTCCTAGCTGATCTCTGATTTTTGGTGAATTGAAGTGTATGAAGGAAAAAACACCACTTCATTCCAAGTTAAAAAAAATGCATTGCAACTTGTGTTACTGACATGTTGTACAGTAAAATATTACATTTTTTTTCTGTAATGCCTTACATTGCCAAGTTACCACATAAAGCAATGAATTACAGTAACTAGTTACTTTTGTAACTCGTTACTCCCAACACATGACTGCTTCTTCTCCACTTTAGCCATTCCATTAGCCTTAAAGGGAAGGTCCCGCCAGCTGAGGTAATTACCAGGCTGGAAAGGCGTACTCTTCATAAAGGCCTGGATTTGACATGTGCTGATGGCATGGTCCCACATGTGGACGTCTGTGATAAAGCCAGTGAAGGCGTTATTTGACGCAAACCCTCCGCCATAGGAGTCTTGATCCTGACCCACGGTGATGAAATGATCAGAAGGAATTGACCAGTCTGGTGTCATTGGTATGATTTTCTTCACACTGGCTTCTCCATTGATAAAAAACTGAGTAATATGATCTTCACCCCAAGTCGCACACACTGAGTTCCATTTATTTAAGTGGTATTTGAAATCATTGTAATCTACCTTGGCTGAGCCTACATGAAGTCTGAATGCTCCCCCTTTCATTCGACATAGTAGGAAGGCATTATCGAGACGTCTAGTAGCCAAGGAGAAAAAGCAGGGGCTTTGAGTTGTTTGATCAGTGTAGAATCGTAGACAGAGACTGGCCTGGGACAGGGTCTTGTGCTGTGGAGTCAAAGCCACGTAGTCCTCTCGTCCAAGTCTCGGAAACGTGAAGACACTTCTGGTTAAGTCAGTGCTTTCTATAAAGGGGTAGAGGGAAGGGGGTTAATAACATACTGTATTTCTGCACAGAAAGTTACAGGAACACTGTTAAAATTAAAGGCTTCTCAAAGCAGTTTTTAAGGTTCCTCACTTTGCCACACTGGCGGAATCCATAATGGAGCTTTCAAGAACCCTTTTAAAAATACATTAGTTCTCTGAAGATCTTTGAAAGATACTGGAGGCTCTTGTAAAGGTTCCTCATTTAGGGTACCACCTTTACAAAAGCCTCAAGTACCTTTCACAGATCTTCAGAGAACTAGTGTATTTTTAAGGGTTCCTGAAAGCTCCATTGGTTCCGCCAGTGTGGCAAAGTGAGGAACCTTAAAAATGCTCTGACTATCCTTTAATTTTTACAGTCCAGGCAAAATACTCAGTGGACATA
>JAODXP020000024.1:12614206-12740874 GCA_027497455.2 Sardinella longiceps | reverse complement strand
TGATGCCGCAGCTCAGCGTCACGGCATCACCTGACCGGAACAGCGGCTTTGAGCCCTGTTTGAATGAACTGGACTTTTCACTGAACGCTAAACACACACCCGTACATTGAATGTTCGCTAAAACATACACACACACAATTACACATAGTTGTTTCAACCATGTTACCAACTTCGTATCTGCTATATCATCTTCCCTGTGTTGAAGACGTTTGTCATTATGTTTGGTGAGTGCACGCACCGGCATTTTAGCAATGCTTTACACTGTTTGGTTAACGTTACATTGTTTACATCAATTGCTTAACGTGAATGAATGCACTGACTCAAATATCCTTTCAATGTTTAAACTTTATTGTGTGATTGTAACATTACAACTTGTGTGAACAAAGGAAAAAAACTTACATTTACCGGCGTCGTAGTTTCAGCAGTGTTAAGGGAGCGCGCACCTTCACTGTCGGGCTATTATGCCGTTCTGGCTTGTTTGGCGCGTTCGCTAGCGTCTCGTGGTGCGCGGTCTGCGCAATGGTAGCGCCCAATTAAGCTTATTTTGTGTTTGATGTCTAGTTATTGTTTGATGATTATTTAGTTATGTGTATTTGGTTATCCTGTGTCAGGAGTGATTATTTTGGTTTCAGTATTGCAGTGCTTTTGTATTATTTTGTATGATTTATGGTGCCAGTGTTGGTTATGCCCTGTTTTCACCTGTGTGAGTGGTATGGTCCACTAGGGGCGTGTATGCTGTTTCTCTGTAAAAGAGGTAGCTTTGTCATTCTTGTGTAGGCCAGCGACGTGAACAGACCTATTGTATGGTGTTAGGCCTCTATCTCAGTGTGGTGAGATTTTTTGCAATATTGGCATTCAGTGTTGTTTTGCTATTTTGCATTTTGTTTATTTTTCAGTATTTTATTTCTATTTTTGAAGTCTCTTTTTGTTTATTTGACCCTCGTGTCATTGTTTATTTCTCATTTATGATTTGCACTGTAAATATTGCACTTGGGTGCTCATTGGCCGGAAGTCAATAAATCTACTTCCTCTTTGCCTAAATCCTCTGCGTCATCCTCTGCTTGAAATAGACCACCGGTCATGTCTACCTTTTGACATTTGGTGGCAGCGGTGACTTCCGGTGTCCAGCGAGGATGCAACGAAACACAGAACAGCAGTCCAGCAGTGGGACGGCAAGACAGCCAGCCACCCAAGATGAGCCCGCAGCCAGGGCAGTGGAGCCTCAAGGAGAGGAGGAGCAGGACCAAGTTTCAGATGGTGACAGCAGCTTGGGTCTGGAGGCGGCGGTGAGGCGCTTCATGCTGATGCAGCAAAACCGCGACGCTCGTTTCGACAGAGAGGTGCAGAGACAGGACCAGCGCTTCAGAGCCCTGCAGCATCAATTCAGCCAACTGCAGGCTTATGTGAGTACAGAGCGGCTGGAGTTGCGGCAGTCCTCAGAGGCACCAGGGTCTCAACCACCCAGCATGAATGCATCTGCAGCTAACATCCCCGGCAGAGTGTCCCCTGGAGTGAGCAGCATCCCCTCCCAGCCCATGACTGTGTCTTCTTACCACACCACTGTTCCACCTCCCACAGCATTGGCTCCACCAAAGATGGCCGCCTTCAAAGAAGACGAGGACATCGAACATTATTTGACGACTTTTGAGCGGATAGCGCTGGCCAGTCAATGGCCTATGGACAGATGGGCTCTCTACTTAGTGCCCTTGTTGACAGGTAAGGCCCGTGCAGCATATGTGGCCATGGACATTAGAGAGGCCCAGGACTATGTTAAAGTAAAGAGGGCCATCCTGTCTAAATTTGAGATTGATGCAGAGACATACAGGCTACGGTTCCGGTCCAAAGAGGTGTTGGATGGTGAGACGCCGAAAGAACTGCAATCCAGGCTCCGCGACCTCTTCGAGAAGTGGGTGTGTCCTCGTGAGCGATCCAAGGAGGAAGTCACAGAGCTCATCATCATGGAGCAGTTCCTGTGGATGGTCAACCCCGAAATACGCACCTGGATTAAGGAGCACAACCCTCAGTCTGCCAGCCATGCGGCCGTGCTGGCTGAAACCTACATTGCAGCCAGACGTGGACGGAGAGGACTTCAGTTGGGCTGCATGGATACAGGCTCAAGACGGGACTCAGGACAGACAAAGGACAGTGGTCGACCAGCACCTGGTAAGTCTGTGGGTGGTACTGAGAGTGAGTTTAGGAGATCTAGCTACACTAAGGACAGACCATCTGCACAGTTTAAACCAAAGCCAAAGATAGTCTGCCATAAATGTGGTCAGCCAGGACATATCAAGCCTGAGTGCCCTGTAGGTCCCTCCACTGAATCTAGACTCTGTTATGTGCCCCAGCCCCATAGTTCTCACCCCGTTAGCACAGATGTCACGGTTCCTGTTAAAATCCAGGGGAAAATGTGGGAGGCCTTAGTAGACTCGGGAAGTAGCCAAACATTTTTGCAACGAAAGTGTCTTGATGTACCTCACTTAACCAGTGTAGGCAAAGTGAAGGTGAAATGTATTCATGGTGATGTGACTGAGTATGATACTGTTGAGGTGAAAGTGGAGATTGATGGACAGGCTTACCTGCTTTGTGTAGGGGTAATGGATGAGGCCCCTTATCCAGTGATTTTAGGGCAGGACGTCCCTGTGTTAGCAGACTTGCTACAGAATAAATGTGTCAGCGCCACAGCCTATGTTACCACTAGGTCCCAAAGTGAGAAACTCCTATCAGAGGGGTGGGATGAGTTGCCATTTCCAGTTGGGAGGGTAAAGAAATCCAAGGCTGAGCGCAGGAGTGACAAGGTCAGGGGTACCCCTATCAAGGAAAAGTTACCTTTGCCCACTGTGAGTGAAGATGAGGTTAGCGCTATTGATTTTGAAACTATGCAGCAGACTGACTCATCTTTAAAACCCTTGTTTGAAAAGGCTGTAACAGCCGAGGAGGCTAGTGAGCTTAAGGCTAAGGGGAAGGAGTGTCACGTGGTGAAAGACGGCAAGCTGTTTCGCCTCAGTGAGGAGGGCGAGCAGTTAGTTATTCCACGCTCTTTGAGGAACATTGTGTTAAAGATAGGGCATGGGATACCTTGGTCGGGCCACTTGGGGCAGCAGAAGACACTGGACAGAATAGCCAACAGGTTTCACTGGCCAGGGTTCTACCAAAATGTAATTGACTACTGCAAGTCTTGCCCCGAGTGTCAGTTAACATCACATGCCAGCAGAGGGACTAAGGCCCCACTAGTGAGTCTCCCCATTGTAGACACCCCCTTCACCCGCATTGCAATGGACATAGTTGGGCCATTAGAGAAGAGCAGAGCAGGCCACAGGTACATTTTAGTGATCTGTGATTACGCAACCAGATACCCAGAAGCTTTCCCCCTTAGGAACACCAAAGCTAGGCAAATAGCCAACTGTCTCATTCAGCTATTTTCAAGGGTGGGTGTACCAAGGGAAATTTTGACTGACCAGGGGACTAATTTCAGCTCTAGGCTCCTACGTCAGGTGTATAGGCTCTTGGGTATAAGGGGGATTAGAACCACACCGTACCACCCACAGACGGATGGCTTGGTGGAGCGTTTTAATCAGACGCTGAAAGCCATGCTCCGCAAGTTTGTGAATGACTCGGGCTCGGACTGGGACCAGTGGCTACCCTACCTCCTGTTTGCTTACCGGGAGGTGCCCCAGGCATCAACAGGCTACTCTCCTTTTGAACTGCTGTTTGGGCGGCCTGTCAGGGGGCCACTGGATGTGCTTAAGGATGCTTGGGAAGGGAGCCAACCGGGCCAGCAAACGAACATTGTGAGCTACGTGCTGCGCATGAGAGACAAGTTGGAGCAGCTCACCACCATGGCTCATGACAACATGGCTAAGGCACAAGAGCAACAGAAGTCATGGTATGACCGCAACGCACGGAGTCGTTCTTTTGAGCCGGGCCAGAAGGTGATGCTGCTGTTGCCTTCTTCAGACAGCAGTCTCCTGGCAAAGTGGCAGGGTCCCTTTGAGGTTCTCCGGAAAATGGGTCCTGTCACTTATGAGATCTCCATGCCTGGACGGCGCAAGCCTCAGCAGGTCTTTCACATTAACCTGCTGAAGCTATGGATTCCACGGGATGAAGTGCCTGGCAACCAGCTGTGGGCGCGCAACATCGGCGATGAGGAGGAGCTTCAGGAGCAGTACTTCCCTGTTTCCCAGGGGGAGTCATCGCAACCGGAGCTGACCCATCTCACTCCACGCCAGCAGAAGGAGCTGCTGAGGTGCATCCCCAAGGACCTGTTCCGGGAGGAGCCGGGCAGGACCTCTCTGACTCAACACAGCATTCGGCTGACCTCGCCAGGACCCATCCGCCAGAACTGCTACAGGGTGCCAGCCAAGCTCATCCCCGCACTCAAGCAGGAGGTGCAGGCCATGCTGGAGACTGGAGTCATCGTCCCGTCCCACAGTGAGTGGTGTAGCCCTGTCGTTCTTGTGCCAAAGAAGGACGGCGGGCTCCGCTTCTGTGTGGACTTCCGCAAGGTGAATGCCATTTCAGCCTTTGATCCATACCCCATGCCGCGGGTCGATGAGCTGATGGAGAGGCTGGGGAAGGCTAAGTACCTGAGCACGCTGGACATGTGCAAGGGGTACTGGCAGGTGCCCCTTACACCAGAGGCTCAGGAGATGACTGCCTTCAGAGTTCCCTCGGGACTGTACCATTTTACAGTCATGCCATTCGGGTTGCATGGGGCCGCTGCAACGTTCCAGCGGCTGATGGACCAGGTCCTGAGGGGGGCCGAGGACTACGCGGCCGCTTACATCGATGATGTGGTGGTATACAGTTCTTCGTGGGAGGAGCATGTAGCCCACCTGAAGGACGTCTTCCATCGCATCCGCCAGGCGGGCCTGGTGGTTAATGCCTCCAAGTGTCACCTGGGCAAAGCTGAGGTCTGTTACCTTGGCTATGTCCTTGGAGGTGGAACCATCAAGCCTCAGATCAGCAAGGTGGAGGCCATCAGGAGTTGTCCTCCTCCAACCACGAAGAGGGGCGTTCGGTCCTTCCTGGGATTAGTCGGTTGGTACCGACGTTTTATTCCAGACTTTTCCAGCAGGGCAGCGGTACTGACCGATCTGACGTGCAAGAATGCGCCCAATCGGGTGCGTTGGACTGAGGCCTGTGACCGTGCTTTCCAGGACTTGAAAGAGAGCATGTGTCAGGGTCCAGTGCTGCAGAGCCCTGATTTTGACTTACCTTTTGTCGTCCAGACTGATGCCTCAGGCGTTGGTCTTGGGGCAGTTTTGCTGCAAGGTGAGGGTGAGGACTTCAAACCTGTGCAGTATATCAGCAGGAAACTGTACCCTCGGGAGACCAGATACTCCACTGTTGAAAAGGAGTGTCTGGCGGTAAAATGGGCCTTGGACACTTTGCGATATTATCTGGTGGGCAAAGAGTTCACCATAGAGACTGACCACAGAGCCCTACAGTGGCTTCACAAGATGAAGGACAGCAATGCCAGGGTCACACGCTGGTATATGGCCCTACAGCCTTACCGCTTTGCGGTGAGGTATCGGACTGGAAAGACTAATGTTGTTGCTGACTTCCTGTCCCGCCTCCATGAGGGGGATCAGTCTTAAGGGGAGGGGTGTGTGATGCCGCAGCTCAGCGTCACGGCATCACCTGACCGGAACAGCGGCTTTGAGCCCTGTTTGAATGAACTGGACTTTTCACTGAACGCTAAACACACACCCGTACATTGAATGTTCGCTAAAACATACACACACACAATTACACATAGTTGTTTCAACCATGTTACCAACTTCGTATCTGCTATATCATCTTCCCTGTGTTGAAGACGTTTGTCATTATGTTTGGTGAGTGCACGCACCGGCATTTTAGCAATGCTTTACACTGTTTGGTTAACGTTACATTGTTTACATCAATTGCTTAACGTGAATGAATGCACTGACTCAAATATCCTTTCAATGTTTAAACTTTATTGTGTGATTGTAACATTACAACTTGTGTGAACAAAGGAAAAAAACTTACATTTACCGGCGTCGTAGTTTCAGCAGTGTTAAGGGAGCGCGCACCTTCACTGTCGGGCTATTATGCCGTTCTGGCTTGTTTGGCGCGTTCGCTAGCGTCTCGTGGTGCGCGGTCTGCGCAATGGTAGCGCCCAATTAAGCTTATTTTGTGTTTGATGTCTAGTTATTGTTTGATGATTATTTAGTTATGTGTATTTGGTTATCCTGTGTCAGGAGTGATTATTTTGGTTTCAGTATTGCAGTGCTTTTGTATTATTTTGTATGATTTATGGTGCCAGTGTTGGTTATGCCCTGTTTTCACCTGTGTGAGTGGTATGGTCCACTAGGGGCGTGTATGCTGTTTCTCTGTAAAAGAGGTAGCTTTGTCATTCTTGTTTAGGCCAGCGACGTGAACAGACCTATTGTATGGTGTTAGGCCTCTATCTCAGTGTGGTGAGATTTTTTGCAATATTGGCATTCAGTGTTGTTTTGCTATTTTGCATTTTGTTTATTTTTCAGTATTTTATTTCTATTTTTGAAGTCTCTTTTTGTTTAGTTTGACCCTCGTGTCATTGTTTATTTCTCATTTATGATTTGCACTGTAAATATTGCACTTGGGTGCTCATTGGCCGGAAGTCAATAAATCTACTTCCTCTTTGCCTAAATCCTCTGCGTCATCCTCTGCTTGAAATAGACCACCGGTCATGTCTACCTTTTGACAGAGCACTAGATTTAGTATTCAAACTCCACAACAGACTGATTTACAGTATATAGCACACTGCATCATTAACGATGTACTGTCTACAAGGCTATATGCCTAAGTTCACTTTAAAAAAAAACCTGGTGTGATCTTACTACCTTGTCAAATGCTATTTTGACAACTGCATAGCCTAACCTCAATGAATACGCCTAAATGTCTAAATCTTTCAATAACAGGGGCCAAATTAATTAGTGTCGGGTAATTACTGTGTCTGAAAGTCATTTGGGGAATGCTAATGCTAACCTCCAAATGTCTCATGTATTCCCAAATTACCCTCCGGATCTTCAAGAGAGTAGCCTACTGGAATCATATATCACTCACTATGTGCTATTTGTAAAGATGTTTTAAATGACCCATGTTCAATCAAAGGGATCAGTTGTATCTTTTGATTAATAACAAATTATCCACTACTAACATCCAGTGTTATGTTACCTCAGTTTCCTCTCAGTATCATCATTTCAAGCTGACAGACTGATACATTATAACATGTAACACACCACCACAATGTGAGGTGAAAACAGCTTCATTGTAGTAATGCCCATCACAAGGTGAGCCTCGGTGTCCTATGAAGAGTCAGTCATTCTGAACATGCTATCTAAAGTAATTGGCTGGAAAATGCAATTTGTTAGAATTGGTCAGCTGCCTCATATTGTATGTTGATGGGCCCTCAAGGTTTCTTATGAAATATTATGCATGCATCTTATTAATGACATTAAGGAAATTAAATGTTCACATAAATCTTTTGTAACTGCATCAGACGTGGTTAGAAAGCATCCAACTGAGCTAAAAACTGTTATTTGTCTGAATATTTTTCTCATTTTGTGTTGAGTTACTTGTTCCCTCAGGGCTAAAACAGAGTTGAGAATATTCTATTTTATAAGCTACATCTACATGGCTCCCACAGGCCAGACTGCAGTAGTCTCTGAGAACTGGAGAATCATACAATCTCAGACAGCCTGTTTATGGAGCTACTGAGGCACGCATGCTTTTTAAATATACTCATAAGATCATCTATTGTCATTAATGTCATTTTGTCAAAGCAGAGGGAGTCCAGAAAATGCAGCTTTATCTGTAATATTTTTTTATGGAAAACAATAAGATGGCCTTTATGATTTATCAGTGTTTGCCTTCATTTGGTATCGATATTTTCTCAGGCCATTTAAAAGAATGACAGCACCTCCGCTGACATACATTGTTCCACTCTGCTGGACAAAATTCCACCTAAGTCATTTTCCATGAGCCCTGTCAAACACAAGAGTCCATTAACACCTGCCCCGGCCAAGGTAAAGCCATTAGGATATTGCTTTTAAAGCACTGGACATTATACAGCACTGCTGCTCAAGCTGGAGACCAGAATGCAGAGAGAAAAGTGTCTTTTTCTTGACACCCAGGTGACTAATGCAACACTTCTAGCATGAATAGTATAGTGTGTTTATGTGTGTGTGTTTATGTGTGTGTGTGAGAGAGAGAGAGAGAGAGAGATTTCACTTCTTTCAGTAGGTACAGTACAGTATGTGTGATATATTGTGAGGAATCTTTTGAGTTAGGCCTATTATATGTCAATCAAAGTCAAATAATGCGGTAAAGACACTATATTTTCATCCAGGATAAAAGAGGACCATCGCAGTAGACGGCGTCTGTATTACAAACACGTCCTCCTAGTCTGTGTCTGTCACAAGGTTGTGAGAGGTTGTCCATGTGGAAAGACTGCATTGGAATCAGATCTATAGAGTGAAGAGCGTGTCACATAGAGAGAGTCTAGTGAAAGACCTGTCAAATGGAGAGAAGAAATGGGATCATCGAGAGGAAAATGTATAAGTCATATGACAGATGGGACCCAGCTGTCTTTAAGTACAGCCTCTCACTATGACATTGGTGCATGCGTGTGTGTGTGTGTGTGTGTGTGTTTGTGCTGGGGATGGGTTCATCTTTGCAGCCTTGAGAAAAAAAAGAGAGAAAAAAAAAGAAAACTGACATATTGGAAAATAGCTAAACGTAGGGTCTCTGAATGCGGCTGACCTTTTATCGAGACGAGTGGCTTTTCCATTTCTTTGAATGTTCTTCAGCCCAAATGGAGCTCAGATCAATCCCAGCGCTGCTGCTGCTGCGTGGTGGTGGTGGTGGTGGCAGCTCTGAGTCTCAGAGCTAGAGATTAAGAATGACAGGCGGCTTTGAGCACAGCCCTGAAAGAGAACCCTTTGGAGATCCAGTGTCTTCTCTCTTGGCCTCATCCCTATAGACACGCAACACACATCCTACAGAGACACTCTGGGTCTCCCCTGACACGGTAGCAAAGGGGAATAAAAACAGCGCTGGCCAAGGGTCTACAGACATGACAGGAATCACTGAGATTTTTGACAGCTTAGAGGTTTTTTTTTTTTTTTTGATCAATTTTTTATTGACACCATTTATGTCATTCAAAAAGAATGTACAGTTTGCTCCTTATATGAGTACAAGAAAACTGGTGTCTGCATAATGTTAAAAGTACGCTACTCATCAAATGGCATCTTTACAAATACAGAATACAAGATGTGAATCCGTCCCCATCCCCCTCCCCATTATACATCCGCCACCCACAGACCAACAACCCATTCCGCGGCCTCAAAAAAAGAAACGTCACACATACATTTTGGGTGTTTTGAGATATGATTTTTGAATATTTACTGCAAATGCGCCAGTATCATAAAAATACTTGTGTTTTTCTCTGTATAGGGGCTCATTATCAACTGCATGTATTCTGTCTATCTCTTCTCACAGATGCATCCGGTAGCCACAGTCTTGACACAGTTAACACACCTCTCGGCGGATCTTCCCTGTGTGTGTGTCAGGGTAATTAGCAGCACGTATGTGGAAGGTGACAGGAGCTGTGATGTGCCGTGTGAAATGTGACGCCTGCCATACTGGGGGTGTCAGGTTTAATAACATCACGCCACGGATTTGTTTACGCTCTCTTTTAATTTCTTTAATGCCATACGGAATGGGAGCAGAACTTCACCAACATACACACACACACACACACACACACACACACACACACAAACACTAAAACACACACTAAAGCAGAAAGAGAGGCATCTGTTTGAGCAGCTATGGTCCTGACTCCGTTTGACTCTGCAGACAGGTCATATTTTGGAGGGTCTCAGTCTCGGTCATGCCACTCCCACACTCAGTGATCAGCTGGTCCCAGGAGAAGGCTGGCAATGAGCTGTGGTCCCCTCACAAGACACCAGAGATTGAAAACCACTCAGGAGTGGAGAACCGATTCAAACTGTGAAAGCTAGGGACAGTTTTTCTGTAATGCTTGCACATGGGCACATACTCATATGCGCATGCAGACACACACACACACACACACACACACACACACACACACACACAGATACAAACAAGAACAGGTTAGGTTAGACAAACATTCATAAGAATTTGACACACATAGGCTATGGTGCAAAACAAATGCAGTTGCATAATCAGCTGAAGTAGCGTTTTTTGTAGGTCTTATACTATTTTTGCTATATAAAGAACATTGAAATGCCTTGATAAAAGAAAGCCTTCCTGTATTCTGACAAACAATAGGTGGTGACCAGATAACTGCAGTAGAGTCATTTAGTAGGGAGCCTAATTTAGTCAAGCAACTTTGTGGAGAGCAGTTTCTTCACAGGTGGTTTGCCTGAAGTGCACTGATCACTGACAAGTTGATTACATTCATGTGTATGATGACCTTGTCCTCGTCCTAAAGATGTAATCATAGTAATCTAACCGCCTCCTTCTTTTCCCGTTCCTGTGACTACAGGGTGCTAAAATAAATATAGGTGTTTTGGCAGTAGAGTGATTGATTCCTTTTGACAGCCTGGTGTTGAACTCTTTCTTGTCATTTTTCATTTGTATAAGTAAAGTGGATTGTTGGCAGGAGTTTGTTTTGGATGTACATCAGGGAGTTATCAGAATATTGATTTTGGAAATAACAGAAAATGTCTCCATATTGTTGTGATACAAACTCACAGTATTGTGTTATTCTCCCCCAGAGATGGTTTGAGAGCAGCAGGCATTACGTGAGCAGAAGCAGCAGACAGACACAAACACACACACACACACACACACACACACACACACACACACACACACACACACACACACAGAGCCCTTGTTTAGTTCCAGTTTCACACACACACACACACACACACACACACACACACACACACACACACACACACACACACTGTCCTAGTTTGGTCCCCAACTCTCTCAATATTTCTTTGACCTTTGAGCTCAGTTTAAAAGTAAAAAAAAAAAAACTGAATGTAAAATAAGAACACGTTGCGAGTGCCTGAACAAATGCCTCAGGCTAATCCACTTCAATACCATCACTGGGTGATGAATCATCGGGTCGAGTTGTATTTGGTTGGTTCCGATAAAATCACCCTTCCGCTGTTGGACCTCTTATCAGTCATGAAGACACCAGGGAGGAGAGGCAGGAGATGCAGCCTTACTCCAGAGCCCAGAGAAGTGATATGAGGGCCTTTTCAAGTCTCACCACCACCACAGTAATACGTTAAGGAACAATTAACTATTGGCAGCAATACAAGGTAATAAAACCATTTTTGATGATGTCATGTTTCTTTGACAAACACCATTATGCTGCCCAAGACTACAACTAGGCATTTCAGTACAGGCCTAAGCATGCCACTCAATTGCTATATCAATCTGCACATTATATTTCAAGTAATGAATATGGCTATGTTTAAATCAAATAGCATTGTATGCTTTTGAAGAAAACTATGAGCAGCAACAATATCAACCAACCACTGAAAAAGCACTTAAGCACTTTGTAAATTTCTCCATATCATATCCCTTTATGATTTAACTAATAAGCCTATGCATTTTGTGAGGCCTATACCCTGAGTTTTCTTATGTTGTAATTAAAATTGTTCAATGTGTCCACACCTGTAATCGTCATGGCTTGTTCTCCTAGCATTGCCTGATCAGCATCATCCCTGCACTGAGTCTGACTTAATTCTGAGACTGTGTGGAATAAACAGAGGATACAATTGCAATCAGCATAATAGCAATTGATAATGGCAAGATATGGCATGATAATGGCAATTATATTTAGCAATATATATTTAGGCTGTCAATATCTGGTTATGCTGCACAAACAAAACACAGAATGTGTTCTGATACACTGTGAATGCCTCATAATGATTTGTGACAGGGCAAGAACAGGACAACTGGATGCATGCATGTCAATAGATTTTGTCATATATAGATATGATATAAAAATGATTGAGACTTATCCAGTCTTCCTCCACATCATGCAAAATAGCCTACCTCTGTTAAACAGGTGAGACAATTTGGTAATTTCAATAAGGGAAAGCTACACAATTTAGACCATGCATTGCTAAAATCATACTTCAATTAAACATGCTTTGCAAAAATCTACTCAAGCAAGTGAAATAGGCATTCATCTCATTAATATTTTGTAAAACTTTTATTTACTACATAGCCTACTTAACCCCTGCTCACTAATGTTACTTAAAACTTTGAACTATGAAGGATAGCCTACTCTAGCCTGACAAGCCACACAGAAACATTTATGTATAGTCTGGCAACAATGGATAGAGATATGGGGGAGAATCTTTCAAACTGTCTCTGGATAGGGGTAGGGCCAGAGCCAGAGCAATAGGGTTTTTTTTTGGCTATGCCTAAAACCAATCAGAGCAGCGAACAAGTCGATTTAAAAAAACGCTAAGTCCGCCCAATGAGCCCGGAGTAGCCTACAACCTATGGCTCATGGCCATTCCCGCTGAGCGAATCAATTTGCCACCGCTAGGGTAGGCTCCGTTTAGAATTGTAGGCTAATAAGAGGCAAAAAGAAATTGTTGCACACATTGAGGGAATTTCCTTTAGGCACGTTTCTTCATCAGATACCTTTTCCTGTTATCCCTAGATGACAGACACTCTCTACTGTAGGTGTAGGGTGAATGAAACATGAATTGAGTCCCTAGCATGATGCTAATGACTATAACCTCTAGCCTAGCTTCAGGGCTACTGGCAGAGAAACACAGTAGAGAAAGGAAGAGAATTTTCCCTACAGGGTTTGTCATTATAATCAGGCTGACCAGTGCAGATTCCACCTGTTTATGTCTGTCTTTCTCTGAATATGTCTGCCAAGTGTTGACCCTGCAATTATATAGTCGACATGCTGCCGCTCCTTGTTGCAAGGCGCTTTGCATAAATTAGCGAAAATAATGGGGGTTAAGTGAGACTTGAGGGTGTTTGTCAGCGAGAGCAAAATCTCACAGATGAGATTCCCTACTATACCCGCCAACCTGATGATCAAACCTCCAAGTGGGATGCATGAGCAGATCTCAGAATGTTAAAACGTCCAAAAGAAGGGAATGACATTAAAAAAAAAAAATAATAAAAATCTATCAGCAGTTTTTAGACTACCACTAGCCTATCTGTGCCTGCTCTCTAAATAGCCTACATTGTGTTGTTTTTCAAATCCAAATCAAAAATGTGTCTGTCACTGTTATGCTTTTGATATTAGAAATGTTAAAATACTATATGTAGACTACTCAAACAAGCATGGCACAGCATTATGCAGAATTTGCACAGACACAAACATTGCCCTGGGATCAAACTCTCTGAAGGAAAATATCTGAAGATGGAAGGTTGCCATGGAAACATCAACATCAGTTTATCTTTAGTGTCAGTATCTCACCAAATTGTTCATAGGTGTTGGTCTTCATCTCAACAACTGTCATTTTCCGTTGTTTCTGAAAGGTTGCACAGAACAACCACCAGTGAGGGTTAAGCATAGTCTTTTGGCTCTTTGGAACAACTATAAATAGGCCACATCTTAGAGGTGGGGTAGGAGATCCTGAAAAAATAATTTGTGAAAGCTAGGCACAGGCTAGGAAATAAACAATTTGGAAGTCCAAACCTCTGTCTGCAGATTTCCCCTGAAGCCACATCTCCAGAGTACAAGAATGAAGGCTACTAAGAAATTTTATTTTTGTGTTGGAGGATTTAATTGAATGGTTGCAATCGATGTGTGAATGTAATTTTAAGCAATATAGTAAAAAGTGCTCCATGAAAGCATCACACATACCTCCTCACCCCAACTGGGGTTTTGGGAATGCTGGAACTTCATGCCCTCTCCAGAATAGCTTATTAGCTCCCTGCAGAATGCATTGCTCTGATATACATTTTTCCATTACATACAGCACAGACTCACATATTACTGAAAGCATATGACAGTGCTCTTTGCTGTTGTTTTACTTTTGGGCCACCTTCTTCTCATATTCATAACCTAATGCAGTATTTTAGTATAGGCCGCCTACATTCGGAACTGTAAGATTGTAAAAGGATTTAGTTACTCAAGATGAGTATTTGTTAGATGTGAACACACTGTTACATGTAGTTGGTAATTTACACAGTTTGAACTGAGATTTTCCTGTATAAAAATAGTCTCCAAAAGAGACAGAACGTGATCAAACAGGACAGGACAGGCTGTGATCACTGCAATTATCTAACTGGCTAACCTGCATAAGTCATCTAGATTCATATTAGGTGAAGTGCATTACCCATTACCATACGGATTCTGCACATTTTTTTAACAGTCCTTTTTTCTTTTGTGTGGAGTACAAATTGACTCACATATGACTGAATCCAGATGAATCCAGCCGGAAGGCAGGAATTCAGTCTTTTAATGACTCCTCTTTCACCTCTGGGTCTGTCTGGTAGGGAACAGATTGTACATCCGTACATCCTCTTCTTCTGTATGCATCGCAGCAGTTCCAAGCAGGGCATGAGGGGCATCTTTTTTCTCTGACTTTGGTGTCACAAGGAACACAGTCTTGAACCTGGTTGTACATAGTGTCACAGGAAAAATAGAAAATTAATAGGATCTGGCATCTCTCTCTCTCTCTCTCTCTCTCTCTCTCTCTCTCTCTCTCTCACACACACACACACACACACACACACACACACACAGTCCAAAGAGCAGTGCTTCTTGTTACAGCATGATCAATGAATGATGGTCTTTACCCGCCTCCAGACACAAGCACACACACACACACACACACCACCACCACCACCACTACACCTGGAAATGACTCCTAATGTTTCACCAGAATAAGTGTTCCTTCCACAGGCCCCCAGGTATTCTGAGTAAATGAGACTAATGATGTGGCCACCTATTGTCTCCGCAGAGCCGCATGCAGTCCTCTCTCTCTCTCTCTCTCTCTCTCTGCACATTCTGGACCATCACATACTGTACCCACAGACCGTACATGCACACATTAAAGACATGCAAATGGTATAGCCATTCAACTGGCCAAATGATTCACTGCTTATATAAGCATCTATGTCTGCTTAGTTCACAAGCAGTGTCCTTTCCAGCTTTTCAACTCATCAGTTCAGATGCAAACTACACCAGCGTTATAGGTTTGATGTCAGGATAGCTGAAATGCACAACTGCTTCTCCTGTTAGACTCAGTTGGTGTTAAAAGCAATTGCAAATAGTGAGAAACACAGTCATGGAATTGGTGAGAAAATGTTCATCTAACATTCTAATCTTAAAAATCTTTGAGTTTTTGACCTTTGACAAACTATTCTCTTTTTTAGTTGCACAGTTCCCATGGTGTTAAAAAGTAGAGTTCATTCATTTCTATTGTCAGAGGATTAGGAACATATTTTCTTTGTACCAAACAAGCCGTGTAGCCCTACTGCCTAACACTGCTCCATTCAGACCTGGATGTGTGCATGACGGCTGGAGGGCTGATCAGTCTCCATTAACCTGACCCTGCATACATTAGTCATGAGGATCCATCACAGCTCAGGAGTCTCAGCATCAATCACCAGCCAGCAGACACACAATCGGGACTCAGAAGAAGATAACAAGGTGAGGGGTGGGGGGGATAGGGGGGTAGAGAGAGTCATAATCGTTCTAGTGACAAAGGAGGATCTTGTCACCAGGCTGTTTGTTTTAACTTTGTAACAGACCAGGGTTGTTTTTTTTTGTTCAGTGTCTGAGTGTAGAGATGATCACTGTTCATTCAAGCAGTAAGATGTCTGCAAAAGATACAGACATTTCAGCTTGGTATTTGATATTTGAATTAAAAAAAAAAGAATCTGTATAAATAACCGGTTCTGTGCAACTCTCACTTGTTCATCATAAAATGACTTTAATGTATGTTTGTCTGCATCAAAGATGTTGTCTCCTAGGCAACCCATGCAGAGATGTTCCAGCCCCTCTCCACCACATGCTGTTGACTCCTCCTCAAGGACGTTGTGCATGTTTAAAGCCCCCGTTGCAAACAACACCCCCAGGATCTCAGGATTTGAGTCAACCTTTCATTTCCACTTTTCTCCAGTCAACTTGCTTATAGAGAACTATTGTGAGACAGACTCAAAGAATAGATGTTCATGCCTGTTAGACAGCCTCTGCCCCTGAAAGAAACACAGGCTATGGACTTAAGAATCTACCACTAATTGCAATCAAATCATTTGGTGTTTCGCATTTGCAAAGACAGACATAAAAGTTTCAGTGATGCTGAAACAGGTGTTTAGATCTCAATATGGCACAACATCCCTCTGGATTTCTGGCTGCTAAGTAGCCTAGCGAAAGAAGAATTAAGCCCCAAAGGAGTCGTTCACACCCTTGCTCCAGATAATGTGGCGTTGTAATGGAATAGAATTGCAGTGGGTGGACGCTGTAGTGCTTCCTCACTCTGGTCCTGTTACTGGCCTTATTCTAGTGATGCAGCCTGCAGTGACATAATGATGTGCATGTGTGCAGCTGTGAGTGTCATTTCACAGAGGAAATTGTAGTAGGCTAATCACCACAGTAGAGGAGGGCGAATGTCTGCGACTGTTACTGCTCTCAGGTGGTTGTCATGGAGAAAAGCCAAGACCAACACAGAGCTTATTATGGTATTGCATTAAGGAAGGAAAAAAAAACTGTTTCCTTTTTGTGTTACTGAAGTGCTATTCCTATGACAATCAGAGCACAGAATGCATGCTGCCATAGTCTTCATGTAAGAGACAAGGCTTAATAATCACTTGCCTAGATGGAGGTATTCAGTCCATGTCACCCACAAAAAGCATGTAAAAGAAAGGAAAACAAAAAAAACTGTCATCATCCTATAATTAAGCTTTTCTTAAGACTGCATTTCTTCGAGGCAGATTCACAGTGAAGTACTATTCAATTTGTACTTGAAGGTAGTGTTGTTATATTGATCTGGAGGTTGATATTGATTTCTAGTGCCATTCCTTGACAATGCCAAGAGCTCCTTCCAAGACATGAATATATCTTTGCAATTGAGAAAAGAAAATGTTGTTGTGTGTCCAATAATATCCATAGGAGAAACTATTCTCCATTGAGGGGTTTGGCCAAAGATTATTAGACTGGGTATTCTTCATAATATGCCAGAATAGGAAACAATCAGAACAATAATAAATAAATAATATGATGGACAGTTGAATATTGGCTGTATCGCTAGCTCATCAGGCAAAAAAAACAAACAAACTCAGCCCAAGTTTGACGAGTATTTTATTAAGAAATCACACTAATACTGTTAGAAACTATGCATAAATATCGGAGTCTTTCCAGACAGTAGGCAGCGTTCGCATTGGGCAAGTCCATGACTGTTTGGATTTACTGTTGGCTTTGTAGTTTATATGCGCCAGCATAATGTGATATGAAACCACCAAGAGGGATTTGATGACAGACAGGGAGAAAAAGAGGGGGTAAGAATAAGGCTTCTAAAAATAACTCATTGTTTTGCTGCCACAAAGGCCGGGTTGGGAACAAAAGCATTCTGGTTTAATTGGACACACTGGCAGCCTGTTCATTTCAGTGCCTCACCATCAAGGCTGCCACCACTGGTGATGATACAGGGTAGACTATTGTTGGATTTAGCGTACTTCCATACTCTCTTATAGAAACTTATTGAGATAAGCTATCTAAAAAAAGCTATTGTTGCAAGTGTCTGAGAGACGTGCTATTCCGAGGGTTTAAGATGAGGATAACAAAAAGTCAAATAAAATGAATTTTTGAACGTCAAAGGAAAAAGTATCCTCAGTTCGTAAAAGGTGGGGAGCTGAGTTAGTGTTTCTGAGGAAAAGTTGCTCTGGCGTTTTTCTTGTACCCACCCACACATACACACATACAGCACCCTTCTGCATTCAGTAACAATCGTTTTGTGTCTCTTCAAAAGATCGCTGGAGACTGACTTGTGGACCAAAGTTACATTGAGGCTTAGCTGCCAGACTCAGTAGGCAGTAACTTTCCTATGACAAACACAACAAAAACAGAACACCAGAGGCAGAGATAGAGGAACAGGAAAGAGAAGGAGGAGAGAAATGCGACCAAGAGAAGATGGATGAGAGGGACACGGGCACAGAGACAGCGATATGAGAAAGGGGGGGGGGGGAGTGAAAGGGTAAAATATGGTAATCTCTGGGAGCAACTGAGGACTCCAATGTTACACTGATAGTTCCTGCGCTGCTCTGGCTGATGTATCCTTCTGAGCCGAAGGGGCTGTTCAGATTGGCGTTAGGGGGGGTGGGGTGGGGTGAGGTGAGGTGAGGGAGGGTCCTTGTGTTGAGTGGCGGGTTGAATAGGCAGCAAAAACCCCACCCCCCTCGGCTGCCAATCCCATCATTGACCCCCACAGCTCCTTAGGCTGCACTGGAGACGGCCAATTTCTTCAGGTGGTCCATGAACACCTGCAGACTCACGTCGTCCGTCAGGATGGGCGCTCCAGACTCCTGTGCAGAGGCACATGGTGAAGAAGGGTGAGTGCAAATGGCAGACGCCTCATTTTACAGGAAACATTTCAATTTCCTCCTGACAGACTCACTAATGAAACATATTAGCCTGAGGCAAGAACGGGCCCGCTTGTTTTATTGGTGAGAGGTATTTATTATTTAGGGGGGGGGCACATAAAACCACAATTACATGTGCGGAGATACGCGCACACACTCACACACACATTCACACTCTCACACACACACACACACACACAGAACACAACAGCTTATGTGTGTTGAAATATGAGACCACGGAAAGTTGGAATTATTTAGAAGTACTCAAACCACAAACTCTGGCAAGCACGCACACACACACACACACACACACACACACACACACACACACACACACACACACACAGAGCAGCGTCACACATCTTACCTGGCCCCAGGCATACATGTTGTTGTGGGTCTGAGATGGATTGACTTTGGAGAGCAGGAAGCGAGCCTAAAGGGGGAGAGAGAGAGAAAGGGGAGAGGAGGGATGGATGGTGTGCCTGCCAGTGCTGAGCAACATCCTCCACATTGACAGAGCAAAGGCCCTGGGGGCGGCTGCTGAACAGAGCAGGGAGGCCTACTTCATCAAGGGCCATATGCTGGGCTAATTAGCAGCACTCTCAACTATACACTGGGATTCCAGAGTGAGCTGCTGGGATTGTGTCAGCATCAGAGATGGATGTTTTCATGGGTATCTGTATCTATTGGTGTATAGGGTGTGTGTACTGATTGGCTTGACTTAACAGTGTGTGTGTGTGTGTGTGTCAGTATGTACAGTATATGTGTACGGTTACTTTTTTGTGTGGGGACTGTCTGAACTCATACTCTCCCTGTGTGTGTGTGTGTGTGTGTGTGTGTGTGTGTGTGTGTGTGTGTGTGTGTAAGTGTGTTTTTCCCTGCATGTTTACATATGAGTGCATTCCATCAGGGACATGGCCTGACCTGGCTGCCACCGTGCTCCGTGTCGATGTAGCGGGGCATGGGGAAGCGGCTGTGCAGGATCTCCTGGGCGTCGTCCACGGGGGCCTGTAGAAGATGCCGGAAGTTCTCGTACTCTGGCATGTCCTGGTAACCTGCTTTCCTCCACTGAGCCACCGTCTGAGGGGGAGGGACAGGAAGAGGAAGGGAGGGAGGAAGGGAGGGGGAGAGAGAGAGAGAGACACAGTGCCCCAAAGAGGAGAGGGAGGGAGAGAACGAGAGGGAAAGAGAGAGAGAGAGAGAGAGAGAGAGAGAGAGAGAGAGAGAGAGAGAGAGAGAGAGAGAGAGAGAGAGAGAGAGAGAGAGAGAGAGAGAGAGAGAGAGAGAAAATAAATAAAGGAAAAAAAGAAAAAAAAAAAAAGACAAGGAGAGAAAGCCATTTAGAAGTGTTCCCAGAGAGGCAGGGAATATGAGAGAGAGAATAGTTTGTAGTGAAAAGTGTGTGTGTGTGTGTGTGTGTGTGTGTGTGTGTGTGTGTGTGTGTGTGTGTGTGTGTGTGTGTGAGAGAGAGAGACGGAAAGCAATCAGATGCATTTCCTTAGAGCTGACCACAGAGCCAGCAGATTAAGTTTTTTATCCTTCTCTCTCGGGGCCACACATTGATTTTCTGCCAGGATAAAAAACATTTGTGGACACTACAAACTTCTGATAAGGGTGTGAACTGCCTGAAAACTCACACAAACAATAGCAGCTCAACTAAAGAATTGACTAAAAAAAAAAAAAAAAAAAAAAAAAATCGAATCGAATTTGATCACGCTTCCCAAACCATGCTAAAGCATTTCTCCCCACCCAGTCAGCTTCTGTCTGGCGGTTCCACACCGTCTCTCTTGCGCATCATCTTTCTCCTTCCGTCTCTCAGGCCTTCAGGACTTCAACCACTGCAACAAAGCAGCTCTGTTTCTATGGCATCAGGCTGTGCCTGTGATGGGTGCTCCTTCCCACACTGTTCCCAGCTCTGTGCACTGCTGTGGAGCAGCAGCAGCAGCAGCCCACCTCACACGTGCCAATGCCACTGCACTCATCTCTCTCACTCACGGCCCAAGTCTACACACCTCCCCCCGCTAATGGCAGATAAAGAGACACTAACCAAAGCAGGAGTTAAAGGAAGATTCCAAAGTGAGTCAATCTGTCCATATCCCTGTTCTTTGAGGCTACCGAGAGCTAGCGATAGGTTTGGTACGTACTGTAGCCCAATGTAGCCCAAATATGCAAACTTGCAGCTGAACTAACAGATGCAGGCATATGAAAACAACATTTTCAGAAAAGTTGGTCGCCATCTCACTAGTTGGTCTGTGTTGCGTGAAATTTGGTCGCTCTTATACATATCGGCACAGTCCCAGTGTGAAACAACAGGGCTACGGTTGATTCACTTGATTAATTCCTTTAAGTCCTGTTCCCAGGCCTTAAGCTGTCACTGAAATCAATTTTACTGTTATAACAGCACTGCAAGCCAAGCAGTCATGAAAAGCTGAAGTCCGTAGTCTTTTGTCAAAAATAAAAAATGAATAGGCCTGATAAGCATGTATGTGAAATAAAGCTCCTTGCTAAATTAAGGTAACTTCATCTAGTGTTTCACGTCCTCTCTAAGTTGCCGATTCATTTTTATTCCCTTACTACTTTTACACCCCACATTTCCATGACCTTTTACCTCATGGCTACAGACGCCCAAATACTACAGACATTAGGGGAACGCAGAACTCTTTTAAGGAAGAAATGTTTTCCCAAACGCAGAAATGTTTTAAGGAAAAAAAAAAAAAAAAAAGAGTCAGATACCAGCAAGATATTTGATGTACCAGATATTTGATGTTCCTTCTTCTAATTTGAGGATATCAAATCAACCCAAATCAACTGGAGCAGTGGAATGTTAAAAAGAACTGTAACAAGTTCACACTTTCAGCAAGTGCGAGTCACAGGATTCCTGTGAAACAGTGCCGACAATCAAATTTATTAACAGTCGGGAAACACTTGCTTCACTGATAATGACTGCAAACACTGTCAACGTTGAGACGCTATCAAATCAGGAGTCTCAAGATTCTTGTTTTAGGTGGGGAGACCTCATACTCTGATACTCAGCCCTCCCCAAACACACAAGTAAACACACACACACACACACACACACACACGCACACACACACACACACACACACAGAGCGGCTTGGCCAGCCTTGAGACTTGCTGAAGCTAGCTTACCTCCCCGTGGTAGATGAGAATCTGGAAGAAGGTGTCCATGAGCAGGATCCGGTCAGGTAGGATACTGCTACTGTCCAGCAACACGGGCTAAACAAACACAACAACAACAACAACAACAACAAACTTATATCAAACAGTGCCACAGGAGATGGAAACTGCAGTCCTGAAAGTTCTAGAAAATCTACATTGTTGGGGTGTGACTCAACATGAGCTCCTCGCTAATTGGGAAGAGAATAAAAATAAAACTGCACAGTCATAGTTCCTCAGAGGTGGAGAAGCCGTTATTAGCCTCAAGTACTTCTCCATCTCTAAGGAATAGTGTGGTCTACTCAACAGGCTCTCTCCAGCCCACAACAGCAGCTGCTGAGCTGCCCTGAAACCGCAGCCATTTGGAGCTCTTGAGGGCGCAAGTCATCAGGGTTAGTATCAGAAGCTGGAGGGATGGGCAAAATAAACGGCCCCAGCTCTCAGCGTCTCCTGGTTACGAGCGACTTGCGGCGAGGGGTGCCTACGTAACCTATTCACTTCAGTCTGGTCATAAACGACGGCATAAAAATAGTAAAAGTAAACACACAGGCGCGCACACACACACACACACACACACACACACACACACACACACACACACACACACGTGTACACTTACACAAACAGTTATTCATGTCCTTGCTAATTAATTCCTAGCAGAAAAAGACCGGCAGCTGTCTCTGGCCTCTCTTTTTCATTTCTATAATAGTCGGAGAGCTGCAGTGTTTTCCTCCATCTAAAACTCCACTTGTCATTAGCTCGGCTCTGCTAGCGGAGGCTCTGCAGGTTTGAGCAGTGGAGTGTGGAAATCTCATTGCAGCAGATTATATGGAGTAGAGGAAGCAGTTCTGGGGATAAACTGGAATCCCAAAATGAAATCAAAACCCTCCTCCCAACAATTACATTCAAATGCTCTTTGCCCACTGTTATAGGCTACAAATCTAGACACCCCTTGCAGAAACACAGGTAATTTGCTGCCAGGGCTGTCTATCAAATCTCTGTTTGCTTGTGGGCTGGAAACCCAAAACTGTCTGGGCCAATCACATTGTGAAGAATGGCATAGAACTGCACTCTGATTGGTGGTAACACTATCATGTTGTGTGCAAAGGGGATTTGAAAGACACCTGTTCACTTCACCCCCTACCAATGCTTTAGTCATGAGTATGACTCCTTTTAACATGAGATCTCTTCTTGAAAGTGCAAATAGCAGCAGAAGAAATAGACATACGGTGGGAGGGAGACAATAGGCTGAGTCTGTGTCGATTAGGCTGGGCAGCTGGTGTATATTAAGACTAAGTGAAATCACAATGCCTAATCAGCACCACTAATATACATCCTGAATTTCCTGTGCGCCTGCTCTGTGTATATGTGTGTGTGTGTGTGTGTGTGTGTGTGTGTGTGTGTGTGTGTGTGTGTGTGTGTGTGTGTGTGCGCGCACGTGCTTCCGTCCGTGTTGGTGAGGGTAGGAGTGGAGTATTAGTCTACTATTCATTGACTACTATTTTATGTTATCCATTGTTGTTGCTGCTACCAGAGAGGATGAGGTGGAGTGGATCAGTGCTCTATGATCTTTGCTGCTACTATTGTCTTGCCATAAATAACCACACTTATTTTGGGTATAGTAGATGTATGGTTGGTGTAGATGTGGTCTTACTGCTAGGAAGGACTTCTTAGCTAAACTTTTCTTGTTCAGCACTTTCGGCTCAACTCCTGTTGTTTATCAATATGCTATATAAATAAATGCCTTGACTTGGCTTGATTACTGACCTCGGGTGGTCCGTTGAAGCTGTATGCGTAGAGGATGGGCTGGATCATGATGAGCGACTGAGTGAGGTCCTGTCTCATGAACTGGTGCCTGTAGTAGGAGCTCTCGTCTGGGCTGTTGTTGAACACTTGCAGGAATGGAGACCTCCGCAGATGGAACATGAACTACAAAAGCAAACAGAGAAGACACATGATTAGAGTGCCAGGTATGTAAATAATGATAACGACAGACGCAAAATTACATCAATTAACCTAATTAACATCAATTAACCTATTTGACATTCTGTGTCTATTTACATTAATTCACACTTTCCTGATTCCATTCCAAGCCTATGTTTAAGGGCACACACACTGACCTGTGGATACAGGGAGAAAGTCTCGGAGAAGCGGAATGAGTTGGGATCGTCCTTGTGATAATCTCCAAATTTCTGGCACTGTGAATGAAGAGACCAAGAAGGAAAAAAAATCAAAACCAATCAAAACACACGCACGCACACACGCACTCGCGTGCACACACACACGCACGCACACACTCTCAAAGGCTTTTCATCAAAACGTTGACATTCAGGCAACATCTAGGTAAGTGTGTACTGAGGGCCCCCTAGGTGCTGATAGAGTCAACAGGAGCATAATTAAGCTAAGTCACTACAGGACAAACCCCAATAGTGCAGCTCTTCTTTACTTTGCTTTGGCGTGAACACAAAACATGCAGATAGATAGGCTTTCCTCTTCCATGCATTGTGCGTGGAGATCTCAGTGAGGGGTCATTGACAGAAGAGACCATCTACCATGGTATACAAATGTGAAACGTGGGTGTTGTTTTTCCTACACTTAGGTGAGACATGCACTGAATGGTGTTATAAATAGTATGTCTCTCAGCCTTTGGCAAAGTAATATGCGGTGGTGGAGGTGGTGGGGGGTGGCAGTACTCGAACGCCAGTCCATCAGTCATTAATGCAGCCTGGGCACAGGAACAGGAGCTGAGGATAGCAGTGCTCAACATTAAAAATAAATCATTTGGCCGAGGCCGGCTGAGTCTGGCGAGTTGTGTGCAGCTTGAGCAGCTCCTCAGCAGGAGCACATTGGGGAGAAGGAGGCCTCCTGTGGGCATGAGGAGTTTGTGCTTGCTAAGAAACAACTTTAACTTCCAGTCAGGGATGGAATTTCCAAAACAACTGCATGGTCTGTTGGCTTCACTGCAATCTTCAGCCAGACAGAAAAATCCTTGGGAATGAAGTAGAACTTCAACTTTTTAAAAATAACTTTTGGGGCTCTGCAGCCTTCTTATGTAGAGTCCACATGGAGGGGGTGGGATGGTGGTGTGAGTGTGTGTGACGGTGGTGTGTGTGTGTGTGGATGGGGGGGGGCGTGTTGGGGGGTTGTATGTACTGACCCACATCTGAGTCTAAAAGCTCTAAGCTTTAAGCCGGTGAACCCACCAGGCGGATGAGCTGGCGGTCCAGCCAGCGCAGGACATCCGGTCCCTCCTCTGACTCAGCCCGGTACACGGCCAGACGAGCCATCAAGATGGCCGCCGCCTCCTGGTCAAACGAGGCCGCAATGCTCTGGATCTGCGTCTGTGCGTCGGCCCAGCTGAGAGACACATGGGTAAAAAGAGAGAGAGAGAGAGAAAGGGGGAGAAAGAGAGAGCAGGTGTTAATATTAAACTTTCATAAAAGATTCAGTCCTTGGTTGACAAATCTGGGATCAACCAAGGGACTCTTGTCACTGCGATTAGATCATTTGGGCAGACACATCATCCCATCAACAAACCATATGCAGACTGTGTGGCCATGTCCTGAAGGAAGTAGGGACCAAGAGAGACGTATGACTACCTCTATTGAGGAAGACACGTCGAAACTGCTCTTGTCAACAGGGACAACCATTAAAGACTGTCTTATTGACGTCACAAACCCATTCTCACTGAATTCAGACAATCTTTATAGTCAGGAAATTGGGGGATTTTTTTTTTAGGGAGAATGGCAGAAGACATGGTCTTTTAAGTAATACATAGTGGTTTTGCTTATGTCCATAGGGACTTATGTGAGGAGGTGCAGCCTGGAGGGTCAGTCTTGTTTTGTAACTTGTATGGAAATGCGCCTTGATAAACATGAGCTCGCTGTTTAGACTGCGAGTGTAACGCGCCTCTATCAGGATGGAGGCTTCCTTTCTGAGGCTCTGCCATTAGTGAGTCGTCATGGCAACTGCACAAACTTGACACTACAAGATAGAAAGTATCTAGAGAGATAGAGAGAGAGAAAAGAATGAAGCTGTAGACTAGAGTCTCTGCCAGACAATGTGAAGCGTACTGAGAATTACAAGATGTATGCGTCCAACACCACACAAAGCATGGCTAGACCTTTTTACATAATCTTAAGTTCCATACATATAATTCAGAGAATATTACATTCTGTATGCTTTGCACAGGCACAAACAGAGAGCATGTGTCCATGTGCGTTCAGTCCGAACGTGTCAAGGACATCTTGCCAAGTGAAAATCATTAATTTTCAACAAGTGCTTCTACTTCTGACGGTGGTGAGGGGCAGGGAGATCACATGGCGTTTTAGGGCATGAGAGTGTGAGGGAAAGTTTAAGCATGGTGAGCTTTGTGGTAATGAGCAATGACAACGTGGCACTCTCAAATTCAGATGTGTCAGTTGAGGGCACAAGCCTATGTGAACTGCTCTTCCTGGTAAGCACAAGTCTAGTTCTATGTCTGCTTAAAACTCATTGAAAGACAATGAGAAGTGTTTATAGATATTAAACGCTTCTAAGTACTGTACAGTATGTGCCGTTGAATCATGTTCTCAAATAATCCATGAAATCTAAATAACAGATACAAATACACACATTTATAAGTGTAAGCATGATAAAACAGGCACACACACACACACACACACACACACACACACACACACACACACACACACAGGGGGAACTTTAAAAAGAGGTACATACTTGCGTGCGATGGTAGTCACCCGGATGCGTCTCTGGCCGCTGGAGTGTTGGTACTGTGTGACATACTGAACTGCCCCTCGGCCCCCCTGTGGGATTGGCGCGTTGTGCTGGAAACAGAACATCAAACAACACACACACATACACATGAGAACCAGCCATCCTATAGTTAGTCCTGACCTTGAGCACTATTTCATGAAGTTCATAAGATACACCCACACAGATGGTTGTTTTCCAATGTATTTTTATATCTAAATTTCAGCAGTCCCTGGGCAGGTTCTAAAAAAAAAATAAAAATGATAATATATTCATTTGTTTGTTTGTTGAACAGGGACAATGCAGAATATACTATATGGCTAAACCAAGGCTAATTTACATCAGTTGTCTCTGGGCAGGTGTTGCTGTTAAGTAAAAAAAAACAAAAAAAAAAACACGGATTTAGCCATAGCTGGAGTCTGAGTAACAGTTGGAAACACTGTTACCAAAACATCACTAACAATGTTGATCATTTTTCCCTTGCATGTCAGACCTACTAAGCATAGCAAGGGTGATGCAGTGTGACAATGTTTTTCAATAAGTATTAGTGGCTTGTAGACCCTGGGTGAGACAGATTACCGTATGGTAATATGCCAATTAATTTAATACATCTTTTTACAAATAAAAAAAATAGAAGAGGAAGGAGAAGCTGACGTACATTAGCTGACAGAGAAGATGCTGGTGACAAACAGCTTCATCAACGCACAGTACAGAAAAACAAGCACCTTTAATTGGTGACGGAGAGCTTAGCACCAAGGCCGAAAAGGCCCCGGCGATCATTAATGATTAGGGCTTAAAGCGAATTACTCTCCTGCTTCTTGCCAATTACCACCACAACACTACTGCGCAAAAAGGCCTCATTAACCCGGCTGGCAGCAGCCATTACAGCAGAGAGGATATTGAATGCGGGTCCAGCTGTTTGCACAGAGACCCTGTTACAGGCTTCCTGTGTCCACACAGCCCTCGGCTCTCTAAATGTTAGCCACCTTATTTGCACCAGTGGAACTGAGTGAGAGATAGGGAAAGAGAGATGGAGAGATGGAGGGAGGGAGGGAGAGAGAGACTGTTGCATAGTTGGGTAGCTGGAAAGAGGTGTGTTTGTCTTTTTACAACGACAGGTGAGATGGGGGTAAGGGTGGGTGGGGGGTGGGAAAGGCAAGGCAGGTGAGGGCTGTGAAGCTTACGTCCCCATGGAGAAAGATTTGGTGTGCGTGTGTGTGTGTGTGTGATTATGAGTGTGTGAGTGTGTGATTATGAGTAAGTGCATGAGTGTGCATGCTGGTGTTTATGAGTGTGTGTGTGTGTGTGTGACGGTAGGGAGAGAGAGAGAGGGAGAGAGAGAATGAGTGTGTGCATGTGAGTGAGTGAGTGAGAGAGAGAATGATCTTCAAACACAGCAGGACACTGGCAGATCCATAGCAGCAGAAGTCCCTTGATAGTGACAGATGCTCCACACCCGTACGACTACGAAAACGTGACCACTTCCATCTGTGTCACCAGTCTCTCTTCTCATGGCTTATCTCGACGTCGAGAGCTCCGCTTGGACTTTCTTGGACATTCTGGATGGAACTTTTTTGGGGTGAAATGCTGCATTTCAGAACTGGACACTAATGTAGCCAGGAGGAGGAAGAGCTTTAACTTACACTCACACAAACAAACACTCACGGAAACACACACGCACACAAACACACACTCTCACTCACACACACGCACGCGGGGATGGCGTGGAGCGAGGTGGTGTACGCTACGCTCATGATCTGCTCCAGCGCCTTCTCGGTGTGCGGCAACTCCATGCTTCTGGCGCTGGCGCTTTACAACAAGAACCTGCGCAAGGACACCTGGCCGCTCACCTGCAGCTTCTGCCTGTGCGACCTGGCCCTGGGCCTGTCAATCATCCCCTTCAGCGCCCACACCAGCCTCTTCCGGCCCACCGAGGGCTACCCCAGCGAGGGCGCCCTGTGCCAGGCCTCCGCCTTCCTCTTCGTCCTGCTCCAGCTGGCCTCCATCCACTCGCTCACCTGGGCCACCGTGGACAAGTTCACCGAGATCTGCTTCGCGCTCAGCTACACCCGCGTTTTCACCGCTCGCCGTGCTTGGGCCGCGCTGGCCGGTGTCTGGGGCTACTGCCTGCTTAACGCCACTCTGCCGCTGGTCGGTTTCGGCAGCTACGGCTACAGTGCCGGCCGCTACGCGTGTGCGCCCAGTTTCCGCACGTCGTGCGTGGGCTTCAACGTGCTCTTCTTGGGCGTGGGCGTCATCGCGCCCATCCTGGCCATGTGCTGCCTGTACGGCTACATCGTCTACGTGGCCAAGAAGCAGGCGCGACGCGGCACCTTCATCTGCAACGAGCATCACTGCTTCTACGTGCCCGCCAACAACTACCTGCGCAGTTCCGTTGTTATGATCACCACCGTAGGTAAGACCATAGAAGAGGGCTTTGGAGGACACAAGTCCCACACGATCTGTGTGTTTGTGCTAACGTCCAGAGGGACACGCTTCAAAGCTGAAAGGTCCAGGGTTGCGGGGGCTTAACAAACTCTTATCGAGTTGGAATGTGAGAACTGTGTTTGGCTTGAGCTCATCACCTGAGCCAGGCTGTGTATGTAATTATCTTAAATAGCACGGTTTGTTGATCCACGGAATTGCTGCCTTGCAGCGGCCATATGACACTGTTGATCATAATAATAGGAATACAGTATGTGAACAATGATGTTGTAATAACCTAGGCTACCTAATTGTAGGGGACCATTATTGCACTTTCCATGAAATACATTTAACTACACCTTAAACAACACATTGTCAGTTGCGTAATGTCATAAGGGCATGAGTGTATATATAGATAGCTACAAAGTATTCAAAAATATTAATTGTATGATAAAATGTTTCAAAAGCCTTTCAAATCATAAAGAGAGGAAAGGATTTCAAAATGTCCGGCTGTTTTCTGCAAAGTAGACATGTTGTCTTAATAATTATCTATTTCTTATTGTCTTATTATCTTATCTTATCTATCTGTGTGTGTGTCTGTCTGTGTACAATATAACTCAAAAAGTACCACACGGATTCAGATGAAATTTTCAGACAACATGTGCATTGGGACAAGTAACGACGATAACGATTAAATTTAGGTGGTGATCGGTGATCCACAACACCATCTGAGATTTATATTATGTCTGTGACCATATTACCTTCCCGGAGGTCTGCACTCTCTGTGTGCTTTTCTAATTAAAAATTGTTATCATAAGGCAGGAATATCAAATATACATCTGTGAGATAATGTTAAAATCATTAACCACAAGATTACTTGATGATGGTTATGATATACACTTCTACATTATAGCAGGTTAGGTAGGGTAGCTTTCTGCAACCACCATGTGCACCAGCGAAAGAATGTAGAATGTTTGAAACAATGTTAGTAAACACAATAAAAGGTCTATTTCTTTCCACATTTGATGTCATGGAAGCTGTATCAGACTCCAGAGAGGGTCAGGGATGACACAATTCATAATTCAGCCCTCAAATTTAAAAAATTCTGCATTTCATTGACCACTGAAACCCTGCCTTACTGCAAGCTATGAAAAAGGCTGTTGCACAAACATGAGACTGTACTCAATCCTTCCAAACACAATACAGTATAGTATCTACAGGACCTGACCTCACAAAAACTCTGCACTGGCTTTGTCAGTAGATGCATGTAAGATCAACATAAATGTTTGTAGATGTGTATTTACACTGAATCACATTATATTCTCCTGTGTGTGTGTGTGTGTGTGTGTGTGTGTGTATGTATGTGTAGTGTGTCTGTTGGTGTGCTGGCTACCCTACATCGTGATCTGCTTCTATGAGTCGCTGACGGGGAGAGAGTTTCCTGAGCCTGCCTCTGCTATGGCCATGTGGCTGGTGCTCTTCACCTCCGCACTAAACCCCTGGATCAACTCAATGACTCAGACGTAAACCACACACACACACACACACACACACACACACACACCAAACAACACTACTGACCATTCCACCCACAGGATATTTTATGATCCCACTATCTCATTCTAGATGTATAGCCAAAGGATCTCTCTGACAACTTCCACTCTACCAAGAGGGCTTCACGCAAGTTTTTGGAATGTGTTTGTAGGACAGGATCTTATTGTTGTCAGACACAACCCCAATGGGGTCCAACAAAACAATAGACTTACTAAGTCTTTATGGCTCGATGCTAGAAGTACTGGCTGAGCAAATCTATTTTGCTGCCACTAGGGTACGTCTAGATTTTTAGGCTAATTTAATGCTGGAGTGCACAGAGTCAAGCTGATGTAGATTTCACAGAGAGCAATTCAACTTCCATGAGTGTAGATGACTGACTAGCCCTATCTCTTCCTCCCTCTTCTCTCATCCTTCTTGCTTCCCTCACCACCATCCCTTCTCTCTCTCTCTTTCTTTTTCTCTCTCTCCCCACCACCATCTCTTTCTTTCTCTCTCTCTCTCTCTCTCTCTCTCTCTGTCTCTCTCTCTCAGACGCTACCGAGCAGCTCTACGTCTCAGTTTGGCCAAGCTGCGCCAGATGTTCCAGCCACCGCACAAGAGAGTTTCCATTTCTCAGAGCACGGCCAGCCAGCCGGCCACCGCCAGAGAGAGCTGCTCGTCCGCTCCTCCGCCGCCCCCCGTCACCGCCACCTTCCCTGCCCTGCCAGCCAATCAGGTGCCCTCAAATGCCCTTCCCAGCATCCCACGGGACACAAGCGTCAGTGTGAGCACGAGCACGAGTACGAGTATGAGCATGAGCACAAGCCCAGTAGTTAGCATCCTTCAGGACTGAGTCTAATCACAGCATGCGCATCAAAGGGTTAAAGGAAACATCAGCAAAAACACAAACAAAGAGGAGGCGACGCGCCATATGGAGGCCAATAGACTGTGCATTTTTCTAGCGCTTTCCGAGCCAAGTGTGGACACAGAGGAGACACGTGAGAGCGTGTGAGGAGGAGGAGTGAAAAGACAGAGAGCGCAAACGGCCTCTGCTTTTTCTTTACAAAAGGGACTGCTTGTCTGCATAGCCATCTCAATGCCACCGCGGACACCACTGAAGGACCTACGCATGCTGTGGCATAAAAAAAGAATGACAAAAGAAAAACTTGCTTGCTTGCCCACATGTCTCTTTGCAATGGTAGCAGTGGGCACGTCTTATCACTGCACCAGTTCAGGACTGCACTCAAGCCATGACAACAGTTTAACCTGCTCTCAAGCCATGACGTTTCTTTGTTCATGATTTAAATAAAATATAGATAAAACCCATCACAGCTATGTTATACTTAATGTTGTCCAACACGCTTATTGATATGTTTTAATCACTGGGTAAATGAATCCGTCCAGCCCAATATTTTAATAGCACTAATGGTCAGATATGCCACATTTGGGCAAATACCATCGAATTGAACAAATTCTTCAGTCATCTCATTTATCTCCACTATTACTCACTTCAATAGAGTACCGGTATGTTGCACAAATCACTATCAAGAAATCCAGGCATTCTGTCAAGCAATAGCAGGCCATTCCTGAAGACCTTGCACCCTCTAGTGGGGAAAACCAGTAATACTCCCTATTATGCAGTGAGGAGGCTTTAACTCTGGGAATGATGCCAACTCTAAATGACTGCTGGAGATGACTCAGCTTCAAGCTTCAACTCAGACACGTCTCCCTCCAGCGAGAGGCTGCGAGGCTGAAAGGTTAGGTGATGAAACTCTCAAACGCCACTCTTACAACGGAATCAATATGTAGAGCTCAAACCTGGTGCGCTTATATGGACAGGTATTTATAATCTACAACACTGACTCAACACGCAGAAATATTGATTGCTGGATCAACAGTGCTATGATGCAAACGCCAGTGAGGTGGTGTTTGTGTGTGTGTGTGAGTGAGGCAGAGAAAGTGAGTGATAGAATGAGTGAGAGAGGGTGAGAGAGAGAGAGAAAGTGAGAGAAAGAAAGAAAGAAAGAAAGAAAGAAAGAAAGAAAGAAAGAAAGAAAGAAAGAAAGAAAGAAAGAAAGAAAGAAAGAAAGAAAGAAAGAAAGAAAGAAAGAAAGAAAGAAAGAAAGAAAGAAAGAAAGAAAGAAAGAAAGAAAGAAAGAGAGAGAGAGAGAGAGAGAGAGAGAGAGAGAGAGAGAGAGAGAGAGAGAGAGAGAGAGAGAGAGAGAGAGAGAGAGAGAGAGAGAGAGCCTATGAGGCTGCATATGTGGCAATGGTTTGAGCTACTACTGTATACCATGGCCATTAGCTCCACAGACAGGTCCCTGATTGTTTTTAAGACTTTTAAATTACGTTCATCAATCTACTTGGCAAGACTTCCTCTTAAGATGCGGGGGAGAGGTAACTTCTGAGTGGTTTCACACAGCTATCCCTTGTTTAAATTACTTATCTGTTTAAATTACCCTTTACCTCACTGCACTCAGAGACAGCGCTGTGGACAACTGCGTGCGCACGCGCACACACACACACACACAAACACACACGCACAAACACACACGCACAAACACCCTTACCTGATTGACCACCTCAAAGTAGATAGCCAGAGTGGTGCTTGGATCCAGGCCACAGATCTTCCACTGGCATGTGCCCCCAGTGCCAATCTCCTGTGAGGGTGTGACACATGCAGAGAGTGAAGGGGATGAATGGACCACATGAATAGGACTAATTAGGGATGTCACAATTTATTACCAATTACTTAGAATATGTACATTAATAACACAATTATTACTATAGTATGTAGTGCTACAAATCTGTCAATGGACCACATTTAGCAGAGAACACAGTAGAGAACAAATTAACATTGTAATTTACAACTGTAACAGTTTGCCGTTTTGACAGATGGAGTAAAAACTAGACCCTGAAAAAAACAGGGTGTTGTTTGTGTGTGTATACTCACGTTCTCAGAAACACAAGGTCCTTTGGCATTCAATGAGACGCATGGGCCAATCGCTCCTGAAATCTTGACTTCTCGTGAAGTCTGAAAGGAAATCAGACAGGTTTGACAACATTTGGCACCTTCTCCTTCCGACATACAGCACGAGTCATGTTTTCACCTCATTTGTAATGAGTGCAGGATGTAGGTCACTGCTATACTGTGACAACAGTTCCCCATAAAAAGGTTAAGCGTCATGAGTTATCAACTAAAAACAATAGAACTTGAAATCTACCTTGATTTCTAAAGTGCCAGCGAAGGCCATCTTGAAACATCCCTGCACGTCCTTTGTAAAGACTCTCTGGAAAGTCTGCTTGAAGAGTGACGTGTTGAAGGAATCTGCCATCACCATGTAGCCTCTGCACAAAGAAAAAATGAGGGTTTGACGCCCATGTTTGAAGACCATAAACCATACCCTTCACATAGAATTGGCTACTCAGGTTTGCAACAAGTGTGATTATGCAACTAAACAAAATAAATGAATAAAACTCCACTGAATTTACAAACCTATATTTTTTAAAAAAAGACTATTTTCTGTGCTTCAACTGAAATATCATTCCACTTAATTTTCACTCGAATCACTTGAAACACACATTAATTTCAATAAAAGCATCCCAGTCCTAGAGCAAGAAGTAAGCACAGCTTAAGGATGTTGAAACCTGTGTTTACAATCTTATTATTAGTATGGATTTAACCGGTATGCCTAGGAGTGTACTTTTTGGTCACAACAGGAAGGTAGACTGTAACAGCCCAGGTGCTGCACAGCTGAGGTGCCAGCAGTGTGCTGCTCACCCTGTGTAATTGGGGCAACACTTCATCTCCGCGAGCCCCGTCTGGTCCAGGGCACAGGCGTAGATGTCCACGATGTGGCCGTTAGCTGCTGCCCGGTTAGCCAGCGCCTCGTAGTGCTGGAATGTGTAGAGAGGCCGATTTAGACGTGCATAACAGAGCCTAAACTTCATTTACACACTAAAGCCTATAAGCCTGTTAGAGTGAGTACTGCCTGCCACACAGTTACATAGACAATGACTCATTTAATCCGCAGAGTATCATTTAAGAATTCTGGATAAACTGCACAGAAGGACTACTATATATAGGCCAAGCACCTAACATTAGGCTTAAAACCATTAAATGAAAACATAATAAACTTTAAACTAATCAGTAAACAAGAGCCGTTGTAACCCAGAATACTATTGCCATCTTTCATATACTTCATATTCACACTGTATAGTTGTGGATTATCAGGCAGACTCAGGATTCAAGATGGATGGCTAATGTAGTCAGATAACCAAAGAGCGAGACAATGAGACTATGCGATGCTGAGTACAAACAGAGTGTGCTCACTTTAGTGGCTTTCTTCATGAATTTGGCATTGTCCTTCTCGATGTCATGCCAGGAGCGGATGGGGGTCTTGAGCTCGTCTCCCACCACCATGCCAGGCCCCTGGGTGGCAGGCCCGCCAATGAAGGTCATGATGCGGGCGCCAGTGTTGGGGAATGTACACTGCCAGGAGAAATGGAGAGAGAGAGAGAGAAAATGTCAGAATAGAAAGAAAATAATATTCAAATTTGACTTTATTTCATTAGTCTTAATGTGCTAAATGTACTGAATGTTCCTGGCAGTATCATGACTCATAAAAAGGTTTGCAGTCAAAACAGGAAAGTAGGTCGGAGCACTGTGACTGTCTTAAGGGACAGAAATAGTCAGGTGTATTCCAGGTAGAAGAGATGTTTATTTTAGGCACTAATTAAAAAAAAAGCCTAGAGGAACATTCTGCTGATCTACTGTAAGATGCTATTTTTTGCCTGTCTTGCACCTGTGCCCAAGGCTGGCCTACATGTGTTCTCTCCCTCACCTCTAGCAGGCCCACAGCAATGGACATGGCGACGCCCAGAGAGCGCAGCGGCCTCTTGCCCTGGGTCACAGGCCACGGGTCCCTCTGCAGCTCCCCTAGGAGGTCAGTCAAGTTCATGTCGATCTTCTGGACCGGCTGCAAAAACCTGAATGGGACAAAACAGAGTTGTCAAGGCAATCTTACAGGCTGGGTGAATTCAAAGAAGTCAGTGATCACACTTGAATTTGCTCTGCATGAGTAAAGAACAACGAACCGATAGGGCATTTCCAATCGAAAGTTAATCCATGTTTAACATGGCATTATGGCCACAATGCAAAGTGCACAACTGTTACACTTCAAAGAGCAATTCGATTTGATATGCAAAATCCATGATTGAACCATGGATGGATGCTGTGGTTATAGCTGTTAGTTAGTTGACTTTGTGGGATAAATTTTCACAACTCCAAATGCAATGTAGCATGTCAGCATAAAGCGTCTCAGTTGTTGCATTTACTTACACATTGCAACACATTGGTGAATTGATGCAAGCATCATGCAAAAACATGAAGCTGCTATAGAAGCTGCATATATAAAAAATACACCGCTCTGTAGAGTGCAATAGGAAATTCAATGAGGCATTAGTTTATTTTGCTTTATTATAAGTTTGTCCTCTATTATGAGTTTGGCTACAACCTCTGTAGATGGAAAGGTTTATGTGTTTGAACATGTGCCATCAATTCCCCAAGCTACTACAATGTGGATAATTAATGGTATTTAAAATCCCAAAACAATTACACAGCAAGTTAGTTCAAAGTATTCCATGGCACCATGCCAGCCCAACTTTGTGAAATACTTTACGGATTACCTGTTAGACAGAGGGACTTGTGGGCCTTGGGGTCCTCGTCCTGCCTGCTGCTGCTGGGCTGCTGGTTTGGTCAGTCCAAGCATCTCCTGAAAACATTTACAGTGAGGTTGCAAAATATATTATATCTAAATATCATTAGTAACACAACTCATTACTTTTAGAGGTCTTTTTTATTTTATAAATTAATTTCATTTTATTTATTTTTTTATCCCATTGAAATGATAGTCATTTGTAATGACTGAAAGAGCAATCCTGTGTACTGAATCCTCACCTGTAGCTGTTTGGCGCTGAGGTCTTTGGTGCCTCTGAAGACATAGCTCTTGGAGATGCCCTCACAGCCCAGCTCGTGCACCTGGATCATGCGTCCGAAGGTGATGAGGCCCACCAGGGCAGTGGGGGGCAGCAGACTCAGAGACATCTGCAGAGACTCCTTCAGCGCCTGCAGGTCCTCATCCTCCATGCAGGTGTCCACCACATACAGGAAGTTAAGGGGCATCTGAGGGCCTCTCTGTGGAAAAATATTAATGTCAGTCAGAGCAGAGAAATATGATCATATGACCATTTCAACAACATAGACCTTTGAAGACCTTCTTATGACCATTATGCCTAAACCTTAAGAACAACATGGTGCCCTTTCCAGCAAACAAACAATGCAAAGGTTTATGGGATGTGAAGTGATATTTATGGATTCTACTTTCATATGATATACTTTTTAATAATTCTATAAACTACAACTAACAGATTGACATGTAAAAACACTTCCCCTACACTTCAATTAAGTGGCTTGGTCCACACAAAAGGCTCTGCTCTGGTGCATCAACAGTAATTATTCACAACTTAAACCAACTGAAGACTAGTGTATAATAATATTTCAAGAATGTTTAAGGTCTTAAAATCACATTTTGGAATGTTTAAGAATATTATAATGTTGTGTAAAGCCTGAATTGTAAACCCTACAAGCAGACATTGTTGGTCTGGTGAATTCTGTGCTCCACTTTACCTGAACAACATATTCGATTGTGGAGAACTGGGGGAGGAGCTCAGCTGGTTGGTTCACTTCTGAGATTCCAGCATAGGTTGGTGGAAACTAGAGAAAAGGAAAAGCATAAGACAGGAATGTGCATGTATGTTAACAAATAGGCCATGACACAGCATGAATGAATCATACAGTACAACATTCTATTATGTTTATAATATATGTGAAAATCTGAAAAAATGACAACATTTCTGCGTGGAATTACCTGGTTTCTTTGGTAACAGAAGTTACAAGCCCACAATTTGGCTCTGTAATCCACTTGACTGTTTTAAAAAGAAAAACAAATATTTGCAAGTTTAAAGAACAGTGCTGCTGGGCTATAAATAAAGCGCAAAAGAATCATCAGCTGTCGAAACTTGTTCAATCCACATGCACAAGTGATTTTGACATTATACAGTAGATGATGGAAGAAACGATATTACACAACATGTCACCTTTGTACATATAAAGAATAATAAAAACTGAGAACACTTTATAATCAGTTTCTTATCCATCATCTCTTAATAAGCTGAGCCTTTCCTATCAGATAACCTTTGTGACAGTGAGTGTATATGTGTGTGTGTGATGCTCGTGCTTGTGGTCTGATCATGTTGTTCTTTCTGGTTTGACTTACCACAAGGGGTTGAGCACAGCGCGACAGGTGGCACGACTACAGAGCACTGGCTCATACTGAATAGGGGGAAGGTCTGGTCGCTCCTTCAGAGGCGTGAAGAGGGAAGCAACAGGGACCACCATACGTGTGGCCTCCAGGCGGCTTGAGGGCCACACATTCCAGCTAAAGCGCACACCATCCCGGTCCTCATTCTGCTGGATGAATTCCTGGAAGGTAGCCATGGCACCCTCTGGGAACTAGGCTGGTGTTAGGAGAAGAAAATCAAATTTTGTTGTATCTACAATAATGGACCAGTAGCCTAGTTGAATGGCCAGTGGAGCCTCCCGGATAGCTGTTAGATTGGATTCAAATCAGGTAACTGGCACAGTGGGGTTAGGAGGGGACAAGAGCACCAGAAGCCAAACGATTAGTTGCCTGTCTTACTTCCCCCGTACCCTTTGGACTTTGGGCAATGCCAAGTCAAAGACAGTTGATGAAACCGGGCTCTAAAGTAGCCTATCTTTGGCAAAGTATGATGCACAGCAAACCACAAATGCCTGACTGATCTAGCCACGTCTACAACAAATTAAGGTCCATGTGAAACCTTTAGCCTGCAAGAGGAATAAGCCTTATAGTAGCCCACATTAGGGGCAGCATCGCTTTGATCAATCATCATTTGATTAAGTGAATTAACAATCGTGGACAACAATATGTCATGAACCTCCACCCCTGAACTTCGCTGAAGGAATGCTGACTTACGTGAAATTACATGGTGATGTTAGATAGGGTTGGGGTCCTGCCTTTAAGTTGGGGACAAGTTAGCTATGGTACATATTGTTATCAATTTCATGGTCATCTTTTCTCACTACACTGCCAACAACATAGTTTAGACCAAGTCATTTACCTTCATAAATTGACGGCGACGTGGTGAAATGTTACAGCTATGATAGAGAACATAGAGAGGGATAGGCTAACTTCGACAGCTAACGTTCGCATAGCTGGCTAACGTTAGCATAGTAGCAAGCAAGAGGAAAATTGATACACGAACCAAATCGAAACTTTAATTACAGTATTAATAGCAGTGTGTCTGGTGCAAATATCCCACACTAAACAAACATAACCTTCGACATTATATTATTATCTACCTTGTAATAGCAACCGCACAGCCAGTCTGTCTATGTTGAAATCAATGCTGCATTCAACCGGTAATATCGTTAAACCAGTAAAAACACTTGAGTTACCGTTTGAAGAAAACACTGAGAAAGCAGATATTTTTCGTATGCTCACGTCACATGTAGGCCATGTAGAAGCCATTAATCGTGGTAAAATAGAAGCATAGAAGCATTATTTTATCAAACAGAAATTGACAGACATACCTCTTACTTTTCTAGACCGCTTTCACTGACAGCCACGGGGCCCATACACTTCTCGGCGAACTTACGCCCAAATGCTTACGTAGCAGCAGTCAACATGGCTGCATGAAACATTTGCCACGTAGAGGGGTGGTGCCTAGAATGTGGTCCTTTCCCAAAATATATTCTGGGACAAGCTCTGACCAATCACATCCACGTTTTAGTTTCATAATATTAAGTAATTTCAAGTTCAAGCATGGTTGAACAGCAAATAAACATAACCTACTCAGTGAGTAAGAATGCTCAGTTAATCAAAATCATTAGGCTACCACCCACACTGTGAAGTTTACCGGTAACTGAGACAAATTCCCATCTACAGCTTATGACCATAACTGTGTTCTTTTATTATCTCACCGTCTTTGTTGATTAAACTGTGAAATCTTTATCTGTAGGCTTACTCCATTTATATATCCAGCAAAGCAACAACTAAGTTGTAAAAGAATGTTACACACATAAAAGCCATACAAAACAATCCTGGTTAAAAATATTGCCATAAAATTTTATTAGAACATATGACAAGAATCTCGTCACATACTGATAATTTGCCACGGGGTCTGGCTCAAAACACAATTACGAAAGCTGTATGCAAACAAAGGGATGCCCTGATGATGTACCATGATCAACTGACTAGCTTTCTGGACTACTGGGTGTTCAAAAGCAATTACTGTAAAATCACAGAATTTTCATTTGTTACAAGTACATACCGGTATGCCTCCGCATTATTTTTTTTTTTTTACAAGTAATGAATTATATTATGTGAGGCAAATAAAGAACAAAAACAAAAGAAAAGGAAAGAAAAGAGAAAAGAAATACGTCTACCCTTGTCTTGCTCTCGATTTACTCTAAAATGAATATATCTTCCATTTTAATTTGTCATCTTTATTTAAGGCTCTGAGGTTCACATGTTGTTGAATCCCATCATTCCTTTCATGTTGCCAGCAGCACCTTGCTGAAACTGACGCATCATCGACTGCAGACCTGCCATACCACCTGAATGGGGATGGAAATAAGATGGAAATAAGATGGAAATAAATTATCAGGGCATCTCAGGATATGAAATGAAATGGCTACACTACACAGACATGACAAGCAAGTTTACACAAATCAGCCAGTTAAGTGGTATATCTCAAGATACTCTGCCTGTAGTGTACACATAAACTTTGCTCCAAGTCTCAATCACCTACCAATCCTGTTCTGATAACACCTGAACACGGCTGCCAATAGATTATACTCCTCTACACAAGAGTATGAATAAGTCGATAACGCTTTTTGCAAATCAAAATGTAAAAGCTGTGGGTTAGCATACCCATGTGGTGCAGAACTCTTGGATCCATCATCTTGGCCATCTGTTGGTTCAACTTTGCCATCTGTGATGGGTTGACATTCTTGGACATATCGCCACCTTAAATGATAGCAGCAACATTTAGTACACTTTATTGCTGAACACAATTGCATCCCAGTAGCACGCATACAACATACTCTTTTTTATAACAAGTATATGTATCATACTTGTTATAAAGGATTTGTTTCATCACTGTGGCAATGACTGGTTAGTTAACCTGATACTCTACCTTTGAACAAGCCTTTGATTCCACCCATCTTTTTCACCATCTGAGCAAACTTTGTGTATTGAGTGAGCAGCTCCTGAACGTCTCTGGTGGCAACACCAGCACCACGGGCGACCCTCTGAATTCTGTTGGGCTGTTTGCTGAAGAGCTTGGCACCATCTTTGTTGTCCAGTTCTGTTGAAAATAATAGAAATATGATAAACTATAGACACAAAGCAGATTTTTGGCCCCATTTCCCCATTCAACGTCAACTGATTGTGTGTGTCAGTATCTGATGATTTGTAGAGTAGAATCCTACGGAAATCAGTGATTTTAATTTACTGTATACACACCTGGGATGAGATTATAATTTATTGTATGTGCAGTATATCACATTACATGAAGTTTTATTAAGTTATCTATTTTTTTACCTTGGTCATTCATGCTGTCCATAATGGTCATCAGCTTCTTTAACCTGGCCATTGACTCCTGCTCATTACCTTTGCTCATGAAATCAGTTCCAAATCCTGGAATCATGCCCTGTAAACATATACACATGCATACTCTTAAACAATTGTATGCATTGAATATAATCATCTAATAATGAAATAATGAAGGTTAGAAACATTAAAAAAAAAACTTATAATAGGATGCTATTATCCTATTATAATATAGAAAACTATATAAAAGGATGCCATTTTTATTAGAAAATTAGACTTGGAGGTCATCCTTACCATAATCTGTCCAAAGGGACCCATCTTCATGATGTTCTGGAACTGCTCATACATGTCTCTGAGGGTGAACTGACCTAGTTTGGAAAGATAACAGATTTTTCACATAAAGACAAACACCAATACTCAATTTTGATCTTCACATCTGCTTAATGTGCTAAACATAAGTAGTACCAGTTTAATAAAAGTGTATTCACTGTAACAGCATTTTCTGGATCCTCTGGATCATTCCATAAGAGAAAAAAAAAATAGGGGTTTACTGATTGGTCTGTTATTCTCACCATGTTTAAGCTTGTCAATGAGCTCCTCATTGTCATCCAGCTTCAGCTCATTCACTTTGTCTATCAAGCCTTCAATGTCACCCATACCTGCGTAACACAGTCACATACATATTTAGTTTAAAAATGCTCTCGCTCTCCCTTGCTCTCTCCGACACACACCCACTGCTGTCACTCTTACAATGTTATATCAGAATTTGTTTATTTAATAATATCTAATTCAGTAACTGAATGCATGTTTAAACTTACCCAAAAGTTTACTAATAAAAGGTTGCGTTTTAAAAGGCTCAAAATCATCAATATGCTCTCCAGTTCCAATGAAAATGATGGGACTCTTTGTGGCTGCCACACTGTTGTCAAACAAATCATCAATTAATGGAGTTATCATTCATAGAGATCATAGAGATTATAATTCAATACATATTATTTATACTTTACTTAAAGATTATCCAGTGACATAACTACTGTTCATTAAATCTGTATCTACACTATCTTAATTGGGCTAAAAACAAAGGGTTTCACTTACGCACTAAGTGCACCACCTCCTTTGGCATGACCGTCCAACTTTGTCACAATCACAGACGCCACATCTACCTTATCTTTGAAAGCCTTAGCTTGGGCCTCACAAGCCTGACCGATGGAGGCGTCCATTACGTATACAATATTGTCAGGTTGCTAAGAGGAAGGAATAAGGAACACACACAGGATTACACGTTTTATCTCATCAGAATTGATGTTGCAGAGTTTCCACCTTCTATGCGCATGTGATACTTACCACGGCGTTGGAGACTTGCAACATCTCCTCAAAGAGAGAGTCTTCCTGTTTGTGTCTACCACTAGTGTCTACAATGATGATTTCAAAGTTCTCTGACTTAAATTTGTCAACACCCTCAGCGGCTATGACAACGGGATCCATCTCTGTGTAGCTGTGGAACAAAACAATAATTAGCTATTAGCAGGATGAGGGGTGACAGTCCAGTCCTTGTACTACAGGTAGATACTTGTATGAACTACAGGTAGGCAGGAATGTTCAGTGCATGGATACAATAAATATGGAAATGGATTAAATGTCCTTACCTTCCATAAAAGGGAATTCTGGCTTTTGTAGCATTCTGCTTCAACTGGTCAAAGGCACCTATAATCCAAAAATATTTTAGAAATGATATTTTTGGCCTAAAAAAAATGCACCATAGTATGTGCCAACCTGCTGGCTCCCACAAAACATACATGTATATTCCTTAAGACTACAATGAATTTGAAGCCATGAGTTGTATCAGTATTACTCAATTCTTTGAGAAGCAATCTCTGTAGGTTACAGAATTGTAAACAAGACAACAATGCACACTGCACAGTTTGTGGAACAAGACAGAAGGTCACAGAAGACTACTGTGTCATGCATAAATGTATTAGTCCACAAAATCTACAATATTACCATATATGTGCAGAATGCTTTGAGGAAATAACAATGATGTTTGTATGAGTGAGTATGTTAATCTTTAAAGTTTAATTTTAATGCTATAAAGCAGGGGTGGCCAACCAGTCGGAGACCAAGAGCCACATATCTGACTATGTCACAGCAAAGAGCCACATCGACACATGGAGACATGAACCTGTTACCACTACTACTACATTACCCATCCTTCTGACACACACACACACACACACACACACACGGAAATGAATAAGAGCCACATGACTCCGGGTAAAGAGCCACATGCGGCTCCCGAGCCACAGGTTGGCCACCCCTGCTATAAAGGGACTAAAGCAATAATTTGACTCTCTTTCTGCATATAAACAAAGTTAGTGTTAGGAAATAAAAAAAAATCTCCTGGCATTCTGGTTGAGAATCACATTTAGATCTGAACATTATCAATAATATATGTTACCTGCTCTGAATGTGTCAGCACAGATCAGACATGTTTTCCATCCTTTTCTTTGGTAGTAATATGCCAGCTATTGAATATGAGGGAAGTACATGTATATCAATGAGTTCTCAGCGTGAATATTTTTACAAAAACATGTCCTGACCACAAGTTTTCTACGTATTTAGGATATACAGAATGTGATCCTAAAATTCCCAGATTTTCCTTTGTGTTTCAAGAATAGGCCAAAACTTCAAATCTAATGCAGAGGACAGACATTCTCCAAAAGATATTACACTGAATGGGAGATCAGCTATTGATGCAATCTACTATAAGAGCATGATACTGAGTTTACACTCAAACATTAATTTGGCATCCAGTACCTTTGAGCATGTTGTAGTTTTCCCACTGCCCTGAAGGCCTACAAACATGATAACGTTATTTTTTCCCTTTGTTGGTGTCCAGGCCTTGACTCCAGGATCCACAAGCTGAGAGTATAACAGAAAAAAATTATGTCAATAAAACACATTTAGGCCAAAACAGTCTAATGACAATGACAAGTAAAAGTGGAATACAATGACAAATTTCTATAATAGATCTGTAAGATACGTTTGAACATGAATGAAAGTATGAGCATACCATATTGAGACCTAAAAATTATATAAACAACCTAAAAAGACCAACCTTGACAAGCTCCTTAAAGACGGCATGCTGAATCATTCGTCTCTTGTTCAAACCAGAGGCCATTTCCTCCAGGTCAATGGCAGCTCTAGAAAATAATACACAGTTCAAGTTCAATGGGAGAGTGGAAACAAACAGCTACTCATACAAGCAGGACATATCTGAAGGTATATGACTTACTTGACATTTTCTCTGAGCTTCTTCACCAACATGACGTTTACATCAGCTTCCATTAAAGCTCTGCATACTTCCTTTAACATAGCATCTAGAACCTGGAAACATTAAAATTAAAACATCAATATTCATGAACTTTACTAAAAAAGCAATAATTATTATTGACTACATAAGTCACTACAACACAGTCCAATATTCTAATATACTCAAATACATCTTCCTTATTTTACCTCTTCGTTGATTATGGTGGCATTGCTGAGGGACCTCAGCGCCGAGGTTATCTTTCTGCCCAAGTCGGCTAACACCATGTTTGCGACTTAGTATGTACCTAAACAAAGGACAACAAATAACGTTAGTGCTTATCAGTATACTCCTGTTGGCAAACGTTATTTCCCCAGCATTCCCAAATGCAGTGCAATGCATAGATGACAAAATCAAGAGACACGTTTGAAAACAAAGTGGCAAAGTAAGACTGTTGTTTGAAAGCAAGGTGTTGTAACATTACGTTGCATCAATCTTACAATTTACTAACGTTACAACTCACAAGACAGGGCAAGGGGTCGGCCTCGTCAGCTTCGATGTAAAGGGGGTTACCCCCTGTTTTGCTTAGCCGTCTCCTTCTGGCAACAGGGAAACGTAGTAGGGGTCTTTGGTCGAACAATCCTGAAAATACGTTAACTGGATAGAAGAGAAAATAGTTGAAACTTGGTGTAAACAGATGCTTCATGTGACATTGAACATGCAGATTAAAAGACTTATCCACAAGACACGCGTCTCGATCTTCACAAGTCACAGCTGTAACACACCACAAACTGAGTAAACACAGCTACCTTAGCCCAGCTACCTAGCAAAGATGTTGACACATCGAATAAGCTGAAAGCAAACGAGCTAGCCACTTCAACAAGCTAACTAGCATTCGCTGACTACTATTTTTGATCGCTAACGTTAGCTTGCTTTTAAGCGAGCCATGAAACAAGGACCCCACCTAATCAGTAAGATCACTGATTTACAACATTCAGGGTACATGTCGACACTTCTATATACTTGAGAAGTTTTTGATTTTTAGTGAAAACTGTGAAAAGGACACATACCTTTCCCTAGGGCTGTTCACAGCAACTAGCAGCATCGGGTAATCATAAACGTCATCCAAATGGTAAAGCAAGCCCACAAAGCCGTTTTACTTCCGGGCCAAAGGACATGAAAACATACCTTTACAGCTGACTGAGAGAATAAAAAAACGTAGAAGTATGAAAAAGCAGATGGTCAAGAGGTAAGACTTATTTAAATCATGGCATCAGGAACCAGACGTTATTTCTTAGAAATCACTTTTCTGTGCTTTTAAGTTGAAACTAATATAACGTTACATCTCTAAAATGGTCTTTCCATTAAGGTGGAACTGAAAATTGTGCATTGAAAGAGTGCATTTCAACACTATCCAGAGACACACTTATAACGTTAGGACTTTGCTCTATGTCAGCAACAACGAGTCATATGCGTGACAGTTAATGCACTCAGATTTAGCCTTTTACATAGAGAGTTCATGGTATTAGCATCCGATGAATATTACAGTAACATTTGTATGGAGAAACAAGAGGTCCTTAAGCAATCCACGTGTCCTCGTCGCTGCGTGATTCTCCGTGACGTTTGTCTCTGTTGAATTTCGGACAGCATGCGGTTTTAGAGGGTTGAGATACAGTTCATGAATCTTCTACAATGAATTGTTCTGATGCCAGAAACGAAATTCTACGGGTAATATCCCAGGTAGACCCTCGTGAGTTACCCAAGTTAATTGATTGGATGAAAAACTCAGGTAAAAAGACTAAGTAGTGGCTATACGATGCCGAGCAAGTTACTCTTTTCCTTTGAACTTAAACCTAAAGTTAATCACTCTCAATATCAATTTACAGATGACTTCGATGATTATGTAATCGACAATCAGAATGTGATACTTCAGAATATTGCAGAAGACCTTAGAACCTGTCTGCCATTGGAGGCTATGTTTCCCTCCGAGACAATGGCTATTCAGAGGGTAATTAATACATCACCACCTCACTGTAATCCAAATGTATTCCAATGAATAGTTCAACCAGTACTGTAATTTTTTGTTTTAGACTCAGCAAAATCCCAAGCCTACTGTTCACGTTGATGCATTCCTGTATGATGATGAAGCTGTGGACTTACTCTGCGAAGAGGGCAAGATGAGTCGAAACTACTGCCTGAGTTGTGGCTCCCAAAGGACAGCTCCTCTTGGTGGGTTCACATAACTTTAACACAAGGACACTCAACTGGAAAAATTGCAGTGTTGCAGGCTTAACCATGTTGTGGTTGATTTCAAAAATTTGAACAGTAATGATTCCAGCCATGCATGTTCTAATTTTTTTTTTTTTTTGCAGATTTTATATCCCACTCTTTCTCCATATTGGAGCTAAAGTTCCTCTTTCATCATGTTCTTCCGGATCTAACTGGAAAAGTAGTGGTGGATGTGGGCTCAAGGCTTGGCGCTGTACTTTATGGGGTAAGACATTCACTAATGTTACAGAATGTACACTACGGCTCAAAAGTTTCGGATCACTATATTTCTCCTCTTTGCCATAGACACACTCATGAAATTGTTGTAAATAGGAAATATTGCAAAGGAACAAGACATGAAGTCATTGTTAAGATAAGATAGTAATTTACTCATTGTGTAGGAAATACAAACATCCCATAGCATACATAAAAAGATACACATACTGTATATATGATTAACTTAATGAACTAAGGCAGGTAGGGACTAGGTGTATGTGGGGGGATACAAAATAAGGGCATTGTACAGTGTGCAGTACATACTCAAACGCATAAATCAATGTCTCACCTTTATTTCTGTGTGCTGTATCATCCGTGGTACAAAAGACTTTTTCAGTATGTTTCTGGACCGTGTCAGACACAGGAGTCTGATACTGAACATGCTCTGCTGTGTGGAATGTGGGGGGTAGGGGGTGATGGTCATTGTTCATGACCGACATCATTCTGCTCAAGGTCCTTTTATCTGCTACTGATGTCAGTATCCCCAACTTCATACCAACAACTAAGCCAGCTTTCCTCACCAGTCTGTCTAGACCTCCACAGCATCTCTCCTCTTAGTGTTGCCTGCCCAGCACACCACAGAAGAAGACATTAACCATGACCGACTGATGGAACTTGAGGTGGAGTTTACTGCAGGCATTAAATGACACCGGCCTCCTCAGGAAAGCCTGCCCTGCCCCGGCCTGTTGAACCACCCATTGGTTTTCGTAATGGTTGGTTTGGTTCAGCTGAAGATGGTTCATCCTGCACCGTCCCACAGTGTCCTCCACAAGGCTCCTGTACTCCCCCTTCTGTCCATCCCTAATATACCCCACAATTGCAGGGTCATTAGAGAGGTTCTTGAAGACAGCCATGTATAGGGTGAACAGTACAAGAGAGACCATTCCCCGTGGTTCTCCAGTGTGGCTGACTACATTATCAGATGTAAGGCCCCGCTTTCTAATGCATCATTCAAACACAAGTGGCAGACGCGGAAGAGTCATCCTTCCCCATTCACTTTACATGGGATACATCAATCACTGCCGAATTGTATTTTGGGATTGCTCTGTTGAAGTGGAAAAGCAAGCAAGCAAGCTAGCCTATTAAATGGCATGTAGCAGAGATAGCAGTTAATCAAAGCATTTATCTAAGGTGCTCAACAGTAACTGGTTGTTGGACACGTCTGTGTTGCACTCTGTGTCTGCCGTGCATGTGTGAATGATGCACAATGGACTTTCAGTGAGGTAGACTGTGAGCCAGGAAACCAGGCACAGATCCAGTCGCATCTGCAGCTGTTCTGCAGTGTTGAAGGTGATGGAGAACAGATTCAAAGAACATGATTCTCACAACACTGCCTCCTTAGTCCAAGTGGGAGTACAAACTAGAGAATGGCATCCTCCACTCCTACATTCTTTTGGTAGAGATATATTTAATGCTTTTAATTGAAATGATGAATGTATCCTTCAAACGGTGCTTCCATTTAAAATATATATTTTTTGCAGGAATTTCATACAGGCTGACAATTATCATTTTTGAGATACAGAACAGAACAAAACAAAATGCAAGAACTGTTTTTAATATCATCAATCAAGCATGGTTTTACAATGTCAGGATGTCTTGGAGTTGGCTTTGTACAGATTATAAGAGACCTTGGAGAAAACATCACAAGGATTTGAAAAGCCATTCCCTGTGGAGAGCATGTGATTTGGCCAGTTCAGCTTACCACGGAACAACAACCAAATACATGCAAATTATGCCAGCAACATTTAAAAACAGTCCGTCAACCTGAATTTTGACAGTTGATTTCTGGATGGCCTGGTCACAACAAAGTTCTGTGTCTCCTAGGCTGCAATCACTACTAAAAGAAGATTACTTTAGTTTGTAATTACTAAAAAAGGTGACATTAATTCTACAGTAACAAATAGTGTCTGCCTTGTGCATTTGCTATGTTTCTTATTGCCAAAAAATCTGAAACTTTTGAGCAGTTGTGTACTTCTGGCATTCTATTTGGAGGCCAGATATTCACACATGACACACACACACACACACACACACACACACACACACACACCATTTGATCTGACTTCTAAAGAAGTGTTTAGAATCAGATGGATCTTTTGTCTGTATCTCCACTGACTCATCTTGTGCTGTATTTCAGGGTTATCTCTACAGCTCCGCTTCAAGGCTGGTGGGAGTGGAGATCAGTGCAGAGTTTGTTCAACTGCAGGCAATGGCGGTGGAGAAATATGGATTCAGTGACAGAATTCAGGTAAAATAGCTAGTTTACAGATGCTAAAGTTTGGTGGAGCTCTGGTAGTGTCTCTTAACACCACCGATGCTCTGAAAGGGGAATATTTTTGAGACAAAGAAATGGAAAAGAAAAAAAATCATGCCCCGAGACTTTAAAAAAAATAAAAATAAAAAATCGGTTCCTACTCAGGTTGTGAAACAACACAGCATATGAAGCCTAATCATAGTTCTGTGCAACTCTCTAGCACATGTAGGCTGTGTCACTTGTTTGGCCACTGACAGTAGATTTTGTGAATCAGTTGGACTTGGATATTTCCATTTCCATGGGTATCCACAACTAATCCCCTCATGAAATAATGCATCTAAATATACGGTAGGCTACTATGTGTAGTTGTTATGGTCCTCTCATGTAACATACTGTTTGGATTGCTTTCTATTGTCACTCTCATGTATTGATTTACAGGATGGTTTGAAAACTGACACGAAACATAGCATGCACTCTTACTCATTTTGTAGAAATAATTTGTCCTATATGACATAGTAGTTTGTGAATTTGAATAAGCAACTTTTTTACACACATACAGTAGAACACTGGAAAATTATACTGTATTTCTCTTAATTATGTGACTACTATAGGTTATCAATGCAGATATCTGCTCCCAAGCAGCACTTCTTCAACAAGCTGATGTTCTCATTATGAACAACGTGTTTGAATACTTTTTGGACCTAAATGGACAAATGACGTAAGTTCAGGAATTATTAAAACATTTAAAGCTTCATAAAAGACATTGATTTGTGCTAAGATACAACCTGCTCAAGTGATTTCCTTTTTCCCCCGCAGATCATGGCAATTTATTTGTCAGAATTTTTGCAAGAAAAATAGTTTATTGGTGACAGTACCAAGTATTGAAGAAGCTGTAACTAAACTCAAGGGGGGTGATGTAAGTATTCACTTGTGTTTACATTATTAAATTCTGGGTCACATATCTAAGGTCAGATGTTTTGTAAAGTGAAACTTTATCACTGCCACTTTGCCAGACTCATCCAAATCACTGCAAAAACAAACAAGATGCCAAGGCACTCTTCTTAGAATTAAAACCGCTAAAAAATCGGTCACTCATCGTAACAGAGTCCCGTCCCTTCCTACACATGAATATGAGCTTTGAGAACACTGTTGATGTACACAAAGCTAATTACTCTGTTAAGTCTTGTCACTGCTTTGTCACTGCTTGATTCCATGACTGGTATGAGTGATGTACAGTATCATGGTATGTTTAGCCTTACCAATACTGATTTTGATGCATCTGGTAAAGTGGCACTGACTCTCATTGAAACCTAATGTATGGCTGTGAACAGACATGGTGTTCAAACTTAAAAATTGATAATTGACTACTGATAATTTCGTTAATTTTGAACGAAAGTTTGACTCATGTACAGTACATGATGAAAGCCTTACCGATAATAGCAGCTTTTTCATCTTTTTATTTATTTATTTACTTTTATAGCATTAGTTGATTTATGTTTAGGATTTGACCATTCAAATTTCTATGTCTGGGATGATCTATAATTTTTTTGTGTATTGAATTTGTTTGACATACTGTGTATTTAGAGCCGGGGCTGTTGTTTTTTCATCTTTAGGCTAGAGTTTTCAAGCCCTTGCAACAGAGAAACTACTGTATGAGTATAATTAGATTTTTTAACCACTGTGTGGTAACATCCAGACTGATAGAATGTTCTACAGGACATATTGTTCTTCTGGCAAGTTGGCAGTCACAAGAAAAGTACAAGTGACTACTCGCTTGGTTTTTTCCACCGTGAACTGTTGCCTTCATGCTAGGTCGATTTCAATTGGACTGAACCTTTTTTACGATTACATCGATACATATGCTTTTCAACAACATTTACTTATTGGTTTTGTATTGAATAGCATCTTTTCATGGAAAAGTTTTTAGCCTACAGAGGTATAGAGACCCCAAAATTAAAATGAAATAATGATGTGGTAGGCTAACCCATTTTGCCAAAGTGTAATTTCTGCAACTCAAAATGCTTCGCCACGTGCTTTGTATGCATGCTTGATAATGTTGCGACTTGTTCCTACAAGACGGCAGATGGCTTCTTCTGGGCTGTCCTCCCAGATCTGTGTAATGTCCTCCCAGAGCTCCTGTAAAGTCTGAGGAGCAATCTAGTGGCGCCTGATGGACAGAAAGATAATGTCACAGAGGTGTTTTATCGAGTTTAAGTCAGGTGATTCAAGGATTCAATTCTTCCTTCATCCTCCACTTACTGCCTGCATACACTTGCCACATGAGGCCGGGCATTGCCATGCATCAAGAGGAACCCAGGACCTACTACACCACCATAGGATGTGACTATGGGTTCAAGGATTTCATCCCAATGCCTAATGGCAGTCAGACTGCCCTTTTTAGCCCATAGATGTCTGTGAATCTTTCCATGGATATGCCTCCCAAGACCATCACTTACCCACCACCAAATCTGTCATGCTGAACAATGTTGCAGGCAGCACTACATTTTCTCTAGACTTTTTCACGTCTATCAGGTACTCAGGGTGAACATGCGCTCATCTGTGGAAAGTACAGGGCACTAGTGGCAGACTTGCTAATTTTGATGTTTTCTTGCAAATGCAAATCAAGGTCCACTGGGCGGTGAACACAGGGCCCACTACTGGTCATCATGTCCTCAGTCCTCCCTCATGAAGCAGAGACATTCACATCAGTGGCTAGCTGGAGGTCATTCTGTAGGACATAGACAGTATTCAACCTGCTCCTCCTTGCTCAAAGGAGCAGGTATTGGTCCTTCTGATGGGTTTAGGACTTCCTATAGCCCTGTCCAGTTCGCCTAAAGTAACTCCCTGTCTCCTGAAATGCCTTTCATGTTCTGGAGATTGTGTTTGGAGACACATTGGCCATTTCCAAAATGACATACTGCTAGGCTATGTGCTACATACTACATACTACTTGTGCCCCAGCACACAGTGCAGCACACACTACTGCTTCCCACAATTAATTAATTGGCTGCAGGTGCTCTACTTGACTGGCTGAGCTCCATACACTACTCTCCAGTATACAGCATGGCATGCAAGCAGCAGAATAGGCCTACTGACCACATGTCAAGAATCTCATTAATTAACTGACTCCTGTGATCCTGTGATTAATTAACTGACTCCTGTGAACTGACTATGTGAGTAGCACATAGTAGGCATTTTTGGAAAAGGGCACCTATGGATGTACGGTACCATCCTGAATGAGTTGGACAACTTGTGCAACCTCGGTAGAATTGTCTCACACTGCCAACAATGATAATTTGCCTTTTTCATCTGGCCACCATTCCGAACGAAAACGAGGCTCGGGTGGTAAACTAGAGGAAGTGCCGACGGAACGTTTCTCACAGATTCTGGACAGAAATCTACTGCTGGTCCCCTCTCTTACTGTTGGTCAGGTGGAAAGTTGGGCAGATGAGGGGCATCCCATCAAGTTTTACCACCCAAGCCTCATTCTAGTGCCTTGTAGTTTTTACTTCATAGAATTACTTCACACTTCTCATTGTTGCCCCTAGTGCACCTGTTATTAATTCTAACTCCAATACTTGATTAACAACACCCTCTGCTACTTTACTGACCACACCATTATCAGAAAGGTTTAACTGACTTCATGCTATACCCAATAAAAAAGTGTTCCTTTATTAATAATTTATTTATTTATTTATTTATTTATTCATTCTTTTATTTATTTGAGCATATACAGTATATATCAATTGTTCGACATATCTTTGTTTCTCATTTCATTGCAGGGGGTGGTTGATTTTAGCCAGTGGATTGAGGAAGTTCCTGTCAACTATGATGTGTACCTCAGCAAGGACTCTGATCCAGATTCATTCAGACAAATTCACCTCTATCGAGTCCTTTGATGTCATCTTGCCACTAGAATCACTTCCTTGTACACACTCATGTCATGCACGTGTAGACTCGGACGATTCAGAAAGGACTCTCTTAAGATTCTGATTGTAAATGAGAGTTTTTTTGTCACATTGTTAATATGACATTACATCCACCTAAATACCAGTGTAAATATCCAGTGTACAGTATTGTATGATGTTTATGATTAAAATTGTACTGATCATTGCCTTGTGCCTTTATCCTCTGAAATCTGTGATCTGCCTCTTAAACATTTACTACTATTTACATCTATAATGTCATATGACTTTTGAATGCATTCATGTAAAGTTGACAGACTAGTTTCTTATGTCAGTTTCTGATCTGTTGCTACATTTTGCTTTGCTTTATATTACTGTGTCAAGCAGTACTGAAACAGGAACATGATGCATAGTTACAAAAAAAAAGAGAAAGTTACACAGGAAGTGGCATCCCTTCTTGACAGTGCTACAGTATGTGGACCTATTAGTGAATCTTATGCAACATTTTTATGATGGCTTTTTGGATGTGGACCATTTACTTTAAAGGAGAAATCCAATCAATCCATAGCCCTGTTGTTCAAACTCACCAAGTGCTGTTTGTAGGAAAAAGAATTAGAACATTTGATGCAACATAGACAGAGCACTAAACCAGCAACCAACACCAGAGACACTGAATTACGTCTCTGCTAACACTAAGTGAATGGGGCATAACAACTAACTTTCGGTTTAATTTCTTTATGCCTTACTCAGCATTAGTAATCGGTTTGTTATTTGGTCAATATAGCATCAAATTTTCTTGTTCTTTTTCTTAAAGACAGCATTCAGGTATGGCACAACAAGACTGATTCACATCTGGATTTCTCCTTTAAAGCGCTATAACTTTTCACTACTATTATATTCTAACATTTTAGTCTGGTCCATCTGCAATTGAGGTGGCATGTATACACATGAAGAGTTGAGAAACAGGTGTAATTCCCTCTAGCCATTCAGGATTTGCACTGGGCAGTTCAGGTGGTGGGAAGTAGGCCTATCTCAAAATAAAAGAAAACCTTGTTGCAGCATTGCATTGCTCATTGTGTGCTGTTATAATTTTGTGGCTTTTAAAATAGTTTGGCTTTCTTTAATACACAACCAATGCCCTAGTCAAATGTGATTAAAAAAAATATGAATATTTAATGTACAGGCTTTTGTTTTTGCCTTAAAATATCCTCTACTGCTGGCATGAAGAGTGTGAAGTTTTCTCTTCACATATCTACCACTTGTTAAAACACGTACTGGAATAACAAAAGACTTTTTATTATAACCTGCAACCAGAAAAGTAGTTCTTGATTTAACATAGGCATGCTTTTAGTAGTAACACCGTTATGTCTTTCAGACTGACTGATGCTGCGTGCCAGCTATGTGGTTTGTGAAATCCCCACCGTCCCCACTTCCACGCCTTTGATCCTTAACGAATGCAATTTACATAGATATGATTGGTCAAACCCACGAGTGGCGGGATGACGAACCAGTAGTAGGATAGGCTAGTAGGCCAAACTCCTCCCCTACGCGCTTCCTCATCAGTGAACTAGAGCGGATCAAAACTTGTCGTCAACACGCTCAGCCCGCTTGGAGAAGTGGGGCAAACCGTGGAGTTTCGTGTTTTTTTCCCCTTTGAAGCGGATTATCTTTTCTACATACAACTGGTAAATCGCTAACAAATCAATTCATATCTAATTGATATAGCCTCGTGGGAGACTCTGTTATTGACAAATACATTATAAACCGCGAAAGTGGGTCTCAATGAGCACATTTCATGTGGGCTGGATTTAGCTAGCTAACGTCACTTTTGTGTATGACTGAGTGGGACTGGGAAGCGTGTGTCACTAACAAAGGCTGGATTTCCTCTTGAAATTTCTCGTAAATTATCACTTTCGTTCCGTACATCATAGAGATCACCGTCTTCAATCCATCAACATGGTTATTTGTAGGGTTCGATGAATGAATCTTGCCTTTGAAATAGACACTTCTGACTTTCTTTTCCCTCCTTTTTTTGAAAGTCCCGAAGAGGACAGACCAGAGGACGCGAAGTGATAAAGAAAGATGCCGCTTCTTCACAAAAAGCCGTTCATCCGACAGAGACCTCCCGTTGATCTAAAGCCAGATGAAGAAGTTTTCCTTTGCAAAGTCACACATGAAATCTTCAGAACCTATGAGTAAGAATTTAAATATTTCTTTATTATTGTTAGATGCAAGCTAAACTTGCTAGACACGCCAATGAGAAATTGTCCCGGAGAACAACAGAAGTGACAGTCGGAGATGTGACCCCCGAAACAAAGTTTCAATTATTGTAAACAACTGATTGAATGTCATGAGAAGTTTTTATATTGATCTTGCAATCATTTGACTTAGTGTTGTCAGTTTTACATATTGTGAACATTCGTGTATGAGTGTATTCTGGGCATTTTTGTTTGGTGGACTAGCAGGTGTAATGATAAGTCGCTAGCTGGTTGGCTATGGTAGCTGCGATAAAACTAGCTAGCCCAACAACTCTGAACTCAACATGAGGCCTTAATGGCTAGTTAGGGAGCTAATATTGCTAAGTCATCAGCACTTTAACCTGGAGTTAACCAATGAAAGAAACCTAATCAGTGAATTTCAGAGTAAAAAGTTTGTGCTTCCTCCAAGACTTCTGTTTCCATCTTGGATCATACCGTAAGGAGAAGAGATGCAAGCTAATGTTATCAGCTAACCCTCGCTAACCGTAACGTTGAATGTCGATTAACGAAGTTAGCTAAGCTTCGGGCAGGATGTTGTAAGAAACGTGGTAGCTTGCTAAGGCCATTGTGTCTGTGGCAGTTATGCCTCATGCAAAATGTATTACGTTTGTGGCTCTTGACAAAAGTCATCTCTGTAGAGGTGTCACAGCTCCAAAGTTGTGCGGTATAACTAGTGATGTGTGAAGTTTTAGTACTATTCTTCTCATGTCGGAAACGAGCTGGCAATAGATGGCTTGTAATATGTTGAACAACCTACTTTACCAGTGGTCAACTGTCTTTCCCGACCTAAGAACAGAAGCTTGGTTGGAGGCAGATGGTCTCCCCGAATCTATTCATTTTAACAACGCACTTCCTAGCCTATCAGATGCCTGATCTGAAAACAAAGACGTCCTTACCCCTCAAGTATCCACATAGAAGTACAGTCTCCAACAATTCTCCAACTTCAAGGCCAGTTGGGACAGCGAGTGCTGTTGTTTTTTGTGGAATGTTAATATGATGTGATAAGTTGGTAGAATATTAATTCATGACAATTTCTTTGAAATAATAGATTATGACTAAATACATTTCACTCCAAAAATTATGTGTGAAAATTGACAGTCTATCAACTTTGTTTTTACTCTTGTATGGTATGTATATCTAGCCATCTTTATAACTTGTCATAACACAGGATTGTCTTTTTGTTTGGCTTTTTTCTGTCATCCTACAGTTATGTTTTTCTCATTGATGTTCCGGTATGTGTTTTTTGCAGTGAATTTTTTGAGAGGACCATACTGTGTAACAGTCTAGTGTGGAGCTGTGCTGTAACAGGCAAGCCTGGCTTGACCTACCAGGAGGCTCTTGAGAGTGAGCGGAGAGCCAAGCAGAGTCTGCAGAGTTTCCCCACCAGCCTGGTGGTGCCCCTGCTTCACCTGACTGCTCTCACCCACCGCTCGCGCTTGCATGAACTCTGCGATGATGTCTACGCTTACGTCAAGGAGCGCTACTTCCCGGGGGAGATGGTGGACATGATAGCTCGCTCAGGAGCCAGGTTGGTGTGATTTGTTGTTTTGGATGTGTGTGTGTGTGTGTAGGTTTGTGACGGTTTGTTTTTGTTTTTTAATGTGTGAATGTGACTATTGAGGTGTGTGGATATGTTTTTGTGTGTCGGTGTGTGGGGGGGCAGGGGTTGTTGACAATATTGTTATTGTTTTTGTGTGTGTGCAGGCCTTGATGTCATGTCAGTCCTCAATAGTAGTGCTGATTCAGTCCTTTTTTTCCCAATGGACTTGTCAAATCCTTGTGTGTGCATTTGTCACAGATGTGTGAGGGTGTATCTCAGGTAAACTGAGAACAAAAATAGCTGAAAATACCAAGGAACTAAAGTGCCACTGTTGTTATTATTAGATAGGAATTGAGATTTCTTGATATTATAGCATAGTTTTACACTTGGAGTTAGCCGAGTGAAAATATATCTTCCACTTTATTGGGAAGTATCTGTGTGTCACCTACTGTATCACCTAGGATTTCTAGTCATGTTTTGTTAATTTGAAAAATAGCTTCCAGTGAGCGGGAAATGTGCCAAGAAGATAGTTCCCTAAGTTTCAGAGAAGTTTGTATTGTTATTTCTTGCTGATGCTTCTAGAACTTTCTGAAAAGCTCTTTGCCGTTAGCTGTTGCTTAAAGAAGGACCATTGAGCAATTTTGGGGAGAAGCACCATCTTGCATAGAGATAGGGACTGGGTGTGTCAAGTGCCTACATGTTGCCCTGACTCAAAACCCCTGTATCCACAAGCCTTAAATTACATGCACACACTAGACAGGAGATGATCCTCCTCCCCGCTGCACAAACTTATCAGTCTAGAAAGAGGGCAAGGGAGAGTGGATGACAAGCACTCTTGTGTCTCTAATCTGCAGCAATGGAGATACTGGGCTCAACCTTCCACCAAATTAATTAACAGCCGCGTCTATTATCAGCGCTCCCTTCTACTGTCCCTCCTTCCAACCCAAAGCAGCAGATCGGGTCTGAGGCTGAGGCAGCCATCATGAGCTGACCTTGCCATTTGGAGATAACACAAGGCTGTGGGTGGAGCCAAAGCGGGCGCTCCGATTGGCCGGCCCCCAGCACAAGGAGCAGTCCCAGACATCACATCATCAGGGGCTGAACTGTGTCAGGCAGACAGCAGGCACTACTGTGCCACAGCAGGGGAGATGAGGGAGCATTGGGGGGGTGGCTGCCGGGCAGATTTTGGGGTGTGTCACTCACCGTGTGTGTGTGTGTGTGTGCGCGTGTGCAAGCGAGCGCGTGCGTGTGAGTGTGAGGGAGAGAGTCTGATGAGCAAAAGAGGGCGGTGTTAGGGAAATTACTATGTTGCTCTCGCTTGTCGTATGGGTGATGGTGGCAGCCGGGCCTGCCGCACCTGAGTGCGAACAGGTGGGCTGCTTTTGTGGGAGGTGATTGTTAGCGATTTCACGCCTCAGTGCTCAAAGACCAGCTTTGTTCCCATTGTCTGTAGTGCCAGTTTGAACAGGCAGTCACTTGTGGGATTCTGATGCGTTCACTGTAGCCATGGGATACAACAGTGTTTCTGTCATGATACTCTGTGCTCTTGGCTCTGGGCTTATCAACCATCTGATGAATTGAGTAACTACATTGAAAACCGATGACCAGGGAAATAGTGAGGAAAATTATTGCCTCTAATTATATCAGTAATTAAAGATGCTGGCTGTATCTTTAAAACTGTGTTTTTATTTTTAAAACAAATGTGGTAATGGCTGGTTTATATCATGTTAACATGATGAGTTATAATGTTGAAGATTTATATTTTGCGTCTTGTCTTAAACCCTAAATATCTCTTCTTAACAAACTGAGGTTTGTCTGAACACTGTAGTTAGTTAGATGTTAGTTTGACGTTAGTGCAGATATAGCAGTGGGTTGATATAGCAGTGTGTATGTGACCGTGTCAATGGCCTAAAGGCTCTTTTTTTGTCCCCATAGGCATCCCTGCCAGGTGCTCGAGGTCATTTCTCCCCAGTCGAACGGTGCACTGAACGGCCACACTCCGCACAATGTCGAGGGAGACTCCATCGTCATCAGTGACAGTGATGAGGAGACCACCCCCATTTCACCCAAGACCCCCAAGACGATGTCTAACGGGTTAGTTGATACCAATCGATTCCATGGTTGTGTGATTTTACCCAGCCATTTCTTTTGTCCCACTCCTTTTGTTATTGTGTCCATAACGATTTGTTAATCTTAAAAGCAGAAAGAAGAAATCCCCCCTGAACCCGTCCGTGTTCAAATACAAAATTCGCCTCGTCAAGACAGAGAATGGGGAAACACAACTTGTCAAAGCAGCACAGCTCTGGTAAGGCCACACTGTCCTCGCTGTGCTCTTAGCCAAATTTCCTTTTTCCCAGTACCATTTGTTGGTGGTGTCGTCGTCGTTGTTGTTTGCAGCATTTAACAATGTCTTCTCTCTTTTCGTGTGTGTCCTGTCTAGCCGTAAAAAGAACATCTTCACCAGAGACAGACTAAAGCTGCTGCTGAAGCAGCACTGTGAACCGCAGAATGGAGTCATAAGGCTGAAGGTAAGTCATATTGTTTAGACATCTATTAGGGAAATCTCTTGTTAAGAGGTTTACACACCTGTGCAGTGATCTATGAGTGCATTTATATGCAGGGACTACTGCCAAAACCGCAGCGATTTCTTCTTTTTCTTACTGCGGTCATTAAAAATGAAAACCGCCCCCATTCCTTGGCTACGCTTTTTTTTGTTAAGGTGTGGTAATTGGAAAGGTTTCCTGCGTAATAGCAAGGTAACAAATCCTATCCATTCATAAGGAAGTTCAGGAAGTCCAATTGCCCACATCACCTGATCTGTTGTGTGCCACAGATAGCCTCGCGAAATGAGGGTTGAGGATGTGAAGGCGAAAAAAATAACGACAGAGAACTGACATTGTATCTCGAGCTTTCAGTCTTTTGTAAAATAAAGTGTTTCACCCGTTCACATTCTCCCCTATGGCATGTAGGCTTCAATAAGGAGTAGGTCAACTTCTCTCTTCATATCTGCAAGTTGGCTAATGATCATTGTTAAAAGAAAGCATCACTAGCAAAAACATGAATGTGTTTTAAAATTTGGGCATGTGTAGTATTACATATTTATGTATGTATTCAAAAATGTTGAAGTTGGTGCGTTCTTAACTGAGAAAAGGCAGAAAATGTCTTTTTGTCTTATGCAAGTGAAAGCCAACAAATCCCAGAATGCACTTTTTTCAAAGTAAAGCTAACTTCAGAAGCTGCTTCAGAATAATTTTATGTTATCCAAATGTGTGACCGTAGTATTTCTGACAACAGCTGCAAGCTAGCTAACACAGGGACTGAAATTACAGCCTATAAGCACCCTTGCTTTTAAGCGGAACAGTTTCATTCATTCATTCAGTTTCTTCCTCTCTTACCCATATTTACCCATGATGGAAAATGATGAGTTTCGCATCACAGGGAAACTCAAAACCAGACCAAGTAATACGTATGTTTAGCTCTTAGAGGGAAATCAGTGAGGGAACCACGGCCATTAGAAAATACAACCAGTTTGCTAATTACACAAAGCTTATGGAAGGAATTCCTTTAAATAAACAGCATGCATCATTCTCAGATTGTTGTTGACGTGGGAAATGCAATAGTTGTGGGGAATATGCAATCAGTAGTTTTAGACTGCATATTTGATACATCTTTTATCAAATTACTTTTTTATTTTTAAATCTTTATCCTGTCATGACACAGATTATAACTATGCCATATGTAAGCAAAAACTATTGGAATTGGGTCACTTTTACTTGCCAGTGTAAACAAAGCTTTTTATGTTTTAATTGGCACTTGGTAAATAGCACTTGGTCTTGTAATTAATCAGTATTGGTGGCACATGCTTGACAGACAAAATAAGCAGTAGCTGATTTTAACAGTTTGTATTTTAACAACTTTTTTTTTCTTAATCAGCTTTTTTTTGCACTGATGAAAGTCTGATGACCTTTTTTTCATCACTTGCAACAGCAAAATATGGTGTGCGAACTCATCCTTGATTGACACTAATATTGCCCAAGAACTAAGGCACCCTCGCGGCCGAGAGTAAATTGGCACGACACCCAGTTTACCTAACTTGAACAACTTACCAACTGAAATGTTTTCCTCACTCTTTTGCAGGCGTCCAGTGTGGCACAGTATAAGCTGTCGGAACAGAACTTCTCTCAGGTCTTCCCCGACGAGCCTCCCGTGTTCGCCTTCAGCCCACCTGGAAAGGGCCGGGGACGCCGTCCAAATGATGCCTCACCCGGGGCGGTGAGTACCTGCTTGTTGAGTTCAGATTATGCCAGAGTACAAATGACCCTACCCTACTAAAAGCAATGCCAAGTGAATATTGCTTTATGTACCTATAATAATAATAACACCTCTTGTGTCTGTAAATTGAGCATTACAATTGTCAGAGTTTTATCCTCCGACTGATTAGTTGTAGCTGTTGGATTCCTGGATGAATTTACAGTATGTTGACTGTGGTTGCCATGGCATACAGGTGAACTTTGCGACGGAGAGTCAGGACATGATGCGAGCGGCAGAGGAGAAGCTGAGAATCATGCAGCAGAGAGAGGAAATGGCTGCCATGGGTAAGACTTGCTGGTTTTGTTTTCATCCTAATAAAAAAGGCCTCCCTCTAGTGGAACTGTATGTCTTGACCTTGGGGAGGGCAGTGTGGAGTGCAAATGTGTAGATGTCTTTTCTGTTTCCCCATGGAGTGAAACAACTCCACCTCTGCTCTAACTGTTCTGGGTTCAGTCTCTGGAGCGATGGAGAAGTTCCAAGACCAGGAAGTTGTTGGGCCACGAGGCTGAACTGAGTTTGAGCTTTGAGTGTTGTGTTTCCTCTGCAGCCCAAGAGAAGGCCAAACTGAAGAGGGAGCGCGAGGACCTATGGGAAGCCAAGAAGAAAGAAAAGGAAGACCGAGAGCGAAAGAGGGAGGAGATCAAGAAGCTGATTGAGGAAGAGCGACAGAAGAGGAAGGAGGAGAAGGAGCGACTGAAGCTGGAGAAAGAGAGGGTAAAATACTTATCAATACTCTAGCAGAAGAGTGTAGAGTTTTAAACTTTCAGAACTCAGAACCTGATGTTACCGGACTTTTCTCATATTGTTTATTTGTGTAGTCAATACTATTCACAGATAATTTTGTGAATAGTCTGCATTATGTATTCTGAGGAATAATAAAAACAAAGTTTTTTTTAAAAAGTGCAGTTTGCAATACCATAAAATGAAACATGCTAAAGGCCTCAGGACTGCATTATTACTTTTTGATTAATTTTCGAATGAAATGCAGAGCTTTATGGACTTGTTTCACACCTGAACATTCCGACATTCCATGGTAGTAAACAGAACATTCTATCATTGAAATGCATTGGATTTATGCCTCTTTCTGACTTGAAAAAAATGGGTAATAACATTTCAAACATGTCTAAATTCACTCTCTTTCAAATAATACACATTTGAAGCACAAAACTTTAGAGGTCCTGTTTTTCAAGTCAGAAAGAGGTTTTTTCAATGATAGAATGTTCAGTTTACTACCATGGAATGCTTTTAGAACCTTGGAATGCTCAGGTGTGAAACAAGTCCATAGCAGGCTGTAGAAGGTGTGTGTGTACTTCTGTTTGTGTGACTGTGATGTTTTTTGTTAGTAAGCAAATTTTTGTCTTCATATGAATCTCTCTATAGGAGCGTGAGAAACTCAAAGAAGAGAAGAAAAAGTACGCCGAGCGTCTGAAACTGTGGAGCAAACCCAGAGAGGACATGGAGTGTGACGACCTCAAGGTCAGAACACACACACACACACACACACACACACACACACACACACACACACACACACTACTGTATACACACACATACATAGCAGTGCAAAAGAGATTTAGGATGCTCATCATCAAATTCATATGGCACTGACTGAAAGATTTACCTAATCTTGTTGAAATTATTGCTTCGTTAACTATGTAAGTCCCAGTTTTGGACCCAAACCTAGTCTAAACTAGAAACACTCAGAGAGTGCAAACCTTCGCCAAGGCCATTGTGATCTTGATCACCACGAAAATGTAATCACTTGTTCCTTGTGCCATTTCCAACAACTCCACAAAATTTCATCTGGCTTTTTTTGTTTTGTCACATTGTTGCTCTTTGTTACACAGATGGCAGTTGTACTGAATTAGTGTAGTTTGAGAGTTTGGTCATCACAGAGGTGGTCACAGACTGTTTAAAGTGAAGGGTTCCTTGACTCAAACCAACTGTTATTTGTGCACTGATGTGTTGTCTCTCAGGAGTTGCCTGCCCCTGTCCCTGTGAAGACCCGCTTGCCTGCTGAGCTCTTTGGAGATGCCATGATGGTGCTGGAGTTCCTGCAGTCCTTTGGGGAGCTCCTGGACCTCAAGGACGAGTTCCCTGAGGGCGTCTCACTGGGTGAGTCTCACCACTTGGCCCTATTTATATCCTCACAACTGGCCCTATCGTAAAGAGAACCAGTGGAATGGCACCAATAGGTTGCTATGCCGTGGATGCTTTTGAAACCACATCTAACGATTGCTTTCAGAATTGATTTGACACTTATCAGCAGCTTTTCTCACCCTTTTCAGGCTTTTGGTAGACCAGTCACCCTAAGCCATACTTCATTTGCTAGCCCACATGCCATGCAACATATTAGTGCATTAATACTACAGTCAGTATTATTTGACAATAAATGTAATAACACCTAAAAACACCTAATCAATTAATTAATCTAATGGGGTTTGGCTGTGTGTGTTGAATACAGTTGTTGGCAGTTCTGCACCTTGAATGTGTGTGTTTTTTTTTATTATTATTTTTAAATTCATTTGTGTATGTGTGTTACCACAGAGGTCCTGGAGGAGGCGCTGGTGGGCTGTGATCCAGAGGGCCCCTTGTGCGAGTTGCTTTTCTTCTTCCTGTCGGCCATCTTCCAGGCGCTTGCAGAAGAGCAGGAGGAGGTGGCACGGGACCAGGTCGCCGAGGCCGACACCAAAGGTCAGGAGGTCATACCTAGGCACGAGATGACTCGCAGAACTCAGTTGCTCAGTTTGCTTCCCACAGAGAGGGGAAATACTAGCCTCCGTGTTCTCTACGGAACTGGCAGAGGAATTAAGCTGCACATCTGAGCAACCTCAGCCTCCATAGCAATAACTAGACCAGTTGGCACTGCCTGATATGCTCGAGGACATCCTTGTTGCAGCCCTCAAGGGTGCTTATGCAGGCTGTAATAGCTAAAAGATTTTCTCTACATGCTGGGATTGTTTAGCAACTAGTAACACTTCTTTTGTGAATGATACCTTAATAATGGTGTACACTGGCAAAACACTAAAATCACAGGCTTGAGAGAATCTTGTAAACAAAGGCTTGAGAATCTCTCTCTCTCTCTCTCTCTCAATATTTTGCTTTTGAAATCCCTCATCTCTGAGAAGCTCCAGACTGACCAGAATGATGTAATATGTTTACACACCATCCTCAGGCTCTGTTTCACCGTGAAATCATTTCCAGTAACTTTCCGCTACTTCCAGTCCCGTTACTCCAAGGTGCTGCTGGGAGAGAAATTGAAAGAATGACTTGACGCCTCCCCTCTGACTCGGGCCCTGATTGTGACTCAGTGTCCTCAGGGTGACTCAGTCATGACGTACACCCTGCCGGTGTTTACACATTCCATAGCCCGCGCTCGCTGCCTTCAGCTCTCATCTGTGTAGGGAATTTATTCATGTGTGCTTTAAAAAAACCAAATGAACCATCCTCCTCCTTTGAGTTACTACACAGTCTAGGGATATGGGAGGGTGAGGGTTTTTCAGAGTTTGCACGTGCCACATTTATTGCTTTTAGTCTTGGGCAGTCAAATGTTTGGCAGATCATTATGTGTATGCGTAACAGCCTAGGCCCTCTATGAACAATCTGTCTCAAAGCTATTGTTACTTGTGAAATATTACCCGTTCACATATTTGTATTTAAATGCTTCTGCATCTTTGTTGATGTCAGAAGAATGATCAATGTTTTTATGCTGTATAGATAAATTGACCTCTCTCTCTCTCTCTCTCTCTCTCTCTCTCTCTCTCTCTCTCTCTCTCTCTCTCTCTCTCTCTCTCTCTCTCTCTCTCTCTCTCTCTCTCTCTGCAGACTTGAGCGAGGCCCTGGATGACGATGCTGACCCCACTCAGTCGGCCATCACTGCAGTGGCCACTCTGGCGGCAGCCTGGCCTCAGCTGCACCAGGGTAAGGCATGGGGCACGCGTCAAGTGTGTGTTTTCTTTCCTGTCATGGCAAACGTCCCATTAGAGAGGCCTAACACACACCTGGCAGAATATAATAGAAGTCACAGCACACGGCAGCAGTGCGCAGCTGCTGGTGTATGTTTTTTGTCTTTCTCCCTTCCTCTTTTGCTGTCTGTGTTCCCTTCTTTTTTTCCTTCACCCCTCTCTCTATGGCTTGTTTTGCTTTGTTAATTTCCCGCCCTCCGTTGCATGTTTGCCCTACTGTGCCCTCTCTCTGTCTCTCTCTTTCTCTCTCTCTCTCTCTCTCTCTCTCTCTCTCTCCCCCCTGCTTGGTCTGCCTCCCCCTTTCCCCTTACTTCCTCTCTCTCTTCCTCCCTCTGTCCATTGTCTGATCTGTCTCCTTCTCTCCCCCCTGCCCCCCTCCAGGCTGCAGTCTGAAGCAGTTGGATCTGGACAGCTGCACCCTGACGGAGATCCTCCGCCTCCACATCCTGGCCTCGGGGGCCGACTGCAGCTCCACCAATGCCAAGTTCCGCTACCAGAAGCAGGGCGGTTTCGCCTCCACGGACGACCCCTGCGTGGAGCTGCGCCTCTCTAACCCCAGCCTGCTCAAGCGGCTGGCCTCCACCGCCGTCTACGACCTGCTGCCCGGTAAGCTCGAAACCTGGGCTAGGCTGTGGGGTCATCCCTGGGTTAGGGGCCAGAGGGTTCAACATTGGGCTGCGTTGAACCCCAGTATGAACTTTATATGAACACATTTCCCTACATCAGACTCTTCAACATTTTCAGACCAAGGACTATTTAACCAATAAAAAAAGCACAGGCTTCCTAACTCTAAATGAAAACAATAGACCCAACAGTGTATGACACAGTGGCTCAACCATTTTCATTTGATTCTTGTCTCACGGTCTTGTACCATGTTTGTTGTGTCTAGATGCCATCAAACTAAAATATTGACAGTTTAATGTTAGTGTTGAGCTAATAGCATTCTATATTCACCACACATGTTTTTGGTGTAGCTTGTGTAAAGTGCTGGAGTATTATGTGCACTGTTGAACTGTAGGCTTGTTGAAGTCAGTCCTGACTCATGACTATTTACAAACCGTAATTAAAATAATTATGTTTGGATTAGATAAGAGTTTGCCCAGTATTGCAAACATTTACTTTACTGAATTGCAACTTACCGTTGTCACACATAGGCAGTGTAAGGAACACTAATATAAAACATGGTGGTTTACCACATCTGCACACAGATTGTTGAACACACTTTGACACACAGTTCTTTCCAGAATTCCACTATGTCGCGCTTTAACCACAACACCGTACCCCAATGTAATGGTGTCCTATTTTGAGATGTTGTTGCATCAGTCACAATGCAATCTAGTATATTAGTTACAGGATCCCTGCTGGGTCCTGCACCCCCCCCCCCCCCCACCACACACACACACACACACACACACACACTATTTATTGCCATGTGGTGTAGTGTGTGTGGATGCATTCAGTCACTGTGTGATTGGCCCTCTAAAAGGCTGGAGGGGACTCCAAAAAGTGCACAGCACTGATGTTGTTGTTTGTTTGCCTTACTAATAGTGGGCTGCCTCATGACCCACAGACCCCAGTTGCCACCCTGCTGCTACTAATCCATTACCAATCAGATCAGCCTGGTCTCTTGCGTAAAGGAGATTGATTTGACTCTGTGTTGGCTCTCAGTGGTCATTGAGTTCATGGATGGCTACAATAGACGTCCTGAGGCATGTAAATTTGCATATATTTAAATAGCGTGTGTGTGTGTGTGTGTGTGTGTTTGTGTGTGTGTGTTGCAGGTGAGAAGTTGAAGCTCCTTCACGCTCTGTGTGGGAAGTTGCTGACACTGGTGTCCACGCGGGACTTCATAGAGGACAGTGCGGAGGAGCAGCGGCAGGCCAAGCAGGAGCTGCGGGAGCTGAAGGCCGAACAGCACCGCCGAGAGAGAGAGGAGGCTGCAGAGAGGTACAGTACACACACACACACACACACACACACACACACACACACACACACACACACACACACACACACACACACACACACACACAAACACACATATGGAGTGGAATGGCAGACATCAGGGTCCCTTTCCCAAAAGCATAGTTGCTAAATAAGTTAGCAACTTAGTTGCTGATTGGAAATTGCATTACAACAAAGTTGCTAACTGGTTAGCAACTATGCTTGTAGGAAACGGACATCTGGGTCCCTTTCTCAAAACCATTGTTAGCAATATTTTTGGTTACAATTGTCCATTGCCAACCATCTACATAAAGTTGCTAACTCACTGAGAAAGGGACCATTGGTCTGTAAATGGCACACATTACATAAATTACTACCAGACCCCTGTGAAACCCATGTATTACATACATGTGCTCAATGCAAAAGAAGCAAGAGGGATAAATTGGGTTCTAAACATGAACCTGTGGTCTCAAACTAATGCCATGGCTGCTGTTGTGTTGTCAGGGTTCGCAAGCGCAAGGAGGAGAAACTGAAGGAGCAGGAGCTGAAACTGCGTGAGAAGCTGAAGGAGGAGGCCAAGAATGGCACCCAGGCTGCAGGGTAAGACACTCTGCTCTTCCCTCACACAATAAAGGCTCTTTATTGTGCCTTAAAGCAATATACCGGAGTAAGTTTAAGCATTGCCCTGCTGCACGAGCCTTCTAACAGCAATATATTTTGCATGAAATGAAAGATTTTCGAACAGCACAGACCTAACGCGAACGCGAAACACTTTACATTGAGTCAATGTTACCTCAGATCTTGCTTTCGGTTTCCAACAGTCAGGTCCCATTGATTCAGTGTAAAGTTCGCTTCTGCGTTCGCGTTCGGTCTGTGCTGTACCAAATTAATTTTGTTCCACTCGCTAACTAGCGCATTTAGCAAGCTCTTTCAACAGGGCTATGTTTGAATTGACTCTGGTACTCTCCTTTAAACAGCAGAGGGTGGGGAGGACTGCACATGGATACATCCTAGTCCTAGATTTAATTTAATGCTTGTTTTCAGTGGAAATGGGGGAAGAACACACACTAAGTGTTCTGTTCATGTCAATGTTAATGCTGCAAAAATTAACAGTTTAACTCAAGTTATTTATAATAATAAGAAGAAGAACTAAACTATGGTTAAAAAATAACTGATTAATCCAGTTCCTCTTTCCTCACATACATTATGCTTAATTGAGGTGGAATTGAGCAGTTGAACCATTATGGACTCGTGTCCAACAGGGGAGGATGAAGTAAACATGCATCATGTGTACTCTCCTTCTAAGTCTCTCTCCCCTGACGTTTTCCATACATGGACTAGCCTTGTCGAGCTTGTTCTAGAAGTTACTTGACGTTTGGGGAATCAGTGGGGGTAAGGGACAGGTGTGAATTATCCCATTTGAGAAGAACAAAGCCAGCTAATTATCATCCAATTATCATTACTGGGGCCAGATTTCTTAATCATTTGACGGCACTAATTAAAAATTTTAATCCATGCTGTGCATGCGTGTGCTTTGCAGAGAGGAGCTGGACACGAGCACAGAGAGTCAAGAAGCACAGGCAAACACGGAGGACGAGGAAGAACCAATCCCCAACAGCAAGGCTAAAAAAGGTAACTTAAACACTTATTGACACCCTCCCACACACCCTCTAAACACAAAATGGGTGTGTTTAGGTGCGTTCTATGCACCTGTATCTGTGAGTGAGTCTCCTTCAGGTAGAGCATGCGATCAAGGTACACTAAGGTCAGGTAAAGACCCCTGTTAGCTCCAGTGCCCGTTCACTGACAGAGCTTACCATCTATGGTCTGGCATCACAAGACAAGGCTGTGTGAGTGTGAACACACCCTTCTTTATGGCTTCAAATAGTTGCCCTTTGTTCTGTTGTGTGTGTGTGTGTGTGTGTGTGTGTGTGTGTGTGTGTGTGTGTGTGTGTCTTTAAACTGAATCAACTGGGGACTGACTAACAAAAATAAAAGGAGGAATGAAATGGCTAAACCACTTGTGTGGTTTCATCAGCTGATTAGATAACTTGCATATTTTCGGTCATTAAGTACACACATAAACAAACAGTAGTGATGACTAGTATATTGAGTTTAGCACACTGCTGGATATAAAATGTACTAATAAACAAACCTTTTATGGACGAACACTGGTGTGGCTTTAAGTGGATAATTGTAGAATTTCCATTTTTGGAGTAGGTTGGTCCTGAACATAGTAACATTACACAGAAATAACCTCTGTAAAGAACACTAGTGCTGCCTACTTCTGAACAGGCTGTTTTCAGAAATATTTGAAAATTGAAATATTTGATGCAAAATCACAGTGCCTATAGAGACACATTTTATTATTTGCTCTATGGGTTATTTCTTTAGATATGTTGATCGATCATGGTTGAATGCGATCATGGTTGAATGTTGTGTATTTGTCAGATATTGAACCAGTGTCCTCATTCATCCAAATAATTTTGGGGGTTGATCAGTTAGCGGTTAAGGAACCTGGCTAGCGTGCTAGTAGCCTTGAAATTGTGGATTCAGATCCCTGCTGCCATCATTGATGAGCCCTGGTTTAAATTGATAGCTGACAAATATAAGTTATAATGCATAATTGTAATGTTAATGTAAATCATTGTTGCTGGTACTTGGGATTGTTGCCTAATAGTTTTGCTCCTTGTCTTCCTCCCCCAGGCAAGGGCTCCAAGGAGAAGGAGAAGGAGAAAGAGAAGGAGAAGGGAGGAGCGGAGGTGCGTGAGAAGGAGTCTCTGACGCCGGAGGAGCTCCAGCAGCAGCAGCAGCGTGAGCGCGAGCTCATAGAGCGCATCCAGAAGGCGGCCGCCTGCACCTACATCCTGCCGCTGGGCCGCGACCGCTTCTACCGCCGCTACTGGCTCTTCCCCAGCACCGGCGCGCTCTTCGTGGAAGACGACTTCTTCGGGGTGACCGAGGACATGCTGCTGCCACAAAAACCCTCACCCGACCCCGACACACAGCAGACCCCTCAACAACAGCAGCCGCAGGTGGAGAAGATGGAGACAGACGAGGTGAAGACAGAGGAGGAGGAGGAGGGTGGTGAAGAGGCCAAGGCCCTGAAAGAGGAGGCCGAGGCTGCAGCCCAGCCCTGTGGGCCCCCAGTCAACCGGCCCAACCAGTGGGCCTTCTACGGCTCGTTGGCAGAGGTGGAGGAGCTGGTGGAGGCTCTGAACTCGCGCGGCCACAGGGAGAGCAGTCTCAAGGAGGCGCTGCAGCAGGAGAAGGAGCGCATGGCACAGCTGCTGGACGGCACCGTCGCCCAGCACCTCAACCTCACAGGTGAGACACCACAGGACAGGACAGGACTGGACAGCCTTCCAGATTTTTCTGCAGTCTGGGTGATGTGATGTAGAAGTGCAAGTAGTGAGAGGGTTAAAGGAGAAAGCCGGTGTGAATCAACACGTAGTCCTACTGTTTTGTAGTGCCAAGCGCTATTGTTAGCCACCTCAATCAATGGATTTCATGCACGGCAGACTGAGATAGCGAAACGGCAGCTAACGTTAACAGAATGGGGCATTTCAAAACGAAAGCAAATCGATTAGGTTTCGTTTTTGACATGCCTCATTCACTTAGTGTTAGCAGCTGTTTCGCAAACTCGGTCTACGATGTACAAAATTATTATTGAGGTGGCTTTCAGTAGCGCTTAGCAGTATAAAACAGCAGGGCTAGGTGTTGATTCACGCCGGATTATACCTTCAATGCTGGTGATCACCACATTGTCTTTCACTGGTGTAGTGATGAGTGATTTGTAGAGCTGTTGAGCGTTTGCTCAAGTAATTCAGATGTTGTAGTGGCAATCTCATGTAGTGCTTGTGTAGTTTTTTTTTTTTTTTAATGCCTTTTAATTGCTAGACTTGTTATGGGCCACAATCTCAGCTCACAGGTGTCCTGTAGAAAGATTTATACCACCATATATGGCTTGTTTTTAAACTCGCATCCTTTCATGGGAAGCTAGCTCTTTGAAGCCTAGCTGAGATGTGAGTTGATGTAACAGCTTGCTTGCGTTGCCAGGCGCGTCCCAGGGCATTTATGATGATTATATTGTCCTTCAGATAAGCCTGATGGGAAAGCGGTCTCCGCGAAGGCCAAGGGTAACCCCGCTCCCACCGAGAGTTCGGCCCCTGCTGAGCGTCACATGGAGAACCGCCTCCGAGACCTGCTGCTGGACATCGAGGACCGCATTTACCAGGGCACCCTGGGAGCTGTCAAGGTACACACACACAGTAAACAAATAAACAAACAAGGCATGATCCCATTGCATGTCGGGCAAGACAAATCCCTCAAGTTGCATACAGGAAACCAAAGGAGAGATGAAAAAACTTTGAAGGGAAAAAACAAAAACTCCTTAGTGTAAATGCACACCATTCTAATGTTTATGGCTTGGTAAGGTGTAGCTCAGGATGGAAATAAATAAACCCTTAAATAATAAGAATTTAATTTGGCTGTCAAGTTACACAGTAACATCTTGTCAGAAAACTCTTAACTGGTCAAAAATAGTAGCTATATTCTCACAACGTAGCCTCAGGCCATCAGGCAGATCAACTGTGTGTGTGTGTGTGTGTGTGTGTGTGTGTGTGTGTGTGTGGTCAAAACTGAGGGTTTGTTGTGTCTCCCGTGCTCAGGTCTCGGAGAGGAATGCTTGGAGGGCGGCACTAGAGAGCGGTAACTACGATCAGCTGTCCCTGGAGAACGGCCTGGACAAGAGTGAGAACGGAGACGTGGAGGCCATGGAACTGGATGACCCACACATGAGGGTCAGCACCAAAGACCGGTAAGGCTGGACTCCCATCCCCCACTCCAGCGTCTTGAAATTAAAGGTGGTGTTTTGGTTTTGCTGTGCCATATTATGATTTGAACACAACACTTGCTGATCCTCCTCTGCTTTCTCCCCCTCCTCCCCCCAGACTCCAGGAACTGAAGTCGGAGACGCTCAGCACGGCCTCCACCAGCGCCAGCACCCCGCAACCCGTCAACAACAACGTGCACTACCTGGCCCAGGCCCTGGCTCAGATCGAGCAGGGCATCGAGCGCAAGTTCCTCAAGGCGCCGCTAGGTAAGACGACCGGCCCTCCACCTGCTCCAGTAACAGCGCTGCACAGTGAAAATCTGTAATCCTATCCAGAGTCTCTTTTCTTCCCCCTACTGACATGCTTCTCTGCTTTTATAATCCTGTTATCAGAGGATAAGCATGGCATGCCAAACCCACCCCCCAGTTGTGTGAGACTCGCTTCCATAGCGCTTATTTAGCTGTGTAGGAAGGTTGGCTACGGTGTAATTGGATTTCGACCCTAGCAGAGAGCTTCAGGGGTGGCACGGACAGCTTTAGGAGGGTGAGGAGTCTACAGTTGGCATCCTATCTGAGTCCTCTCTCTCTCTCTCTCTCTCCTCTCTTTCCTTCAATAGGTGATGATGACACCAAAAAGGACCAAAAGGACAAAAAGAAGAAGGATAAGAAGAAAGATGACGACCAGACGAGTGACAAGGATGGTACGTACAGTAAACACAGAGAGGTCTCTTTGTTTTTAGAGCAAGTGAGCATCTCTTCGCACAAGAGAAAAAGAAGCTTTATTCTGAATAATTGATGTGTTGGCAAAACTCCTAAAAATAGGTTGTGCGCAAGAGCTGCGCCGAGCATGAATCTGCAATCTGCAGTGCTGTTCTCAAAGCACTGCGTGCAGCAAGAGGAACATCTGCATCAACACTCACTAATGGGAAACACTTTTCCTTTACCCTGACCTCCTTTGCCCCCCCCCCCCCCTCTCTCTCTCTCTCTCTCTCTCTCTCTCTCTCTCTCTGGCGGTTAGACGGAAGTGACTGTGGCCGTCAGGTGAAGACCATCCAGGAGCGGTGGAGAGAGTCACTGCTGGCCTGCTCCAGCCTTTCGCAGGTGTTCCTGCACCTGTCCACCCTGGAGCGCAGCGTGGTCTGGGCTAAGTCTCTGCTCAACGCCCGCTGCAAGGTGTGCCGCCGTAAAGGCGACGCCGAGAACATGCTGCTGTGCGACGGCTGCGACCGCGGCCACCACATCTACTGTGTCCGTCCCAAGCTCAAGGTGCGGGGCCTCCCTTTAAACTAAACTTTGATGAAGGAAGTTAATGTAACATTCACCCACCCATTCACCACTCATTTCATGTTTTATAAAAAGAAATTTAATCTGTTGTCAAGATTTTGAAATGGGGTTGCTGTGGCTCAGTGGGTTAAGATGCCTTACTATTACTCCAGGGACCCGGGTTCAAGTCCGGCCTGAGGTCATTTCTCAATCCTTCCCCATCTCTCTCTTCCACTCATTTCCTGTCTGTCTCTATACTGTTCTATCTAATCTAATTAGAGGCAAAAGCTCCAAAAATATCTGCTTAAATATATGTAGAGATTGTTGATTGGTACTGAAGGCCTTTATCAGCCACCACTCTGCTGTACTGTCAGAGGTGGCTGTTGCTTATCGTGGACGCAACTAAATGCTTTGTCGTTCTCGTCCAGGCCGTTCCCTCGGAGGACTGGTTCTGTCCCGAATGCCGTCCCAAGCAACGCTCCCACCGCATCAACTCCCGCCAGCGTTCCTCCATTGATTCCGAAGAGGAGGTAGAGGAGGAGGAGGAGGAGGAATCCGAAGAGGAGGAGGAAGAGTCTGAAGAAGAGGAGGAAGAATCTGAGGAAGAGGAATCTGAGGAGGAGGAGGAGCAGCAGCCGTACGTTGATTTATCTTCTTTCAATCAGTAAAATTGTCTGTGTAACTGTACAGTACATGCATGTGCATGTGTTCCTTTGCCCTCTTTCACTTCCAATCTAGTCTGTGGACTGGGTTTAAAACTGACTTTTTAAAACTTGAAAAATACCTATGCTAGTTGATGACCAACGTACAGTCCTCACACAGTATCTGATATTCTATTGACACTCCAAATGGTCTTTCTCCGCAGGGCTCCCAAGAAGGGTGCTGTTAAACTCGCCGTCACCACAAAAGGAGGCCGATCATCAGGCCGATCTACGGCTAAGCAGAACAACTCTGTACATTCCACCCCTCGTAGTCAGCAGAGCACCCCCAAACAGAGCGCCTCGGCAGGGAAAGGAAGCGCATCCAAGGGCTCAGGGAAGAAAGCCACCCCGGTATCCAACGGCAAGCCACCCCCTCGGGCAGGGAGTCGCACCAGCTCCCGCCTGAGCCAGGAGATCCTGACCACCAACGGCCCCTCCAGCAAAACCAGCAGCCCCGCCAGTACCCAAGCTGAGGCCAAGAAGAGACCTGCAACAGGTGCTGAGCATATGATCATTTTCATATTGAGTTATGCCATGTTTAAAGGTGTGTTCACACCGAGAACTATAGCGATAACAACATGTAGAAATATCACTCTAATTAATATGAATGACAGCGTCCACGGCACAACAATAACATTGGGGATCACTTTCAGAGAAATTTTTTGAATGATGAAAGCTTAACAGCCAAGGAGAAACCATGGAATTTTGGACATTAATTAATTTGCATGAAGACAGACAGTGTGGATGGAAATATTGTTAAAGTTGCAAGTTTATCTTAGTATCTATAGTTATCGTTCTTGGTGTGAACGGCCCTTAACAGGCAAAAATCGGTCAATCATGGAGTCATTTCATGTTCAGTTGAATCACAATGCTCTGGCCAATGCCCCCAATAGTCCTTAAAAACACCGAAGAGGCGAGGTTTTAAATTGAGCCCTTTTCCTCCTGCAGAGGTTTCGCCGAAAGCAAAGGTGGTCCTGACTCCATCTTCGACGTCCTCCTCTTCCAGTCGCCGCAGCTCCGGCAGGAACCTGGGGGTCCATGAGCTGTCTGCCTGCGAGCAGCTGACGGTGGACCTGGTCAGGAATGAGGACAGCTGGCCCTTTAAGAAGCTAGTGTCCAGGACACAGGTAAATCAGAGACTCTCTGCTTAGCTCCTCATTGCTGCTACTATCCTGCTGAGTTGGAAGAAAATAAAAACCCATTCACAAATTTTTTTTTTATTTTTTTTTTTCCCCCTGCAGGTGCCCGACTACTATGACATAATCAAAAAGCCAATTGCTTTGAGCATAATCAGGGAGAAAGTCAACAACTGTGAATACAAAACTGCATGTAAGTTTGTTTGTCACCCATTTGTCTTGGCGCACTAATAGTACTTCTAAAGGAACACTCACACAACGGCAGACGGACGACAGCGTTCGGCGGTAATGCGTACAACAACCAGTCATTGCACCTTTTGGCGCTCTGTTGTGATAGGTTACCGCTTACTCGTCATCCGGCAAAAGTCTTCAACCCTAACCCGGATGAAGAGCAAGTGGTGACCTTGCGTTAACACCGAGCACTGCCGTCCGTCTGCCGTCGTGCGAGCGTTCCGTTACGGTAGATACATGCACATGCCAGTGGAATACACAGAAATACAGGAATGGTTAGATATGTCCAGGATGTGGTTAGATGTCTCTATTTAGTGTCACATGGTCACTTAAATTGACACTGATGTAATTTTCCTTTTCTCCTTTGACAGCGGAATACATTGAGGATGTAGAGCTGATGTTCACCAACTGCTTGGAGTACAACCCCCGCAGCACCAATGAGGCCAAAGCAGGTCTGAGGCTCCAGTCCTTTTTCCACAACGAACTCCAGAAGCTGGGCTTGGCCGACCGGATACCACCTGCACCCAAAAGGCCAAGACTGTAGAGTAAAAACAATATTAACTTCACGCCTAGGCGTTCTGATCAGGTGTTTTTTCTTTTTCTTTTCTGTTGTTTGTTCTTTTCTTTTTCACCACTGAGATGCGCTCGTCCCTTTCAGTCTCTCTAAAATAACAGACTGCTATGTATTCACACCAGATGGTGGGGGTGGAACAATTCCCATAACAGAAGTAATGTAAATATCATTCCGTTTCTCCGTCACGATGGAGGACAAGGCAAGGAGACGGGGAGATGAACCCTGTGCTGTGAAAAAAAAAAATACTTGCACTGTGTTGGAAGTCCTCTCTATTCATACACTCAGGACAAAAAGCACTGTGATTTGATATTTTTTTAAAAACGGTGCATGTATATTTTAACCAGGCTGCATTTCTAGACTACTGTTTTTTCCGTGTATATATTTTTTTTCCTTTTACTTTAGTTAACATCATCCTTGATTAATTAAGTAATGCAGCTGGAAGCAAGACATTGTTTTGTTTCATCGTAGAAAGTTGTGAAATGTTATCCAATCAACCGTTATTGGTCCCTATTACCCTGCTGAACACTACATAGGAACCATAATTAGCTCTTCCAGGTTTTTGTGCTTCTTCTTTTGTAACAATTGGTTATTTATTTAGGATATAATTTTGAATTTGAATCCTTGCTTTATTTATAAGAATGTTTTTATAGGATACGTTCGTGAACCTTTTGTAAAGTATAACCAGAGGTGGTTTTCAGTTTAAACAACAAAATTGCAAAAGGTTGTAAAGTACGTTGTTTTGCTGTCATGTTACTGCTCATCGTGTACATTTTTCTGTATGTAAAATAAATGCTTTTTGTTAAGAACTGTTTGGATTTTGATGGTCATTAACATCTGCATCTACCTGTGCTTTCCATTGAAGAGAGGTGCTTTCAGATGTCGATTTTGTTATACAAAGTTGCATGGCTCTTGTACCAACTTTGAATGACATCTGCAGATTCAGGCGACGGCGCATGAGATTAACCCCTTGTCATTAACTGGCATTCTATTCGTCCAGTCCCGCACCAATCCCTGTCCTGATCCCGCCCGTCGTTCCGATTGTGCAGTGGTCTCAACGCGCGTATCCCTTGCCTCACCCCCTTCTCTAGCTCTCTCACCCACAGTCGGTCGCCCACATTCCCAGATACTATAAAGTCCTTCGGAAATTTTTCCACATTCATTTCCAAACACCGCCGAACCAATAGTAGGACAACATGGTAAGATCATCTATACTATGTATATTTGATTGCTGTTTCATTCTAACTTGTGAGTTAACTTTTCGTTTGCCAGCCGCAGTTAACTAACCCAACTTATTCCAGTCGGCATCGCTGTCCGGCCGTGAAGAAGTAACATAGCGGCTACTGTTTGATCTATAAAACCATACTCTTGGAAAGACTTAATAGTTAAACGTTTGTGAAAAGTTTTACATGTTGAATAGTGTTGTAAAGTTTATTCTGTAATTGGCTAATAAAAGCCAGTTCTACTTCGGGGATTGCTACAGGGCCTACGGCCTGAGGCGGCCATTTTAACCTAATTTTAGCCGCTTGTGCCTTGCGGTACCGTTAATTGCCTTTCAGATACGTTGGGATAAGTTAGTTAAGTTGACGTCAAGTTTACCAATTTAGTTTCAGATTAGAGAAAATGGTGTCCAACTTTTACCAACTGGTTTCTTGTGTTATCACATGCGATATACCGACTTTGCTAAATTGAAATACCTCTGTTTCGGTGTCCTCGTTCGCTAGCTTCATTTCTTATGGATTTAGTCAGCAGTATTAAGCCTTTCAGGCAGCCAAAGCTAGCATGCAAGCTAGCTGTCAGCATTGGGATGGTTAGCAAGCTAGCCAGAGTTAATAACCTGCAAGCTTTATTAGCTTTAGCATTTAAGGTCTGTCTTTCGAGTTTCCTTTACGCAACATTTGTTGTGTAGAATCAATTTAACACTTTCAGCTAACATTGCTATGAGAAACGTTTCGGCACCGGGTTCACAGTAACGTTACAACGTAAACGTTATCTGTAACTTTAATTTGTTACGTCAGATTGACAGATTTTTATGCAGGACTGCTCCAGTGTAGTGCTACCCACCACCAGGCCATAGTGTAACTTTAGTCACAGGTCAGCCTTGATAGCTAGCAAGCTACCTTGGTAGTGTCCAGAATGCAGATGAATCCGTCCTATGACCGTGCTATCCGCTCCACGAGTGCTGTCTCATGCTCCTTCTATTTGTGCGTGCGTTGTCATGACTCAATGTATTCAGCTTGAGCATTTTACCTGACTCATGGATGCAACTTGATTCAAAGGTGGCATTTAGGCTAAATCAATTTATTGATCATTTAGAAATGGGGAGGGGTGTTGGATCATTAGTTTTATGGTTTAAGCCAGTACTAAACTTGCTGATATTGATTCTAATGACATTATCTGCTTGAACATTGCTTTTTGTTTGTTTTGTTTTCTAACTCTGTCCCAACACCCTCGTAGGCCTCAGGTGTCACAGTTAATGATGAAGTCATCAAAGTCTTCAATGACATGAAAGTGCGTAAATCTTCAACCTCTGACGAGGTAAAGAAGCGCAAGAAGGCTGTCCTTTTCTGTCTCAGTGATGACAAGAAGAAGATCATTGTAGAAGAGGGCAAGCAGATTCTGGTGGGTGATATTGGCGAAACCGTGGATGACCCCTATGCTACCTTTGTCAAGCTTCTACCTCTGAACGACTGCAGATACGGCTTATACGATGCCACCTACGAGACAAAAGAGTCCAAGAAGGAGGACCTTGTATTTATTTTCTGGTATGTAGTCACTCTTGTCTTATATGATACTTCTGCTTGAATGTGGACAGGTTGTTGCAAGGTGATAGTCTGTGTTGCCACTACCTTGTCAAGCCCTTTAGAAGTTCATGTGTGTGAAGTACTGTATGACAATGGAAAACATACATTTACTGATCTACCCTCTTGCTGTTCCAATGCAGGGCACCAGAAGGAGCACCACTCAAAAGCAAAATGATCTATGCAAGTTCTAAAGATGCCATCAAAAAGAAGTTTACAGGTGAGCTGAAGTCCGAACATACTTAATGACTGTTGTTCAGTAATCTCATGGAACATTGATTGCATACTTGGTGGAATTCATCTCCCTAACACTATAAATATCACTGTTTTATTTCTAAGGTGTTAACACAATCACATGAATACATTGTTCACCTTAAATAGGGTTAACTGTAATATCTATTGGTGTACGTTGGCATTATACTCTGAATCATGCAAAATGACAACTAACTAAGGATTGGGCGATTTATGACTTGCATTTGCTTTTAATGGTTATTCAGTGTGTCCCAGCATCCTGATATGTTTTAGTGAGAATCTTTGCTCATATTGTTCTTTTTTCTCAGGTATCAAGCACGAATGGCAAGTCAATGGTTTAGATGACATTCAGGACCGTTCAACTCTGGCAGAAAAGCTGGGCGGCAACGTGGTTGTATCGCTGGAAGGGAAAGCATTGTAAAAGGAAAAAAAAAAAAGACATGTGCCATCTGGATTCCGCGCGCTTTCATCTTAGCAGCTGTGTCTATATCATTTGATCCTGAAGGAGTAGCATTAGATTAACTTTTTTTGTTTGTTTTGTTTTCTTTATTTTTGTTTTATTTTTCCACAATGAAGGAGATCTCATTAACATGTGCAAAAAATGAATGAAGGTCCTACTACTATATAGCCAGCTGATGTTATCAATTCCTTTGAGGTTTTTTTTTTGTTTGTTTTGTTGTTTTTGTTTTGTTTTGTTTTTTTCCCCCTTCCGTAAAACCTTCATGGGATGTTCGCACATTGTGTGTTTTGCCAAACAAAAACCAAGATGTGGCACTACCAGAAACTAACAACGCTCCCTACACTAAGACATGGAAAAAAAAAATCACAAATGACACCTTTGGCATCTTTTTTTTTTTTTTTTTTTTGCCATAGCTGCGGTGTCGTTTTTGCAGCTTAAGACATAAGAATCTGACAATGCTATCTGTTTATGCCTTGACAATTACTCACTCCCCTGGTGCTCGCTGCTATCCAGAGCACTTTGCACTCTTGAGTTTGATATGTATTTATATATTGATGGCTCAACCTAATTGGGCTTTATTTTGACATGGCAAAACACGTTTTACACTATGCAGAAAAAGAAAACGCACTTTTTTTGTATACACTACAAGTTGATATAGGAAGTTTTGAAGAAAGAATGACAATTTGAATATCATCTTTGTCATCCGGACTGAAGTTTTAAGAACCAGTTTTCCATTCCTGTTATGCACATGGACAAGGACAGATGGGTATATTACTGTTCCGTTTGCAGCCTTACTTTCATTGGAATGTACAGTACACCGCTGAATACCGAGGAGAGGGGGGTGCTGCTCACAGTTTTTATAAACACTGAAAAGAACACACACACACACACTATCTGTAAAGATGGCAGTATCTGCATTTGCAGCCTTAAGTGGAACATTGTTTTTGAGATCGAGGAAGTTCGCCACTTCGCAATAAAAACTATGTGGCAGACAACACTAAGATCGTCTCTGTGGGCTTGTTTGCATGGTTCTCCTTTTGCACAAGACATTTTTTTTCAGGTGCATGCAAATAGACCGCTTTTTCTGTTTGTTGGCCATACTGCTGCTGTTTAAGCTAATTACATTTTCCACTTAGGAAGAGTGTTTTGGAGAATGTCTGGCACACCTTCTGTTTAATTTAAATCTCAGCAAGTCCCTTTTCTCAAACCAGAGCTGTTCTATAAAATTTCTTATTAGTCCCACAAGACAAGAAGTGAAAAGTGGCTATAGATTAAATTGTGAATGAGAAATTAGATTTTTCAGAGGCAACAGCCAAACTTTTAATGGGAATCACAATTTTCAGTGGTTCCATTTATCATGTCGGTTCTAAAAGAAAATCTTAATAATAAAGGTTAATATTTGACCTGAAATCAGAAGCAAATAAAAGTGAGCTTGCCCTTACTTTATGGTTCTCTTTTGAGCTGCCTTTCGTGTGCTGAAGGAGCCTTAAGACTAACCAGCAAGTTAAGACCACCCACAGTACGGCCAAGTTTACTTTGACCTGTACTTTTGGCTCCTTGAGGATTTGATTGGCAGCTCAGGATCAAGATTGCGCTATTTTGTGGTCTTCAAAAAGTTTCAATGAGCCTCAGTTGTCGGGGAAAGTGTGAGGGCTGCGCGAGTGAGCCGCGTGTGTGTGTCACAGAGGAGCTGGGCAGGGGGCCAGAGAAGGCCTGCTCCTGCCGTCGCCTGTTGCCTCTGCTGTCTTGTCCTGCTGCTGCCTCTAGTGCTGCTGCTTCTCCCTTTGGAGAATTTGATCTGCCGGCAGCGAGCAGCAATCCTCTGCTGCTCAGAGCTATTTATGGCCAGCGTGCTTTTGTGTCTTGTCATCGCTGTCCACAAATGGCAAAACTGGACATGCCTCCAAAGGAGCAGTGAAAGGGAAGCCCCCATCAGGCAGTTCATGCGCAGTCGCAGACCTACAGCAGTGAGTGCTTTTGAAACACATGGAGAGAGACTGCTCAAAAGGAGGGCACACGCCCACAGACATTAGCAAGAAGGCAGGGCAGGGGTAGGCGAGGGTAGGAACGTCTGTCTAGACAGAACAAGGTTGTAAGATCCTCAGGATTCAGGCTTGTGATTTAGGTATGCTATAAAACGTACTCATTTCTATTTTAGATATTTAGATATTTATAATCTACTTTTTTACAATCTTTTTTTCCCCTCTTTATAAAAATTAAGGTTAAAAGTTTCATGTCCTAATTTGGCTTGCCTACTTTGTGGACTCACCATGAGTCATTGATTTGATTTGTGAACAGGAAACATCTAATAGATGTCCATTGTCCAGTAATAAGATGCTGCAGGGTTACATCAGTCTTCTATCAGAGCTCTGCCACTTGCTCCAGTGCCAAGCAGCAGGAGCAGTCAGTTGATGAAACAAGGCACAATACATCTAATTAATTTTACAGAATTTACCCAGTAAACTTTAAACTCTAAACTTTTGTTGTCAGGACAAACGTTGACTACTTTGACACACCTTTTCAGTTCACTTTCAATTAGCTGGTAGTGCTCCTTTTTTGAAAGGAAAAAGAAGTATTTTTGTTCTCAGCGAATGTCAAGGTCCTGTCAAGCAAGGATGTAGTGGTTGCTAAACCCAGTTTACCTCTCAAATTTATCCACCTCTTCATAGAGTATGTGCACAAAATGCAACTTTTAATATTGCCAAATCCCACTGGATTATCCTAATGTAAAAGTTTACAGCAATAACCTAATCTTTCATGATCAAACGTGTTCTATATGTCTTTTTAAACATCTGATTCTGATCGCAGCTCACTTTGCAGTGATCACAAAAGTCATAGTTTACCACCTCTTATTTTACCACTACAACACTGCTCTCTGGCATCTGGATTCAGGAATGACAATTTTTGACCATTCACTGATCAACTCTAATGAAAAGCCATTTTATCTACTGTATACGGAGCAAATTCATCAATAACAGACCAGTTACATTTGAAGTGTTAGTTCATCTAAAATGAATAGATTGTGTGGTGCAATCATGGCCTTGGTCAAAACATTTGGCAACTGGCTCCTGTAAACATGTTGACACATTTACACACATGAATAGAATGTCAGTCATAGATGTCTCTGACCCCCTCTCTAGCGTGGAACAGGGTCAGATGGATAAAGCACTGCGTATGTTTGAAAACCTTGTGTGCTCTGTTCAGAAATCTAATCCTGATATCAACCAGGCAAATTGTTCATACCTTAGTGTCTACATGTCTGAAAAACATCACACGATTCTAAACTTAACCCCAATTGAGAAATAGGTCTTTGGAAAAGTCTACATCAAGAGCTTGATTGCTTGGCTGGCTGGTACTTCTTTTTTGAAAATGAGAATCAGCTAAAGGCGGCTTTGTTTATGAGAGCTGAACAGGAAATACTTTGGCATATTTTTTCCGCTTTTCTAAAACCCCTGAGGGTAGAAATAACATTGTAGGCCCATTCCAAAGCAGAATGTATGTGAAGAAGCTAACCACAAAAGACAAAGCAGATTAAGTCTAAATTAACTGAGTATTGATGCACCCAAGTGTTTCTAAAGAGCTGCCGCTTATGTAATTCACTTATTCATTTTTCATATCTCAGTTGCATGGGACTAATATGCATTTTTAACATAACAAATGGAAATTGTTCCAATAGAGTTCAGTGTACCATGCCTACAGTGTTCAAGATGACATGAGGGAAGTGATATAACTTAAAAAGTTACAAATAACAGATTAGGCCAGAATAAAACAAAATACATAATTTATTCATTATTCATACCATTTTCATTTTTACAGATATATTGTAGCTGATTTTTTTAGGCAGCTGTTTTAATTATTGTATTACTGTCATGATAAGTATTCTGCATTGCATTAGAATATAATACAACTTTTAGCTTTATGAAACAGCAATGCACTGCCGTCATCAAGATTCAGTGGGTCATGTACAGGCAGGGATACAAAGATACAAGTATACAAGAAGGTTTTATTGTCACATGCATATGATTACTACTGTAAAAAAAATGCCGTGAAATTCGTGACTGGTGTCAGCCAATTTGTGCAAGTACCGTAGGAATGTGGCAAGATAGAAGGTTTGGCGGGGGGCGGTGGCACACCAACAAGGAGCACCCAAGAGCAACGGGGGCAAGGAAAAACTCCCTTACCTAATGAAGAAACATTGGGCAGATCCACGGCTCAGGGGGCTAACCCAACTGCCAGGGGTCATGGTGAGGGGGAGGAAATGGCAGGAGTAGGTGAGTTGTGTGGGATGTTAACAACGTAAATAGTAGCCTCAGAACTTAAAATATGTAAAGCCTAATCATCTCTGTTGTGGTTCTTCTGAGTGGTTTGTGGCTGGTTTGACCTTAACCTTATGTGACCTATGTAGGTTTTTGCTGAGGCCAATGGGAGTTGTTATGATACAGACATTATGAATGGAAGTAAATAACCATAAATTGCTGCATTAGTTGAGCATGGATGAGTTGAGCAGTGATGTTTTAGTTGGTAGGTTTGTCTGCCATCTTGTGGTAACAAATTGCAACAACGACTGCATCATTATACATTTTGACAATATGAGATCCTATTTTACTCCTCAGTAAAGGAAAGTGAAGTTTGCTGATCTCCCTTTTTTCTCTATTAGCTCTATAATTCTATCTGAAAATAGTTCTCTCTGGTCAAAGTCTCTGTTCAGCCTTTTCACAGTTTAAAACACTTTTAAGTAAAAGATCACGAACCCTTTCAATGGTTTATTTATAATTTTGTAATTTTGTACCATTATGAAAGTATATGCACTGATGTTCATAATTCATATTTGTATTAACTGTGAGCTGTCAAAAAGCCAGGTGACACAGGCAGCTCATCAGCAAATTAACACATAACACATAACACCTGTGTCTAGACAATGCAATAGGCTACATCTACACATCTAATGACCTTTTTACCAAATACAGTAGTTAGATATGTGGATCATGTTTGAGGAACTTGAGAGAAATAGAGGAATAGGCCTATCAGATGTCTCAATGCTGATAGAATCGTTGCCAGCTTAGATAACAGAGCTGAGCTGGGTCCAATAATACATGCAAACTGTATAAACCTCAGTCTGTAATCCTACCTCACAGCTGTTAGGTCTGTGCCATTGACAGTAAGGTCTGTACATCTACAGAACAGGTTAGGTCTTACCTTGACACTTGGTACCAACAGTGTCTGACTCCTACAGTATCCAAGGCTCCTCCTTCAAATCCTGCCGCTGCACGTCACACGACTTCACCAGATTCGTACTCCACCCGCAGCAGCCATGATGGTAGGTTTATCCACAATTACTGCATGCCCTGGTTTAGATTTCTAACATGCAAATGGTTTCTATCGAGTTGTGAAAATATCAGTCATGTTGATGGAGATCAGATAATGAATACTGTTCGTTTTGACTGTATTTCCACAGCAAGAAGGGCTGGACGACGGACCCGATTTCCTCTCTGAAGAGGACAGGGGTGTAAGTTTTTTCTTTGATTCCTCACTTTCTCGTCATATTAAACTAATTTCTTTTTCATGTGTTGCGATCTAAAAGCAGATGTTGAATAAAATCTATAGTTTATTTGCAGATTCAACAACGATTGTGTGTTGGAATTGCTGTTGTAACTCGCGTTAGCTAGCTAGCTTGCTTTCCAGGGTCGCTTGGTGTTGCTTGCAGTGTCAGTTGACTTCCTACTGTGGCTAGTGCTATGTGTGCTAGCGGTATAATGCACGGAATTCCAACATGTAACTTGGCTAGCTAGCTAATAGTCATATTATTTACCAGTTGAATGGGAAGAAGGAAGTGTTTAAAAACAATGATGGTTTGACTACTTAATGTCAGATAATAAAGGTCACGCCTGCCTGGCTTGATGGGAAGTCATGTCAATAGAAGTTTACCGTGTTGCTAACAGTACGCTAGCGAGACAAACAGTTTCTAGCTTAGGGCTCACAATGGCGAATCACTGCTTTAATTCAGCATCACAGGCATTTGACAGATTTACTTTGTAACTTTGTTGCGTTATAGAATCGGATGTCCATTTGTTCATTAGCATTTGTCATATCAGTATGACTGACATGATTAATGTCGGTAATGTTTGTGTGCCCTTCGCAAGTGGTGCGTCGTAATTAAACTACCAAGAGCCATTTGAGCTGACATTAGTTGTTTTACATATGAAACAAGCGAACAAACTTGTATTCTTAGATACTCTTTGCTTGACAGTAGGGAATAGCAAAGTGAAGTGTCTAGTTGTCTTAGTCCCTCAATAAAGTCTGTCGTCTCTGGTTGTAATGTCATTATGTAGGCCAGTGTCCATCAAAACCGCTCACAGATGGCCTAGCATGGTCACTACTTTAACAGTATTGAAAAGTCATTGCTTGCTTACCAACACTTGCTTATTTTGTCTTATTTAGCCAAGGGCTGTCAACGTGGATCTCCAAACTGATGCAACTTTACAAGTGGATATTTCAGATGCACTAAGTGAGCGTGATAAAGTCAAGTTCACAGTTCATACAAAGGTATGATGCTGTAAAGGCCTGTCCTCTTTATATGTTTTCATTGAGTTTTCCCTTTATCTAATTTATTAAGGAGAAAAGCTGTCAATCATCAGACATTACCATTTGGAGTTTATTGCCATACATGTTCCTTGTTTGTTTTGGTGTCATCTTCCAGCTGATTACATTGATTTAAAATGGCTTATTACTAAAGCTTTAAACCACTTCTTAATAATTAATGAGGGCTCTCACTTGCTTCTGTGAATAGGCCTCATAGGACTGCAAGATTTCAGACTAAAATGCTGAAGTACCTATAATGGGATACAAGAAATTTTATAGCACCCATCCTTAACCTCAATTTAATGTCTGTAGACCATAAACCATGATCCATGCTTCAGCGATCTGCTGAGACTTTTTACAGTGAAAGTCAGTATGATTTAGAGTTAATATTTGATCCTGTTCTTCTCTCCCAGACCACTCTGCCCAACTTCAAACAGAATGAGTTTTCTGTTGTACGCCAGCACGAAGAGTTCATCTGGCTTCACGACTCCTTTGTGGAGAATGAGGAATATGCGGGCTACATTGTGAGTGCTAAGTCTCATTCATCTCAGTTTGTTCCCAGCATTCTTTTACCACGACCAAGGTCACTCTGTCGTCTTTCGCAAATGTTTAAATCAAGAACTGTAACTGAAACATCATGGAGACTTTAGTGTTTGTGTTGCCATTTATAGGGAATGTTTGGTGGGGTTTCATGTTTTGCTTGTGAGGGTAAGGTGCAGTTAAGCATTTTGTTTGTTTGCTCTATTAAGTTTAGTTGTTTATCCAGTTAAGTTGTTTATCCAGTGGATGACTGCAAAAATGTCAGTACTGAGCGTCAGTATTAAGTGCTCTAAATGTTGTTGTTTTTGTTCAAGACCATGTCCAAACTGGCTAAAGTGTACACTTATTAGGTTACTAGTAGCTTAGTTGTGTGTGAAGGGTTAAAGGAGGCAGTGCCTTGTTGAGTGGATATCCTCACCAGTTGTCAGCAATTTTGAGCTTAATGCAATTTCCTGATTTCCAAGGAAAATGCTTTACGTTGGACTTGCGTTTTAACAGAAGTTCCTGAGTGCTTCCCATGTGCTTATGGGAAAGTGTCTATCAGAGAAGGAACATTTGTCATTGTCAGACAGGCAGTAGCTGGAGAACTACCTTTGGCATTAAGTATAGTATATACAATGTCAATGGCCTAAACAGTAGAGTTGAAATTGAGGATTTGTTATTCAGTGGGGTTTAAAGAAATACACCAGCACTTGGTATGATATGAGCCTTTTCTAAACGCCCCTTGATTTCTTGTATGCTTTCATACAACAGCCTTTCATGGTAGTCATGTTTACCATTTTCTCTGTAGTCGCTTTGTACTTGCTTTCAAAATGAAACATTACAACGAGAGCCAAGGCAGAAGGAGAGACAGTCAGTTTTTGATTAAAGAGCTCTCTGTGGGGACTCTTAAGGATGCTACCATGTATTTTGGACAATGTCTTCTCTGGCTGAAATCCAGCCATTTTATAATTGGTTTTTATGGCTGAGCCTGGAGAAGAGGCACAGTACAGCAGCATTAGAAGGGTGGGCACCTCCTCATTTTGAATTTCAGACGAGACACACAGACAATTCAAGTGGCCTGATTTTTGATGTTGACTGTGCCACACACACACACACACACACACAAAAACACACACACGCTGAGAGAGAGAGAGAGAGACGGTTATATATTAATGTTCCTCTCCATTACTGTGAGATTTATCACATATCATTTGGAGTGCTCAAGCCAGCCAGACTAGAGGGCAGTTCCAGTCCATTTCTGTGATGTGTTTGGGAAATGCCAGAGATCTCACAAAGCTTGTGTAAATCTACACCCACCACCGACAGGTAGTGGTCACCCCATGTCAGGTCAGGTGCTAGAAAACATTGTGCTCTTCCCAGGTGCATGACAAAAACTGCCAAATTATTGCAATAAAAGTTCGCACGTTTAAGATGCATGTATGGAACAAGTGCCAAGGAGAACCCAGCTTTGAGTACGGCCTGAGCCAGTTCTCTGGCTCGCTCGCTAGCTACCTGTCTATGCAGCATTGTCCTGACTAGAAAAGCCCAAAAAATAAATCCTAGAAAAGAATGACTATGGAACAACAAACATCTGAGTTAACCTTTTATGTGGCATTGGTGTGTTCAGATCCCGCCAGCTCCGCCACGACCAGACTTTGATGCATCTCGTGAGAAGCTTCAGAAACTGGGCGAAGGAGAGGGTTCCATGACTAAGGAGGAATTTACTAAAATGAAACAGGAGCTTGAGGCGTGAGTGTCTTAGTTTGATGGCTTGTTGTTTGTTTGTTTGTTTGTTTCACTGAAGCAGTTGCACTGCAGTGACGGGTCATCTATCTCTGTTTCAGTGAATATCTGGCCATTTTCAAGAAGACAGTGGCAATGCACGAGGTGTTTCTGTGTCGGGTGGCTGCCCATCCCGTTCTTCGCAAAGACTTGAATTTCCACGTGTTTTTAGAATACAACCAAGATGTAAGTCAAATCCAAACTCTATCTTTTATTCTTGTCCTATTAGTTTATAACTGTTTGATAGACAGGGAAGCCTTTTGAAGACTAATCACACTCCTATGTTATACCACAAAGGAAAGAAGTCAAGCTGTTACTATTTTTTTTTTTTTAATATACCTGATATTCATTGACTCAGTTGCTCTTAGTGTTTATTTATTCTATTCATTCATTTCTTTCTTTCTCTCTCTCACACACACAAACACACACACACCCCTCAGTTGAGTGTACGCGGCAAGAATAAGAAGGAGAAGCTGGAGGACTTCTTCAAGAACGTGGTGAAGTCGGCGGACGGCGTGCTGGTGGCCGGAGTAAAGGTGAGTGAGTGAGTGAGTGGAGGCGGGGTGAAGTGAGGTAGGGCCGAGGCCAGCGGTGCTGGCGCCTCCGTGCGAGGATCACCACCACCATGTGATGGTCATGTGACTCGCTGAGGCAAGCAGTGAAGGGTTCACTGCAAGACTGTGGGGGAGGGGTGGGGACCACAAGGTTAACAAGAGGCGAAAGAATTTGTATGTTTTATGTTAGCAATCATTAACCACTTCCCATATATCAGCTAAAAATATTTGTTCACCTGTGGTTGTAAGTACTGTTTTTTTGTTGTTGTTGATTGCAAGCATCTATTCTTTTTTGTAGGACGTAGATGACTTCTTTGAGCATGAGAAGACATTCCTTATAGAGTACCATAACCGGGTGAAAGACGCCTCCCTGAAATCAGACAGAATGATTAAGTCTCACAAGAGTAAGTCTCCTTTCTCCAACAACTCATTGGCAGGCTTTGGGTAAGCAAACAGGTGCTCATGCTCCAATTGCAGGCATTTTGCATCGGTCACAGTTGTGGGCTTACATGGGAAAGCTGTGTGGGTTAAGTTTGGGTCTTATTGGCTCAGTCGAGATTCAATCGGGCCTCTTCTAGGCTGAAACGTATCATGTTTTACTGTTTGTGGAAGCGAGTGTATTGTCAGTATTTGCGTCTGTGCACTACAGTATTTTATGTCTGCTCTTTTCTTTATGTTGATTTGCTGACTGCGGTGGAAACGGGTAAGTTGAATTTGTTTTCGCCAGTCGTCTTATCCGAGGAGAGCGCGAGTGTTGCCTGGTCATGTCTGAGGCATTGGTGAAGGCTGGCTGCTTGTTTGAATGTAGTGAAAGCGATGGTTGACTGTCCAGTTTTTTAATTTGCCTTGGAATTCATGTATCTCATTCAACTACCACCTCAAGCACGAACATGTTATTTTGACAAGATCCTATTGTCAAGGCAAACACACAGCATAATATCCAAGCTTCAAGCCCAACAGTGCAGTCAACTGTCATTTCCTTGCAGACTGTGGTCTTGCCCAATAATTGTCTTGTTCATTAGATTTCCACAACAATAAAACATGATACATGCCTCTAAAAGCTACAACAGCAAAATTGGGATGCATTGACCCAAAAGATCCTGCCAATAGATGGAGGGGAAACAAACAGGATCTGTACACTGACTGGGTTGGCTGGATGAGTCAAGCAGATGCATCTGTGCATGCTGTAAGGCTGGCTTGGATGGGAGCTGGATGTACCTTTGGTTTCTTTGGAGTGCAGTCTGTGCCAAGGCATTTTGTCATGACTCCACCTTCCTTTCAGGCGCCGCAGACGACATCAACAGAATTGCCTCCGCAATGTACAGCCTCGGGACCCAAGATTCAACAGACATGTGCAAGTACGTTTGTGCAAAGTGTATTCCTTTATTTGTTGTTGTTAAAATGGTGATTGTTCTAGCTTTTTAAGACTTTGTCTTATACAAATTGTGTTTGTGGTTTGACTTGTAGATTCTTCCTGAAGGTGTCGGAGCTCTTTGAAAAAACACGGGTAAGCGTTCAACTATATTATTGAAATCCTCTATTTTTTCTGTCCTGTCAATTTCAATTCCAATACAACTTTGAACAGAGGTGCCTAGCCTGGCATAACACATTTGTCTTTAAAAAGTTGTTTTTCAAGATTGGCAAGAGAAGAAATGGAGGCCCCACACAACAGCTTTGCCATGCACTTACATCCCATATTGCATAAATTGAGAAGATCATGTGGCATCTGCTTTTAATCACCTTTCACTACCTTTTTAGTTTTTTTTCTACCTGGGAACTAAAATCTGCTTGCTTCCAAATGTTCTTACATTGATAGATTAGGTCAAGATTAATGTTAGGTCAAATTAAAACGTGTCAAAGTCACTGCTGTTATCAGAGCAGTTTTTGCTGTATTTATTGTAAAGACAAACAGTATCCTTTCAGTCACAGTTTAGGGAGGTAGTGGTAGGTGTGTATTATCTGTGGGTGGAAGGAGGAAGTGTCAATCACCAGTTGGTCCTTACAGTTTTTCCAAACACTGACTCAAATTTGCTTTTCCTGTCCATGCACAGAAAATTGAAGCGCGCGTAGCAGCAGACGAGGACCTGAAACTTGCTGACCTGTTGAAGTACTACCTCAGGGAGTCACAAGCAGCAAAGGTAAATCGGCCATGTTTTATGCCTCAGGTGATATCTCATTCGTTATGCAAAATTGAGGGTGGGACCACAAATGTTCTTGAAGGCACTGTTGTGTAACTCGATACACTGTTTGGTGCTTCAGTGACGAGACGCATATGGTGTGTCTTTTTTTTCTTTAGGATCTTTTGTACAGACGGGGGAGGGCGCTTGTTGATTACGAAAACGCAAACAAAGCTCTGGACAAAGCAAGGGCTAAGAACAAAGATGTTCTTCAAGCAGAAACCTCCCAGCAGTTGTGCTGTCAGAAATTTGAGAAAATTTCTGAGTCAGCCAAGCAAGGTACGAAAGTGTCTGCACATGCCTTAATTTCCTTTGCGATTAATAAAGTATCTATCTATCTGTCTGTAATATCTGTTTGTAATATTTGCAAGCATAACAGGCTTTACAATAAGTATGACATATGTGTACATCTTTCTTTGAAATTCAGAATTGATAGATTTCAAGACAAGACGAGTAGCAGCCTTCCGGAAGAACTTGGTGGAACTGGCAGAGCTGGAGCTCAAGCACGCCAAGGTAATGTCATTGCCACTTCTTGGAACTCAATCAGATTATTTGACTACACATGAGCCATTTCAGTGATGCACTTTCTCTCTCTCTCTCTCTCTTTTTTTTAATCCCCCCGTTTCCCCTTTCCCTCTCCAGGGTAATCTTCAACTGTTGCAGAGCTGTCTCGGAGTGCTAAAAGGAGATACTTAAAAAGACTGGACTGATGGTTGATGGTGCAGGCATCCTCCCCACTTTTGGCCTCTCTTTTTCCCTCAGAAGACAGAGGGAAGAGAGAGAGAGTGAAAAAAAGAAAGAGAGAGCATATCTTATAAGGGCAGGGCATTTCTTCCCTGAAGGATGTCTTGTTAGTCACCACTACCAGAGACACCATAATCCCTCCACTTGTTCCCCTTTTCAAAGTGCGGAGGCCTTTGGTGAGAAGTCTCCACTTGCCCACACAGCACAAGAACCTATCAAGGAAGGAAAAAAAAAGTCTAATCACGTCTGTTTTTAAAGTTGTTATAAAGTGTCATTTCTTCATGGGGTTGGCTCTGTCAATGTTTTTTTGTTTTGTTTTGTTTTTTGTTTTGTAATTTTTTTTTGTCCATTTTTTTTTTTTTTTTTATATTCGCTTAGTGTAATCCTCAAAGCAGTTAGTTTTGGTAATCCTCTCTGTGATGCTGCTCATGTACCTTGTAAGAAAGAACGAAAGAAAAGAAAAAGTTGAGCTGATTGTTGCTATTATTAAAAGTGTATTGTCACTAAAAAGCCTTGTATATGTTGTATTAGTTTTCACTGTACGGTTCATGATCATCATAATCACACTAATAGTTTTGATAAATTTTCCATCTCAAGTAAATTTTCATATGCAGTGTATTTCTTCAGTTTATTTTCATTCCATAGCAGTAATGCATTATTATGTTTGCCTTAAATTGTAGATTTAACCCTATCAGATATTGTTTTAAAAATCATGAATGAATACATTTGTTTTGTTCCCCGATATTTTTAAAAGTGCACTGTATATGAATGTTTTTTTTCACACTATGTGACCAAAGCTTCCATTAATTGAAATGGAGGAATGCTGATATACAAACAGTAACAATAAAGAAATAACTACAATTGATAGTGTTTACTTCAGCATGTCCTGATATCAGAAAACATGTTTTCTACTCCCCTCTTCTTTTCTTTTTTTTTAACCTGCATCTGGAATTTCTCTACCAGAGTAAAAATTAACAGGAGCCTGCCTAATGGCATGGTAAGATAATTGAATTGACACCATTAATTCACGGAAATAATAATATAATATAAATAACTTCTCCACATGACACACATGCAAATGACAGCAATTCTGATAATTTACGAAGGATACAACAGATAAAGTTCATTCATTTGCTAAGTATGAGTACGATTTTGGTATGAGAAAAGAGAGAAGGTCCTCTAGTTTTCAGGTTTCGGCGACTTTTATTTTGCCACATACACTAACCCGGAAATGATTGCATGCAACGCATTTTGGAAGATGGGTAGATGGTAGATGGTCATTTTCATCTGGTTCTGATTGCACGACTTTGGTGTTGAACATCGCTTGCTAAACAAAATGAATAGAAAAGAAGAGTACGACTCTTATGAAATTGAGGAGCCAAGTGACGAGGAGAGAGCTGGTAGCAGGTATGCCTAGAATACTAACGTTAGCTTCTGGGCAGCTAGCATACTCGTGGAGAAAGTTAGACTGTAAACAAACTTTCGTCTACGACAGATAAGACAATTATGTTATCATGCTAAAGGGAATTCTACATTTTAATAGGTTATTACTCAGATTGTGATCACAAAATACATTAATTGAGTGCACCATGGCCTTGGAGCATGCTTAACATTATTTTGTGTCTGGTGTCAGCTCTGAAGATGAACTCGACATTCTCCTCAATGGGACTCCAGATCAGAAGAAGAAGCTTCTTCGGGAGTATCTGACGGGTGAGAGTGAGTCCTCCAGTTGCGATGAATTTGAGAAGGAGATGGAAGCAGAACTCAATACTACGATGAAATCTATCGAAGGCAACTGGGCAGCTCCTCTAGGACAAGGTTTGATTGACTCACGAACACATCAGTCATATCCAGGGAATGATGGAGTGTTACAAATACTTTATGTAAAACCAACATCATAAAGCTAGACGTCTCTGTTTACTGCTGGTTGCATCCTCTGTTGTGAATTTGGAGTCTTTTTTTTTTTTTTTTTTTTAAACTAATCAGTGATTTTGCTCTGCAGCTGGAGTATCATCTGGAGCCAGTGGGAGCTCTAATCCATCTGGCACACAGCCACAACAGATGTATGACAATATCTACTTTGACTCCGATTCAGATTCAGATCAGGAGGGTAAAGCAGGTGTGTGTTTGTAGAGTGACTTTGATTTGTTTGGTCATTTTCCAAACAAACTATTCTGGCAGTCTCTGTAAAAAAAAATTAGCCAGCTACAACTATATTGTGGCACTACTAATACTGTGTTGGCTGTCCCCAGGGAGCTCCAAGTCTCAGAGAAAGAAGCAGCGTGCCATCCCTACAAATGACGAGTTATTATACGATCCAGATGAAGATGACCGTGATCAAGCATGGGTTGATGCTAGGAGAAGACGGTCAGTCTACATGGATATCAAAATAACACATATGCATGATGCACTACTAATGACACAAACAAACCAAATATAAACCTTATCATTAAACCCTTGTAACAGGTACAGAGTGGACCGCAGGTCCCAAGGGACCTTTGGGAGGAATAGGGTGCAGTCGCAGGGTCTCCCCACCAGTGATGCTGTACTTAATTGCCCCTCATGCATGACCACACTGTGTATGGACTGTCAGAGGTGAGACGAGTGCAATGTTGATACTGTAGATCTCAGTCAGAACTGTTAAGACTTTTTTTCTCCCTGTAAACTTGCTAAGAACATAAATGTATGCTATGAGACACTGAATTAATGTAACATGGGAAAGCCAATATTGGAGAGCTTAGTGTAAAACTACTGGACTCCCTACCTGAAAGGCACAAAACCTTCCAAGCATCTTCCAGATTCTTACTGGCACTGCTGTAAGTACTGTTTGAATGCAATACAGCTTTGTTTTTTGGTGGTTTCCTACCTTCCACCACAGAACTGCACAGTGCATAATCTGGATGGCTTGTGACAAAAACACTTGGGCATGTTCACCATTAATACTGTATGACTAAATACCATCCAAATTAATCAGGAGATGGTACCAAAATGTTTTTTATTATTGTTATTATTGTTACAAAGAATACTTCACACTGATAGTCACAGTAGAAAAAAAAATTGCAGTGTACATAGTGTACACAGTGCCCTGTTTAATCATACACTGACAAAGATGTTTTCCTGATGCAGAACTTGCTGTTCTTTGTCATGGTTGGTTTGGCAGCAATATGTTATTTATTTAAGGTTTAATGTCAAGATACTGAATCTGTGTGGAACATTTTACAGCACATATCAGTATGTTTCAAACCAGAAACAATATGGCAATGTAACGTTAATGTTATCTATTCAGCCAGACATTTTTATGACCATGATTATATGAAACTTTAGGATTTGTTGTATGCTGCTGTAGGGATTTTGTGAAAAAATGGATTCTCTGTTTGTCCATGTTCTGACGCATCTTCCATAATGTGTATTTTTCTGGTTATGACCACAGACATGAAAAATACAGGACGCAGTACAGAGCAATGTTTGTAATGAACTGCAATGTCAACAAGGAGGAGATTTTGAGGTACAAAGAGCCACAGAAGAAGCAGAAAAGACTCCGCAAGAAACGTCGTCATGATCAGACTGCTACAGAGCCTGAGACTGCCCAGCCAGGAACCACAGACAGACGATTAGGGGGGATGGATGAGGATGAGATCTACCATCCAGTGTTGTGTACAGAGTGTTCCACCGAGGTAGCAGTGTACGACAAAGATGAAGTTTACCACTTCTTTAACATACTGGCTAGCCACAGTTGAACACTGCAGTTTGGAGCACATCTTCATCAAATCATAGAATTGAACAACACTGGTTTGGATGACTTTGTCACCCAAAGACTGAAGATGTTTGAAGAAAATGGTAAACAGACTCACAATTGAAAGTAACGTTAACTAATTTCCAGAGGCTGACGCCACTCTGTTAATGCTGCCTCTAATAGAGGCGTTTTTTTTTCTTCATCTCATCACTTTTTATTTTTTCATGGAATATCAAAGGCCAGAGGTTTTCAGGTGGAATTTTAAAACATTTTTGGCAATGCAATGTAAGTTGTATTTTAAACTGAGATAAAATGTGTGAATTCCCTAAACAGTGTTTCAGAACTTTTTTTCTGTATCAAGACACCATCGACATGTGCACCAAGTTATTGTGTTATGTCTTTTCCCTCAGTATTTGTTTGAATGGTTGTAGCCTACTGTTATATGTTGTGGTAGCAACCATTTATTTGATACATTTTATCTCGATCTACCTTTGCACTACCTGACATCAAAATGCGAGGACATGACTCGTGCCCTGCCACTCCCCTCATTCGTTCCTAGATTGGTTGACGCCTGACGTTGTTGTAACCAGGAAATAGTCCGGAAGAAGCTGCCTAGGAGGAGCACAAGACGAAAGGCTTCCTCGATAAATCATGGCGTTTGGGGATGCCTGGAAACAAATATCTTGGTTTTATTACCAGTATTTACTCGTCACAGCGCTGTATATGCTGGAACCATGGGAGCGGACAATCTTTAGTATCCTTTAAATCTGTTAAATGGTGTTTCATTCCAGGTTTGTAGTCCAGTGTAACACACTGGCTAGTCTGCTAACTCCTCTCCTAGACCAGTTAACGTTAGCCAAGTAGGATATGTTTTGTACAATTATTGCAGTCTGGTCGGGGAAAAGCACATCTGGAGATTGATTTCATTTTATGTAGTATTATCCACGTGAGCGAGTAAGAACAAATTGAGTCGTATTTTAGCACTGTATCGATAGGTATGTTAATATCTGACTTGAATTCTTAACTTGCTTGTAGCTAACGTTAAATGACCTGGCACACTACAAAGTCGTTACGTGGTACCTTTCCTCTGTCGGGAAACCTACTTCTTTCTAAGATCATGTTGCTCGGGAATACTGTAGTGAGTCTGATGCTGTTTAATAACCTATAAAATCAGCGCAAACATGTCGAGACTAACCTAATCCACCGACGTTTGCTAGCATCAGAGGCTATGTTGCGATACTGCATGTTTACATAGCTCTTTCAGCCATGCTAGAGCAAAGCTCGGTTGTTCATTCAGATTTCTTCCGTCTGTGGGTGGAGATAAAATCAGGCGAGGTTAGCTAACAGATAGCCTCATAGGTCTTCTATGAACACTAGGTTAACTTTTGAGAAATCTAAAGGGTAGGCCACAGACAGGGGACATGTAACATATACCCTCACTTTTACCAAAGTAGCTTCACTAGTTACACCACCAGTAAGGCTCTATAACACCACCATCAGTAGGGTTTACATTCTGCTGTGTGCAATATCACTATGTTGTCCTTAACAGTGTATCAGACTCTCTCTTGATCTCTGTAGCTGGAATGGCTGTGTACACTGGATACGTGTTCATGCCCCAACACATCATGGCCATTCTACACTACTTTGAAGTGATTGAGTGACATCTGCTCTGTGCCTTTGTGGAAGTGCTGGCTGTCATTCTTTGGTGGCTACAAAGGAGGAGTGGTTCTGAGGACAATGTCACAAACACTGGACCTTTGATGGACAGCATGGTCATTTTTGGACGGCTACAGAGGCGGAAGGAGGAACAAGCACAGCCTTGTGGCCGACCATCCAGTCCTTCATAAGTTGTGGTCTCACCACAATTTACCTTTTCTCTTCCTGTGACTTTTAACTGCACAAATGTCTTTAAATCATTTTTTTTTTCATGGAGTACAAGATGCTTATTTTGGCAGCAATGTCTTAAACTGGCAGATATTTTCTTCTGAAATATATGTGCATATAAAATTGTATACATATTGTAAAGTTTTTATAGTGACTTTGGAAAGAAAATGTTATCCTTTTTTTCTCTCTTTATTCAGCCTTGAAGCTATCAGTCAAATAACCACTTCAAAATTGGTTTGATTAATGTCAATTCTCTGTGCACCAAAATATATATAATGTAAGCAATTTGTCTCTGTTTCAAACTATACACCTAACAATTCTCTCAGGTATATAATTTATAATACTGATCATTAGGTCTATATGCTTGCAATTAAAACCCAGCTATAACTATAAGGGATGCTGAATGTTAGTCATTGTCCAGCACCAACCAAAGATGCAGTGACCAGATGTTGGATGAAGATACCACCAGATATTGTCTTTATTCTTTCCTTAGAATTATTTATTTTCATAGATATTAAGATCTTACTAAACAGTTACAACAGTTCTGACAACATGACAGATAAGTTAACGATTTTTTTGTGCAACAGATGTCTATAATAAACACCGTAGAGATTTTTTCTACTAAATATCTCCCTGCCTCCTCACTTGCCGTCTGTAAATGAGAAAGGACACTGCCATCTGTGAATAGAGCCAACTGACATTTAGTTGGGAGGGGGTGGAAAAGCTAGGCCTATCCAATGATAGCCTGCACTTCCTAACACTGGCATCAGATCTAAACTGAACTAACAGCTGGTTATTTTTTAAACTTAGGGATGAGGATGTGCTCACGTACGCACATGTAGGCTGCAGGATGACCCTGGAATTGGCTCCTGAAAATCGGAGCAAATAGAGCACGTCTCCAAGGACAGCTTAATTTGCAATTGAGGCTACAATTAATAGGAAATGCATTTGCATTTTGTTTTAGACTCATTTTGAGGAAGGATTATTTGAGATAGATTCTTGTTTTAAGAGTAGGTTATAGCCAAGTTACAGCCATGCATGCATTTTCACCGGGAGAACAATTGTGAAATAAGGTTAGGCTAATTGGTGTACCCTATAGGCCCCGGTCTCATCGAAAGAAGACGCTTCACAAAACAACAAGCTGTTACATAGATATCGAGAAGCTCTGTTCTGCTCATTATCAGCAGCAACACCCAGCAACAAGCAGTCATGCTTAATACTGACAACTTCCTTTGAGTTGCTGCGTCCTGCCGCACGTACAATAGTATGCCGTAACCACTGCATAACTCCCTCATTCATCATTTCGCGGAATCACACGCTACTTACCATCATTTTTAAATAGGTCTACCTCTTTATGTAGCCTAGAAAATAATGGCCTTCAAAAAAATCTATCATTTTCAACTGTAGCCTACAAGTCCATGTTTATGAATAAATGCCTGAATAACTTTATTTGATTGCAAAACATTTTTTCGAAGTTTTGCGTAAATTCACATGATTAGGCCAACATTTTTTTTTTTAATAAAAACTTTATAGGCTCCATAGGCTATCTAGGCCGATATTACGAACGCAAAAAGTTAGCCTATTTGGAGCAGATGTTGATACACGATAATTCGAGATGTTCAAAGTCATTACAACCTTGCAAAATAGTAGGCTATTCTGCAGAGCAAACATAGTAGACCTATAAAAAGTAAATTCAGCGATTTAATCAAACAGAGAATTATATGGCGATTCAATCTTACTGCAGAGTTATAGCCTTCAGATGTCCACGCCAACTTTGATGAGTAACCATGCGTCGTGACGCCTAAAGGATCCATCATTATGAAACACATAATCTTTAATCATCTGCCCGTTCCTCTCTGTTGCGCTATCTTGAATGAGTGGTGAGCGCATTCACGTCTGACGACGTGCGCGCGCTTAGATAGTCCTCATTAGCCTAGAAAACATGGCACTTTTCACGTAACACAGACGAGGCACTTCTCAGTGAAAGTTATCTTGCCAAGTAGTTCGTTGTGCTGTTCTAACACTTAAAACAAATGGAAGACAATCGCGGAAATGACAACGCAGAATACGCCACAGAAGACAAAACAATTTGTTCAAGACGTAGTTTTGATGGAAGGGACAATGTAGTTGACGAAAATGTAGTTGCCACAGGTGGAGATGTGACAGGCACAGGCAGAGGACACAGCAGGTGCCGGGGAATGATCTCGGCGACTGGGGAGAAACCTACTGGTGAAGAAGCTGAAAGTGGGGTTAAAGCGTGCCCCTATCGGAGACCTCACAAGCACAAACAAAAATCCAAGGAGCACAAACGTCTTAACACACATAAATTAGTTTTACAAATTATAGGACCTTGTATGAATACCTATGGCCTGTGCGTAGTGGACAATTTTCTCGGAAACAAAATTGGTGATCGCATTCTTGAAGAAGTCAGAAACATTCACCAGGGAGGGCGAATGCAAGATGGAGAATTAGTTTGCCAGAATCCAGGCAAAAACAAATCAATTCGAGGGGATAAAATTGCATGGGTACAGGGGAATGAACAAGGATGCGAAAATATAGGGTTTCTTTTATCAAGGATGGACAAACTTTTCATGCACGCAAACGGCAGACTTGGAAATTACAAAATTACATGGAGGCACAAGGTCAGTACTCTAAATCGGCGAGTTTCTTTTTAGTTGTTTCACTTAGTTTGCTGTATTGTCTGATATTAATGCGTAGCCTACTAATGTGTACTGCTGGTTTATGATGTGGAATAGCGTACAAGTTCAAGTAAGTTAAATTAGGCATAATTCTATTTCAGTTATTGTGGATCCACAATAATATTTCAAATTATGTAGAGAAACACAAGATGTCATTTTCACTATAACATCGACTATGTAACGTAAAGTATATATCAGAGTATTCTACAGTAGACAAGTGTATAACGGAGAGAACCAATCGCTGCTCGAGGATTCTGGCAGCATGCCTCACTCATGCTCAGCAGCAGTGTACAGTACGTGCGTGCTGCGAGGACTACATGCGCTTAGTGGAGTCCTCAATGGCGGTGGGCACGCCTTGCGCTCCCTGGCATAGTTTAACCATCCATGTGCTCTTTTCCTCTTCAAAGGCTACAGCGGGGTCTTTGTCATAAAAAGGAGTGATGCTTAGCTGGGTCATTATCTGATGGATAGAATATAAGAGAAAGAGATGCTTCTTCACACATATACGGAGTGACAGTGATGGGCTATTCATTCAGTGTATTTTTAATTGTAAATTATGTTCTAAAATTAAAAATCCCAAGGGCGTTGTGCATAGAGCTTGTATGATGTCCAAGTGACCTTATCGCTTTCCCCTCACAAAAAAACTGGTGGGCTAGCCGTTTGTTTTGTTTGTGCGACTTCTCATCTAAACTGTAGCCCACTAATACACTTTCGCGGCACTTACAATAGTTTTAGCCACGCCTCTGTTGAAGTACTACACATCCCGCACGTTCCACAGATTTAGCCTATGCAGGTGTTTTCATCTTCTGTTGCGATAAATTGAATGCGGGTTGAATTTCTGTCACTTCCACGTCTAGTAGTCCAGCAGCATCTTGCAGCCTTTTTGAGCCATAGCTGTACCCTGTGCGTAAAATTTAAATGGGATAGCCTACATTTGTTTGTAGCATCGGCTGCTCAGGATATGTAGTCCACCACGTAATGCAATCCACGGGACTGATATTGAATCGCAAAAATGCAGTTTCTTCAACAAAGGATGCACGCAGACTTAGAGCAGTTAGTTGTGGACCAGATTGCACCATCACTGTTAGACCAAGGTTTCTTTTTCATTGATAACTTTTTGGGAGAGTTCGTTGGACACATTGTTTTGGGCCAAGTGAAGAATATACACCACGCAGGTCTTCTGAAAGATGGACAGCTCGCAGGCCGAGGTTTTGGAGTTTCCAAAAGAAACGTAAGGGGAGACAAGATAGCGTGGGTCAGTGGAACTGAGAAGGGGTGTGAGTCCGTCAATTTTCTTCTGACGTTAATCGACAATTTGATTTCTATCTGCATTGGACAGCTTGGGATAAGAATTCGCGAGCGCTCGAAGGTAAGTATTGTGCATCATCCATGCGACGTGTGCGTCATACAGTATGTGGGCCAACTAACTCGGGCGGAAAAAATGATAAAGCTTTGTTATTGTGTTGCTTAACGGCATGGATACGTTGTCTAAACAATGCAGACACCAGTCTTGTTTTTGCCATATGTTTGTTAAACATTTCCAGATGTAGCCTCTTCTTGTCTTTATTCATGCTGGTGCACATAGCATCATGCCCATTTGCTGTATAATGCGTATTTTTGTGCCATATCTAATTGGCATGCCTAGCCTTTTAGTGTCACGACCCATACATGATACACAGCAGTGCTGCACTGAGAAAGTGCAGCATGTTGATGCATGCAGCTGATAACCTGTACTACGTGACTCCCTCCACCGATGAGATCTGCTTTGTCACACAGGAAGTCCAAATTGAGGCAGGAGGAGGAAGAATATGAGTTTCTCTCTCCCTCTCTCAGGCTTTCTTGTTCCCTGTAGACCACAAAATCAAAAGCAGTGCTGAAGAACAAGTGAATGGCTGTTATCGCCCGTCCTTTCCTTGTTGATTGCCCTTTGGCACCAGTCCCTTTAAGGACATGCTGAATTACATTAGCATTAGTCACACTGGTCATCTGAACTTCTGGAGGCTAAAACTACTAACAAGCGGACAGGCTGGACAGATTTAATGATGAAAAGGGGAAAAAATAGAGAAATGAAGTTAAAGCAAAGCAAAATGTGCAACTGTGGTGTATGAGACTTTTATGCACATGCACAACAGCTCTCAGACTGAAGATAAGTTTATGACGAGGTTCATATGGTGAGCCTTGGTGATGAATTTTAAGAAACAGAGAGGGTGAGAGGAGGCCTCACGTCTGGAGTTGGTTTACTGTGCCATTCCCTGCTGTACACACAGAAGTGTTTCAAATCTGAAAGCAGCAAACTGCGGGGTGTTTTGCTCTGTGTGAAGCAAGCTATTTTGCAAGACTGATCCTTCAGCCAAAAACAACTCCAGGGAGCCTTGAAATCACCACGGACCAGTGTCCCAGTGAACTCAAGTTCTGTGACTGAAGATGGAGTGATGAAGGATTTGGAAAACGTCACTTTCTTCTTAGTTGGATCATCAAACATCAGTTTATCAGTTTTTGCAGTCATATCATCAATTTGAACACATGCAGATTGTCTTTTATTTTGGATTCCCTGCAAGTCTGTCTAGAGTTCTCTTGTGACCTACATTATCTCCAAAAGATTTAGTTCCAATTCATGTTGCTATAACAGTACTTGCATATCATTCACCATTTTACCCATGACCACAAACGGTCACAAAACAGGAAATGTATGAAAAAAACCACAATCAAAAAAACAAATGGTTGGAAGGCTTGCTTTGAAGCACGTGCCCATGGCCATAGTCTGTCACGCTCAACACGTAGCACTGTCATTAAACCTTCATCAGCCTGGCGCAGAGCCAACCCTCCTCCACACACTCTTCCTGTACCCCTCCTCTCTTTTTCTCTATCGCTCTTTTTCTCTCTCTTTCTCTTTCTGCCCTTATCTCTCTCTCTCTTCTGATCTCTATCATTTATTCTCTATCTGTCTCTCTCCACATGGACTTTTTCAATCACCATCTTCTGTTTTGCTCTCCTTTACTCTCTGTGTCTCCCTTTCCTGTCTTTCTCTCTCTCTGTAGGTTCTCACCTCTGTCACCCGTGGCTTGTTTACAATCTGACGTGACGGCAGCATTCACGTATGCAGCCTTCACTGTGGCTGTGTGATTTGTGGCGTGCTCCCGCTCTGAAAAGTAAACAGGAGAACAATTGAATGGCAAATGCATGCATGGTCCCATGTTGCCTTCAGTGACGTGAACATCTGGAGGCTTTATTAGAAGGTTGCGTGCAAGCCTTCAAAGTTCATTGTGAGACTTGCAGTGGGTTATACACACAGAGCACGTAGTTCTATGTCATTACAACCACAAGTTGTAAAAAAACAGACAGATTAGTCTGATGCAGTTATGTATGTGTACAGCATCACAGCCCACTACATTGAACAAACATGACTTTTGTGTTTGTTTTAGGACTATGATGAATGGAAGCACTACATTCCTCAGACATTAATTTCCCAATTAAATCCCAGTATCTGTGTCAGACTCAGCAAGGTCAAATTGCCTGCTTTGAGAAGTCAAAATGTTTTTGTTTAAAAGGAATCAATAATGTTAAAACGGTTCTACTTTGTACATTTTCTACACTGCTTGTTTTCTACATGAATTTTCTGTAAACAACAACAACAACAACAACAACATTTAAGCCCTTGCAGGAATAAGACATATTGTTTACAGTGCATTTCTGACAACAGAACAGCTTGTTACAATTTCAGTGCGCTGAACTGTGTAGGATTAACATACATGAACACTGGTCTGGATTTCCCTGATCCATGTCCCACATGTATTTTAGTTGATATTAGGTCCACTGACACATATTAGAATAGGGGTTAGTGATGATTTCTTTTTTATCATGGGAGAGAAGCACAACACGGCTACTGACATTTGTCTGTGGACTTGCGCTGTGTCGGCAGATAAGGAAATACCTGTGAATCACGGTGAGAGGCCCAGATTCCGCTGCAGATTTATGAGGCACGTTTGGTGTTGGCCCCTGTTGTGTTAGTGATGTGGGCTTGCGCTAATCTGATGACCTGTGACCCTGGCCCAGTGGGGTGGGGATGGGTTAGAAACCTTGGAAACGAGCTGGCGGAAAAGGAAGCTCTGTTTCCTGTTAGTGTGTTACGTGTTGTGTGTGTGTGTGATGGAGCGAGAGGAATAGGAAGGTGTTGCATGTTATGGCAGTTGGGATAAGCTTCATAAGAAATACTGGAATCATTTCCATTTGGATAAAGCAGTGTCTGAACTTTGGGAGAAGGAATGTTCTGATTTCTTAGTGGGATCAAAAAGGATAATGCATTGAAAATTGCAGATTGGTCAAAGCACTTTAAAGTAGTAACAGGCTGTTGACCTGTCAACCAGTCTAACACCAAATATTGATATTAGAATCCTTTTCCTGTTTGACATGATATGACTAAGAGCTTCAGCACATGATGCCAGAATCTGAGGACGTTTGTTTCATATTCACTGTCAGGATAAGAGCAAAGATGAAGTTTTTTGTACATACTGTACAGTACATGATCCCTGATACCCACTATTATTGTAATAACCTCCTTATTAAAACTCTGATTGATTTATGATGGCAAAATCGTTTTGTTTTCCTTGCTTGCCTATTCATGCGGCTCCCGTAGTCTTGAACTAGGAGCAATGTGTACGTGCAGATATTTGTGTTCCCAGTACAGTTTTTCATGACATGCATTGCATCATGTGCCACAGACAATAGAGCTCTCTGTTTGAGTTACTCAAGTGAGTCTCAGTCTTCCTCTTTTTCAGACCATACTAAAGCCAAAAGAGCACTGACTGCCTGCCTGGCCTCTACTTTCTCTTCCCTGTCACTTTCCTGGCTCACAGTATCACACAGGCTTCATGTAGAGCCTGGCTGTGAATGGATGAGGAATTAGATGGAATATAATCTATATAGGGAAAGGACTGTGGCTACAAAAAAAGTTGGGCGTTTAAAAGGAGGATGTTATGACTTTAGATATAGTAACGTCAATAGCTACATTTATGCCATGGCTTTCAGAATTGGTGTAGCTGATCATTTTATTCCCGAATAATGAGAATGGATGAAAATTAACAAGGAATATGTGGTTGCATTGTATTGAAAGTTTGCACCAATACTGGAAATAGTTTTTGTTGATACGAGGACCATGTTCATTAGGTCCACAGGCATAAATCCATCTAAAATGTCTGTTTTTGTCTGTTCTTTAGGCAATGGTTGCCTGCTATCCAGGAAATGGCACTGGATATGTGAAGCATGTCGATAATCCCAATGGAGATGGTCGCTGTGTTACATGTATCTACTACCTGAATAAAAACTGGAATGCAAAGGTGAGTTAGTTAGTGGCTTTTTTCAGTTTTCCCCTAGACTATTCAGGTGTGTCTGAACTGATTTTTCCATTTCCTGATATTTATAATTAGACCATTTACTTTCATATCCATAAATATTTGTAAATTTTTTTATGTGTTCGTAAGATGTATTTTGTATGTGATTTATCAAATAGTTACGCATATTAGTGAACTGAAGTGATAAATTAACCTTACCGTTATTGCTTTTTGTTCATGTAGCCCTGTGCAGCATAGTGTAAACTTTACAACATTATAAACATACTGTATATAAACATTTAGCCTAGGTAGGATACTGCCTACAACAGCCTATAAATAACAAGCCAATGTGCGTTTCTCTCTTCTTAGGAGCATGGTGGAATCCTGCGGATCTTTCCAGAGGGCAAATCACATGTGGCAGACATTGAGCCCCTGTTTGACCGGCTGCTTCTGTTTTGGTCTGACCGGCGAAACCCTCATGAGGTCCAGCCGTCCTACGCTCAAAGGTATGGATCGGATCTCACTCGGCTCCACATACCAGACAAGCCTTGACATTAATGCTCAGTAACTATGTTGTAGGCCTACCTCAAATACTGAATAATTTCTGCCTCACTTTTGATGTTCTTTTCTGCAATAATATTCAATTAACAAGGTTAGTAGGCCTATAGGTTAGTATATTTCACACACATGGAAGATATCACAGTTAGAATAATTTATGGCCTTAAGTTTACCTGTGCTCCTTAAATCATTCCTAGCTCAAGAATCACTTGAAAGATTTAGAATGTTTTCATTATGTGTTGAAATATTTTGTAAGCTAATCAATAACATTACATCTTTCATCTTAAAAGTCAAGGTTGGGGATTATAATTAGCTTCCTTGCCAGACGTTATTGACACAGATTGGGGTGCTTTCTCTGAGGACTTGCTTAAGCACTTTCCCATGTTTAATATTTATTTAGCAATGTAAGACATGAAAGGCAGAGTCTGGGAGTCTAACCCAACACAATTTTGGTCACATTGCCAGGGGATCCATGAAAAAGTTTGCGACAAAAAACAAACTTGTCTTATAGGAATAGAGATACTACTAAACACTTTTTCTTGGGCATTTTTAAAACAGTAGGCCTACAAAAAAAACAGTTCTATAGTCTCAGATTTTGCCACATGCAATTATATACAGTATACCTATTTAAAACTGTTGCATCTGAAAGAACAAATAGCTATATTTTTTTTGCGATTAAGAGGGGTCCCTGAAAAATATTTGGCTCAATGAGGGGTCCCCGGGCCAAGAAAAATTGAGAACCCCTGCTTTAGATATACACACCAGTCAAGGAGATAAACAGACAACACGTTTACATTTGTCATTAACGCACTTTAAGGAAATTGTAGTTCAATGCAGCCTTTGACCAGTATCTTTCAATCTTTTTGCTTTCTTTAGAATTTGACTCATCTTTCACAATCATTCTGGCATGTGTGATAGGTTGTGGTTGGGTGTGTGGCCTTAGGTGTTGGCATTTGTAGTCACTGTGGAATTATCAAATGCATAATGCAAAGTATGCAAAGTACATAACAGATGAGTCACTCAGTTAGATGACACTGAAGTGGTTTGTGTCTGACATTGAATCACTATTTGATGGTAGGCTACACTGTCAATGAATGAGGAAATTCCGTTCATACTTAAAAAGTTCTCAGAGTTGGAAAGATTCTTGTGCAATTATTACAGGATTACACTTAAGAAGTTTTTTTTATATTTATGAATATTTTTGTTCATAGAAAACATAGATGAAACGGGAAATGGCAAAAAAATGCCACTTCTTCCAATTTACATGTATTTGTTATTTGTATCTACACTGCCCCTTAGTGGCACTTTGTTGACATGACAGATTCATGCAATTTTCTTTGAGACTAGCACTCGGTGGTAACTCACTCTCACTGTCATGGTGTCAACAATTTTTAAGCCTTGTTATTGAGATGATGCACAAAAATATTATTGCTGTTGAGATGATGCACAAAAATATTATGAACACAATCTAATCACAATAGTCTAGCAGAGACACAATGAGATTAATGTAGTCAATCCATCTTTTTACTTCGAGGTATGAAACAGCTTTTCCTTAAAAGATATGCTTTTGTATGCTTTTTTCACAGGTATGCAATCACTGTGTGGTATTTCGACTCTGAAGAAAGGGCTGCAGCAAAAAGAAGATTTAGAGACTTGACAAGTATGACTCAATGCTTTACATTTTAGATAATACTACTTCAAGTAATTAAAATATCAATGTTTTACATTTGCAAAAATGCATCAGATGTAGCTGTGATGGCCTAATACGCCCACAGTCACCCATTGGCCCATCATAGATTCCTAGCTTCTGAAAACATATTTGATTTATTGCTTGTAATATCTTGTCCTTCTTTTACTGAGTTCTTGAAATCTGTTTTGTCCAGGCTCCTCCAGACAGGAAGGCAGCACCCCCTGATCCCCAAATGGCAGAGTGGACAGAACTGCCCACATGTGCCACGGACCTCTGGATCAAAAAAAGTGGTGAAAGCAAGCGATGGTCTTTGAGATCCCCGCTACTCTCCTGCTCTTTGTGTCTCTCCTGCTCTTTGTGCTCAGCCGAGCCCACACCTTCTCCATGGTACAAACCCCCTCCTCCCCCAGGAAGGAATCGGCGTGTTACATTTGGAAGAACTTTTCACAGAAATTGCATTTAAAAGAAAAAAGAAAAAATCTCTTGTTTAACATTGCACACTCACATTTTCCGACAAGGTATGAGTTTCATTTGCTATTAATATAATAGTAAACTCAATGCAAAAAAAAGTGATTGGCACTCAGTTTTGGTCTTGTGTGCGTTAGTGTGTCATTCATTTTAATATTACGCCAGACAGTGACATCTATTGGGATTTGACAAATTGAAACTGTAAGTTTCGCTCCATGTCGAGCCGTTGGGAGAACAGTGGATTGAAGCTCTGAAAATACCGAGCTGATGAAGCCCCAGTCGGAATGACAAATGGTGCACCGCACCTTAAACCAGCCCTGAAAAATGTTTCAGTAAAATAATATTTATTTGTAAAGGCCTTGAGGAGTACATTAAGTAAATCCTGATAAAATAGAGAATAGAGAGGTATTAAGAACACGTTAAAAAACATTACCATGCTATTTTTTATCAAGTAATTTTTTAACACCAAACCAACACTATTTAGAACAAAATGTAGAGTTATATTTTCAGCTTTGATGTTGTAAAAATGGTGTCCCCTCTCTAATAGATTTATACTCTGAATGTTTGCCTTGATCTTGTTTTGTATGTATTGTCTTGCACTGTAAGTTTTTAAATCACATATGGCATTGCAAAATCACAGTGTCAAAATGACACATTTCCGTTTGAATAGATTAATACAAGCATTGCCAATTTGGTTTTGTTGCGTTGCTTTTTTCTCACTGTGTAGTGGTGTAATCCATGAAGATTATTGATAAATCACTGGCTTATGTGACCAGCTCTGTTTACTGTTTACCTTGTTGCCATTTGCCTGTGGGGAGGGGTTAGAGCATATCTAATATATAGATATATACGTAATCCGTGTGATCTCTTTTTCACACACACACTTACATGCACACACCCCACCCCAATGTGTAGGCTGATAGTGCTGCTGTCATAACCAACACCTACATGTATATTGTTTATAATCTGTGTGAGTGGGTGTGTGTGTGTCTGTGTGTGTGACTGCCTCTCTCCACACTGATCCACATAATGCACTGAGATTCCAGGAGTCAGCTTGCTTGCAGGTCAGCAATGCTGTGCTGGTGTATGACTTGTGTGCTGTTTGTGAGCGTGTTGTGTGCTGTTTTGCTGACTTTGACACTGCCTTTGTGGGGTGCATTAGAATAAAAGCAAATTGAATGCCAAATGTGTGCCTCTGTGATTTTGTGTAGCAAAATTAATGTTAATAAATTGTAAAGGAATTTAATTTTTGGCAATGTAACACACCATTGCTTGCATACACTCTTGAACACACACACACACACACACACACACACACACACACACACACACACACACACACACACACACTCTAACTGCAGTTTTTTAACACAGATTTTCAAATCCTCTTGTAGATATATCAATGCAGGTAATACAAAAATCTGGAGGTGTAGAGGGATATTTTGATATTACGGATAAATATTTGTAATTTGTGCAATTCTTGATTGATACAGTTGCCTTAATGTTTTTCTCTAATAATTTCCACTTTTTCTCAAGATGAAATGTTTTTTTTTTCTTGAAAAAAGAAACACTTGCCTTACAGTACATAGTACCTCAAGGAAAACATATAGGCCCAATGTTTTGCTGTGTGTTCCAAAACGCAACACTAGGTGTCACTCTCTCTCCATCAAAAAATGTTGCCATTTCATCATTGAGTTCTGAGGAGAGTCTGACTTTCAGAACTGCCTCAGTCGGTGACAGGATTTTCTACTTATAAAATGTTTCTGGATGTGCAAGAACTTTATTGGAACCTTAAAGGTGACACACGTAAAAGTCTGAGGTTATAACGACCAAAGTTTTTAAAGGCATTTTATGCATGCTCTTTTTCTTAGTTGCAAAAAATCATCTAGCGTACATTGAATACTTGACTTAATGACCTGGTTGAAAAATAAAATTGACCGGTGTCCATGTACTTTCAGTAAATTTGATGTCTTACTTTATATACAGATGAAAGAAGGAACCAAAGAATAAAAAAGAAAACAAAATTTTTGATTAATCATCGTTATATGTAGGTTTATCTTGATGCTTGTATATACTTAAAATATTCATATCTCTCTCTCTCGCTCTCTCTGTCTCTTGAGAGAGAGATTATATATATATAAAAATATATAAAACAACATATATATAACACACATATAAAAGAAAAATATAAAACATATTCCCTAAAAAGTAAACATTGCCTGAAGCTTTTATTTTACAAAATAATTTAATGTGATCAGCTTGCCATGAATGCAATATACTGTAAATGTCATGGGGCCAATACGTAATGATTGAAAATTTACAGTATATCTAAACTACTGTTGAATATACACTACAAAAATGCCTTTGATCTTACAGGTGTATGAAATCCCCCTTAATATTTTTTCATCTGAATCTCCAGGTGCTCATGTATTCATATGATGACTCCAGTGAGGACCCAGGGGAGAGAGAAAGAGAGAGAGAGAGAGAGAGAGAGAGAGAGAGAGAGAGAGAGAGAGAGAGAGAGAGAAAAACAGAGAGCTGACCTAATGAGTTTGCCTTGTGGTTCGTAAACACCTCTCTTGCCTTCCAAATATGGACACAGCGCTGAAGACAGACAGCTGGAGGTCATTAGAGCGGCTCCAGGTTTGAGTATGGGCTTTTCTCTTTCTCTCTATCCCTCGCTCTTTCTCCCTCCTCCTCCTCCTCCTCCTCTTCTGTCCTGTGATCTATCATTCATGGACTTCATTTAAAATTGCGTAAAATATTTAAAGTTGGTTGAATTTTCCTGACCAGGCTTTGGCGGTGACCTCCCCTCCATGCTCAGAGCCAGGGGAGAGGATGGAACGAGAGAGAGAGAGAGAGAGAGAGAGAGAGAGAGAGAGAGAGAGAGAGAGAGAGAGAGAGAGGCTGCACTGAATTTGACAGGAGAGGAGAGGAAGGAGAGGAAGAATAAAAAAAAAAGCAAAAAGATTTGGTTGGAAGGCTGCACACCTTTGAACAAAGACACAATCCACTGTTCAAAGGTGTGGAGAAACACTGAAATGGAGAGGAATCAGCTTTTTAAAGGTTGTGTGTGTGTGTGTGTGTGGGGGGGGGGGGGATTTTATACATGTGTGCGTGTGAATCTCAAATATAGCCTACAGACAAACATCAAATATTTAAAATAAAACACTATTAAAATGGCATGTTTTCTTTGTCCCCATTTATTTAGCTTTGCCGCAAGAGTTACAGTGGAATCAGTATGATATGATGACGGGATGACGGCGCACATCGCATGGCGGATTAGCACAATGGCATTGAAAAGAAAAAAAATCTATTATCAAGAGGTATGGTGTAGCATTAGAGTTACCCGTGCTTCCTTTGCTGAAGTTCTCACTCACTACATCGTGAGCCCTGCCTACTCCATCCCCCTGCAACACACAAATTCCCACCATCACCTCCGAGGGGCAGGGGAGCTATGGGTCACACAGACAGACACACAGACACTGGCAAACCCCAAGCAGAAGAGACAAGAGGAGAAGTATCACTGAACTTAGCCCAAAAGACCCCCCTCCCCTCTCTGTCTCACCATAGTGATTGAACTGTACCTGAAAGAGAGGCTATGTCTCAATGTTTGCCCTGCAATGTAAAAAACAAACAAACAAACAAACAAAAAAAACCCTAAAAAACAAACAAACGAACAAACAAAAGAAAGACAAAAGACGAAAAAGACAGGGCGTCAGATACAGAAAGAAATCTTGAGAAAAGTAGATCCTACATAAAATTGAAGGCAAAAGGAATAAAAATGAAATTAGAAAGAAGCTAAAATAAGAGGCACAGGAAGAAAGAAAAGAAAAGAAAAATTTAGCCAGTCACTTAAGTGTGTGGCGCTTGCCTGGGATGGTTGAACGCAAAAGAAAGGATGCCAGTTTGACAAATCCAAGAGAAGTTTATTATGAATATGGCACCTGTAAGATGGTAAAAAACCGTGTTACAGAAAGACAACCATGTATGACATGTTTCTTTTGAAACTGAATGAAAACCTACAAAAGTATAAAATAACCCTGTTGTAAAATGAAGTATGTACAATTCTGAGTTGCAGCATTATTCATGGTCAATGATAAAACAAACGAAAAAAAAAAAAAAAAAAAAAAAAAAAAAAAAAAAGATGTTTCTCAAAAAATAAGCCAGGCACTCAAAGTTAGCTTCAGTTAGTTCATGTTTTCCTCTGAAAACAAAAAAATAAAAAACAAAATAAAATGTACCATAGTTTTTTTTCTCTTTTTAATATTTTAATTTGTTCGCTTTTTAGAATTTATAACACTGTTAACATTGAGACTAAGAGAAACCCCTTTTCTCCCATAGTTTTTTTTCCTACTTGGCACCAAGTTCCTCATAAAAGAATCTGTATAATTGTACAAGAAATAGTTAAAAACACAGACACAGTTCGTCACAGGTAATGAAGTGATTTTTCATATTGTCATTTTTAAACACTATTTATCTGACAGCAGCTGAGATTAGTTTAAGATTAAATCACCAGCAATCATTTTTGACACAACACAGAAAAAACATTGAAGCAGCTCGTCCGGCTGCTCTGTTTGTAACATATGGGTGTATTTCCTGGCCCACTGTGTCTGCTCCCCCATCTACCGAACCCCTCATTGCTTTGCCACGTAGAAAATTCTAGAACGCTATAGGATCCTTTTTTCCGTTCTTGTCTGCTGACACCAAAGCTCTCCTGCAACCGTTCTGTAAGATAACGATCCACCCTGACATTTTTTTTTAAACATTTTTTTTGTCTAAAAACATTTATTTCACGACCTGGGTTTTGAGTTAACAGCAACATCTTTACAGAAATAAACCACAGACATTTTCTTTTTTATTCCTGATGAGCAAAGCCTGATTCGGTTAAAAAGACAAAGGATCCCCCTCCCTTTGCTGGACAGACTAAAAAACACTTAACTTTGACAAAGCTGCTGGACCGAACAAAATCAAGTAAACCAAACAGTCAACTTAGTAAACATGCAATTTCAAAACACCTATAAAAATAGATTTATAGTGCGAAATATTTTTTTTCATCTCTTTAGAAATCTTTAAAATTGTTTATTGTCCTGAAATACTACCATGAACTTTTTTTTATTAATTCCTGTGAGTTGCAGGGTCCTTGAAGTCAACAGGTTTGGTGGAAACCAATGAAATACACCCAATGCATACAAGAAGCACAAGGGACTCTGGGAATGTGTTCGCAACTGAGGCTTGTATGGTTCCAGTCTAGTCGTTAAATCTAAATGCTACTTTTTCGTCTTAATTTTTTTTCAGAGTAAATGCAAGCTGGAAACTGCAATCCCAGAATTCCTCAGTGGCAAAAAATGGCTCCATAAACCTTTGAGCTAGTTAAGAGTCTTTTTTTTCTCTGAGAGAAAGAGAGGTCTGTAAAGACTACACGACAGCAAAGCAATAGCAGGAACAGAAAAAAGGGAGTACAGAGGAAAAAAAAGAAAGAAAAGCAGCAAAAAAGGTGACACTACATTTGGGAAGGCCACCACACAAAATCCACTAACCTCAACTGTTTCACTAAGACTGCAGAGGGGGAATGGTGGGGGGTGGGAGGGGGTCCAGAGCGGGCCCCTCCTTGCCCCCGGGGCCAGTCCCCAGACTAGAGAAAGCACAGAGAAGACAAAGGACGAAACAGCTACATCAGCTCGGTATATACTGCATATAGTAACACACACTGAAATCGCTATGGAAACTGACAGCCAGTGACACTTACACATTGTACACGTTTACGGATTTCACGCTTGGTAATAGATGACTGGATGGATGGCTGCCAAAGGATGAAGTGACAGTATTTTTCAATTTTATTACTATCATTTCTTTTTTTTTTCTTAAACGACAAAAAATCACAGTGTTTTAACACCAATCTGTGAAAGGAAATCATATTTTTTTGGCAACGTGGGAAAAAAATAGGAATGTGATATATTTCTTTTTTTTCAAAAAACATTTTTTTTTTTTTTTTTTTTTTTACATTTCTGACTGAAATGCATGTCCTTGTATCAACATCCTTGATATGTGATTTCAGAGAGTCTGAGTGAACAGTGGAAGGAATCTGCTTAGTTGGGAGACAGTCGGCAGAGATGCTAGGCTTTAGATAACGAGGGGAGCGTTTAAGAAAAGGAAAAAAAAAAAAACAAGACAAAAAAAAAAAAAAGCTTCGATATACAAGGGGGAGAAAAACAACAGCTTTACAGTATATTTAACATTCATTTTTAATTTTCAAGTCTATGATTCTCATTCTCATTATCCTCAGTTAGACTGAGAAAGAAAGGGATTCACTTCAAAGTAAAAAAAAAAAAGGAATCAAAACAAAACTAAACCCTAACTTGCTCCTTTTGTCTTTCTAAAGCCCAAAACATTGAGCTCAACTAAACAAGCTAAACTTTGCATGGGTATGAGAGTAATGTTGGGGCAGGTAGCAAGAAAAAAAGAAAACCAAAAAGAGCTCGGGGTCAAGAGGTTTGGACTGTACTAGAAAATCCCAACCCTACAACACCTCACATCTCTAGCCATGGAACAGTGCCTACACCGGTCGGATGAGTGCGGGGTAATTGGATGGTAGCACCATGGATCTGCAAAGAAGGAAATGGAACTGGGAGATACCATGTCATGTACTGACCTGTTCCAAAGTCCTGGGATTTTGTTGTTGTTGTTGTAATTGTTGTCGTTGTTAGTGTTGTTGCAGTAACATTCTATTCACAGGTCAATACCCGGCTGAAATTGCTTTTTGAGTAAATGTATGACTTGCAAGTTAAATCTGAACTATAAAAAAGGAAAACAAAAAATTTATTTCTAAAATACTAATTCCCTCACTTAGAAAGAATCATAAACCCCTTCAACTAGGTCAAAGAGGGTAACATCCTTTTTGTCATCGTCAAACCTTGATCACATCAAGATATGGTTCTGAAACAATCACAGTTTCTGTTTTTTTTTTCAGCTGACATCCACTTCAGTCCCTTTTAAATATACAAGGCATCCTAATAAAGATGCAACAAAATCGACTCAAATAAAAAGTACACCTCATTCTGCCTACAGAGAAGTCTTCTACCTCAGTGGTGTTAAATTCTCTGAAGGCAGAAAGGAATAGTCAGTTTAGTCCATTCTGAGGAAATGTCACTGACACCTAGAGAACAGGGAGGTAAGAAAGAGATAGAAAGAGAAGGTCTAGAAAGAGAGAAAAGATGGAAGATAGAAAGATAGAAAAAGATGTGAAGTGAGGAGGAGAGAGGAGAGGAAAGGGTAGGGGTAGAAGTTGGAGAGGGGACAATACATTTCAATTCGACAAGCGCAATTGCTCGAAATTCAAAGTGCTAGAATTATTTCAAATGTCCTTTTACAGTTCTCACAGTCTCCCACTTGAAAACACAGTTTTGCGTCTTTCATTTTTGATTTTTTTTGTTCTTGTTTATTTATTCTTTTTATTTATTTGTCATTTCTGTCTCTGGAAAAAGAGTCTAGTATAACACAGTCAGGTGATCAACACAGTAAGGTGGTCAGTGGAGGGCGGCTTTCAGTCCTCCTTGCGGTCCAGAGTCTGTGTGGCATGGATGCCATTGCTGTAGACGGGGAAGGGGAGCGTGGAGAAGAGGCCCTCGGCCGTGGTGAAGACGTTGGCAGCGGCGGGCATCTGCGAGAGGCTGGCGCCGGTGACGGCTGTGCCGAAAGGCCCCGACATGTTGAGCCGATGCACGTGGTGGTAGAGCATCTCCATGGGCGTCTTGGGGTCGATGGCGAAGCCGGGACCGTTGACGTCCACGAAGTTCATGGCGTGTGCCGCGTTCGGTGCCGCTGCTGCTAACAGGTTGGCGCCCTGCATGGCCAGCGTGACGTCGGCCGGTGCGTAGCGGATGGTGCCGGTGGTGTAGACGCGTGGGGTGCCCGACACCGGGGCGGAGCTTGTGGCGGCAGCGGCGGCGGCAGCCAGGGTGCCCGTGACGCGGTGGACGAGCGGGAGGACCATGTTGCCCGCCTGCAGCCTCTGAAGAGCCTCCAGGTCTCCGCTGTAGAGCAGAGAGCCGTTGCCGTTGCTGGAGGAAGAGGAGGAAGAGGAAGAGGTGGTCGGAGTGCCACCCTGCTGCTTGTCCCGTGGCGACGCCGACAGTGGCGGGGAGAGGGGGTCGGAGGAAGAGGAGCTGGACGGCGGTGCCAAGTTGGAGCCGACGCTGGAGGTGGAGTTGGGGGTACCACCGTTGGCGCCGCTGCTGTTGAAGCCCGCTTTCCTGGCGCCGCCGCTGCCGTCCGTGCCTGGCGGGGTGAGGACCGAATCGGGGATGGTCACCTGGAGCCCCGTGGAGCCCTGCGGCGAGGGGAAGGGTTCGGTGGAGGTTGCGGAGGCGCTCCCGGTGGGCGGCTTGGTCATGCTGTAGGGCGACTCGTTGCGTGAGATCTCTCGGTTGGGCGGATAGTTCCAGATGCTACTATCGTTGTCGAAGTTGATGGGCTCCGACATCTCCGTCTTGATTTTGAGCACTGAGGCGCTGGCAGGCGATGGTGGAGGGAGGAGGGGCGGCTGTTCGCCCAGAGCGCCGGGGTCCACGTTTGGGGGGCTCGGTGGTTCTTCGGGTGACAGCCTCATTCGCTGCCTGCGTCCACCGCCGTTCCACTTCTGCTTTTTCCGCCTCTTCTTGCGTTTCTGATGCTTGCTGGCAGCCGCGCCGCCAGCCAACTCCGCCACAGCCAACCCACAATCCTTTGGGCTGAGCCCTGTGTGGTGGTGGTGATCCTCGTCATCCTCCTCTTCCTCGTCATCATCGTCTTCCTCCTCATCTTCCTCCTCTTCCTCGGATGACGAAGAATTGGAGTCGTGGAGCTGCAGGGCCTCCGCGTCACCGTAGTGCTCCACCTTAATGTGAAGCCCGCCCAGGCGACCCAAACGCCCCTCCTTGCTGTCGGCCTCGCAGTCGGACGCCTCCATGCTGTCCTCGCTGTCCTGGCTCTCGGGGTTGCTGGAGCTGTCGCCCTCCTCCTGCCGCCGCATCTCGTGCTCCTGCGATGGCTGCCGTGGCTGCTTCTTGTTGTCCGACTCCGGGTCTTCGCTGTTCTCCGACGACTGGTTGCCTTTGCCGTCTGATTTAGAGTTATTATCGTTGTCCTCTGCACACAACAAGGGGTGGGGAAAAAACGAGTGTTAGAGATGAATGGTTGAAGTTGATCACTTCTCTCTGTACAGTTTATGTGAAACATTTTTAAAATGCATTTTCAGTTTAATAAATGCAATTGAACAAAAAAAGAAACGGATTAAGATTCTTTGCTTCCTTAAATATGGTATTAAAAATATACTCCATTTTTAGAAAGATTTCAGAGTGAAACTTCTCTGTGTGCTGCATGTATCAGTGAAGTGGAGTGTGTGTTTTGAGTGTGAGTGTGTGTGTGTGTGTGTGTGTGTGTGATGTGGCTCCTGTAAAGAACATGCCCCCCCCCCCCACAAACACACACACACATCCTGTGGTCCTCAGCGCCCCTAGAAGGATCCCTGCTGGGCTCTAGTGCACTGTTGCGCTTTTCATCAGGAACTAATTGTACAGCTTCATTTGGGCGCTGGCAACTCCTGCCCCCGGGGAGCCTGTGCCACTGCCAGGCTGCCAGTCTACCACTGCGCAGAGACACATCGTTCTGGCCGGGCAGCAGCTGGCACTGCCGCTCACACACACACACACACACACAATACAACACTCGCTCTCTCTCTCTCTCTCTCTGTACTCTTCCCGACATGGGCTGGCAAGAGTTGGGGCGCCATGAAGGAAAGGTGTGGGGAGTTGGGGTGGCATGTGCCAACGATGCCAGCGGACAATGCGCTGGCACCTTCCCCTCAGGTGGACCCACAAGGAGAGAGAAAAGCCATCTTTGCCTAGTTTCCCGAGCTATCGGCCACTAATAGCCACTGATTCTGTGATTCGGGGAGCCGATTAGAGCGCCCATGCCCTGCACAGCTGTCGATGCTGATGCTTGTTTGGTAAATGCTGCGCTCCCATGTGTTGGGCTGGGCTCTGGTGGCGTGTTAGAAATGCACGCACGCACACACGCACGCGCACGCACGCACACACACACACACACACACACACACACACACACACACACACTAGGTTTTGTTTAGAGTTGGGGGTTAGCCAGTGTGACAGGAAGAGAGGGGAATTACGCTACCGGAGTTATCCTTGAAGTCGGATTCGGAGTCGGAGGTCTCGGAAGACTCGGATGCTTTCTCTGGGAGGTTGGGAAGCTGGGCGATATCCATTGGCACGTCTTTGTACTCCGGATTGCTGAAAGATGGTCAGAAAAAAGGAAGGTAAATGCATAGAAAATGAGAAAAAAAGCAGGGTGTAAAGAAACACAAACAAACACACACACACACACACAAACACACACACAAAAAAACAATGGAGGGGGGAGGCAGGGGGGTATCCTTGGCGTTGGCGATAGAAAATCATTTAGGGGAGATTGTGGGCAGTGGCGTGAAGCACATGGCAGCCTCTTTATTCTCCTCACACTGGGATTGATCCGCCGCTCCCAAAAGAACATCCCCTCTCTAATGATCTCTGACAAAGCCGTTGCTCAGTGCAGGAAAGGTTGAGGAAATTAAGCAAAGGACTTGAAGGTGATGGTGGTGATGGTGGTGGTGGTGGGGTGCGGGGGTGTTAGAGGAAGAAGGAGATAAACATATCGGCTGCCGGCTTTCAGCAAATTGCTAGAGGATTCTTCAGCAGCTGCCCAAACACAAACACACACACACACACACACACACACACACACACACACACACACACACACACACACACACACACACACACACACACACACACACACACACAGACACACACACACACACACACACATTAAGGATGGAGTGTTCACCTGAGCACATAATTGACCCAGATGATGTTCTTCTCGTTGGCGTTCTTGGCGTTGATGGTGATGGTGGCACTGGACTGGATCCAGATGTAGCCGCTATTCTTCTGGATCCAGCGGTAGTACTTAGTCACACACTGGCCCTTGTTCATCACTGAAACAGAGAGAGGTGGGGAGGGACGGGAGACGGGTGAGTGTGCAAATCCTGCTTCAAAGGTGATGTGTACAATTCCTGGAGGATACATTTGGTAGTCAAAACAGCAGCATTATTCAGCAATGACGTTCGCATAAGCAGCTACTAATCAAACTCTTTCTTCATATGCAATAGATACTTTTTTTCTGGTGAAATGGACAGTTGTACTTGTTTCAGGTTTTCTCAACTGTATGTATGTGTGAAGTCAATGAGCTTCATTCTTATTCCTGAAGCTACTAATTCAACTCATCTTCATATGCAATAGATAGTTTTTTTTTCTTGTAAAATGAACAGTTATACTTGTTTCGAGTTCTCTCTACTGCATGTATGTGTGAACTCAATGAGCTTCATACTTATTCTTGAAGCTACTAATTCAAGTCTCTCTTCATATGCAATAGATAGTTCTTGTGAAATGGACAACAGTACTTGTTTTTGAGTTTTCTCAACTGCATATATGTGTGAAGTCAATGAGCTTCATTCTTCTCACTGAATCCCCAGTTAGAGGACACATGGAGGCTAAATGGCTGTACAGTGTGTCACCTCCCTTCTGGCAGCCTGGGAGGGACAATGCTGTGGGCAGCTGCATGAGGTCTGGTGCAATGCCCGTGGCACACCAGTAAAGGGCACTGTGCCTGTGTGCCACGCCATGCCAGGCCTGCCACCACCCCTCTACCCCCCATACCCACCCTACCCTCACCCACCACTCTAGCCCCTGCGGAATGCCCTTGTCCGGGTCCACTGGAGTGAAGACACATCAGCGGGAGCAATAAATTTGGCTAAATTAACAGCTAAACGGCTATCTCAACCAATATGGATCTGCATTAATCATTGTGTGCTAAAACAGAAACAGTCAGAGCCCAAACGAGGTAGTAAATTCAAATTCTTAGTTTAATTACTGCTACAAATAGCACTTTCCATAAAAAAGAGCTCTACGAGCTGTGTGATTTATAGAAAAAGAAGTCCAGTAATTAAAACTATTAGGGACTAATAGCATTGTTTAAGGAGACGTCCCAAGGGCTCAAATAATTGACTGCAGTTTACAGGCTTGCTTTCTTTATGGACAAAATATAATATTGCTAAATTGACATTAACACTGAAAGTTGACTAAATGTAGATGAACGCGTTGTTTCACCAGGGCTGGCAGAGCTTTCACTTACTGCTGCAGTTTAGATCAGTTTGTTTCAAAAGAATTTATTGGTTTGAACTTGCATTAAGTGGGCAAAAATATTTACAGAATTGATTTTTTATTAAACATTTTTGATTATAAACTTGCATAACAGAGATCAAAATGTATAGTGTGTTCTACTAGAATAGATATAACAATGCATTTTAATATTTCAGTAAAAAACAAAACAAAACAAAACACTGAAATGGTTAGAAGTGCAGCCAGTGCTGTAATTGGATTTGACTGTAATGTGAATGCAGTGTGGTTAAATGCTAGAGCCTAATCTGGCTGTTTTGTGCCTCTGCCTATTTCCAGTGGGCCTTTGGCTCATCTCCCTGCCTCAGCTGGAGCTCTATAGATTGGCCAGTCAGAGCGCTCGCTCCATCTCCCCACTGTCAGTGGAGCCGCCTCGCATCCGCACCGCCATCAATAGCCCTCCGCCACGCAGCCCTCTTCCCCAACGCCGCCGCCGCAACGCCTTTGCAGGTGTGGCTTATTTTTTAACCCCTCTCACTTACCGTGCCATTTAATCAATCACGGCCCTGTTTGCGCCATTGATTTCGTGTTAATGAAGTGTTAATGTTTCCCCCTCCCCGCCCTCTGTCTCGCATTCCACTCCAGTCTTTCTCTCATTCTCTCTCTCTCTCTCTCTCTTTCTCTTGTCTCTTTACCCTGTCTATCTGACACTCAATCGTTTTCACTCGTTCTCTGTTTCAATCTTCTCTTTCCCTCTCTCCTCTCTTCTCCACTGATGCCCCCTATCTCCTCTTCCCTTGTGTCTCTCCCTGCTGCTGCTGCTTCTCTCTCTCACTGCACTCTTCTGCTGCTTCACTTGAGTGCATCATGCACATGCCTGCACGTGTGTGTGTGTGTGTGTGTGTGTGTGTGTGTGTGTGTGTGTGTGTGTGTGTGTGTGTGTGTGTGTGGAGAGAGAGTGTGTGTGTGTGTGTGTGTGTGTGTGTGTGTGTGTGTGTTGGGGTCTGGTGTTGAGGTGCTCTCTGAGTGTGTGTGTGTGTGTTTTTTTATTCTTCCTGCCAGGGCTTAAAAAGGAATACGGCCCCTTTAATCTGCCACTGGGTGAATCAGCCGCGGGCAAGCCTGAAGCACGGCTTCCCTCCCTGACGTACACCTCACCCCACCCCACCCCCATCTCCCCTAACTCCACCCCCCCTCCTTCCCCCTCCTTCCCCAACCCCGTCCTTCAGTTTGTTTTAATCACTTGGATCCCTTCCATAATGGCGCCTACCTTTCAGATACCCTTTACCCAAAGTGCCCCCCGTTTGGTGACGGTCGGGGGAAGAGAAGGCGGTGGAGGGTAGGGTGGGGTGGGGGTGGCAGGAATGTGTGGGCTTGGGGTGTGTGTGTATGTGTGTGTCTGTGTGTGTGTGTGTGTGGCGGGGGTGTCGACGTCATATAAAAAAGTAAGTAATTTACGCCCGTGAAATTGCTTTATGGAAAAGTCCTTGCAGTCCATCGGGATATTATCGTAAAGGCAAGCTCTTTTATGAATGAGAGAGACAGAGAGAGAGAGGGTGAGTTGGAAAGAGAGAGATTGATACAAAGTGTTAGGATGACCAGAGCGAGCAAGACCAAGAGAGAGAGAGAGAGAGAGAGAGAGAGAGAGAGAGAGAGAGAGAGAGAGAGAGAGAGAGAGAGAGAGAGAGAGAGAGAGGATGATGAAGTGAAAGAGAGATGAAAGGAGGGAGGGATGGAGAGTTGGAGGAGAGTGGTTGTGCCTCTCCACAGCCCTGCTGAGGTTGGCTGAGCTGCTGTGTAAAGGGCCTTCAAAGAGCACCAGCAGCAGCACAGGCCAGAGACACTCACTCTCACTGCTGGGCCCCCGCATCAGCGCTCACCTCCCTTCACCACTCTCACTTAGAAAACGCACAGAATTAAAGCGCTCTATTCTACACAGACACACTCAGAAGGTGTGTGTGTGTGTGTGTGTGTGTGTGTGTGTGTGTGTGTGTGTGTGTGTGTGTGTGTGTGTGTGTATGTGTGTGTGTGTGTGTGTGTGTATGTGTGTGTGTATGTGTGTGTATGTGTGAGCGTGTGCGTGTGCGTGTGTGTGTGTGTGTGCGTGTGTGTGTGAGAGCCTGTACGAATCGATAAAGGCTTCTAGAAAGTTAGGAGAATTTTAACTCTTGTCTACAACAAGCCACATTGATATCGAATGGGCATTTTGAACATAAACATTTTCAATACAGCTCACTTAATGTCTAGTTAGGTTGGCTTTATAACAAACACTATAAAAGAAAACTCACTCAAACTTGAATTCAGACGTTCGCTGACAAGCCTGTCCGAAAAATTCAAACAAAACCACTAACTTTAATGGTAGCCATCTAATCGTTCCTTTAAGTTTACACTAGATGTTAGCTATTACAATTCTCATGTGATGACTGTGACCAAAGTAACCGGAATTGTCCACGCTCTATAGAATTTTAAGTGCAAGCAGCGGATTCTCTCCATGTAAAAAATGGAAAGGTGCGATGCGATGTAATATTTGATTGTACACTTAATGTACATGGTACATAAATAGCCTATATGTGTGTAGTTGAATGCTGGTGGAGTACTTTGTGGCATGAGCGTTATCAATGACTAGAAGGTAGCAGTGTTTTACAAACACTGTTGCACACTGTTGAACACTGACTTGCCCTGAAGAATAAAGGTGTAGACATCTTTGAAATGCTTGGGATGGAATAAAAAGATGTTTAAAGCATCATCCTTTTTTTAGAGCCCCATATTTGTTATATTTTTATATCTGAAATTCTGAATCGTATTATTTCTATATCACTGAGCCAAAGAGCGCCAGAAGATCTACACCCCAGCAGCACTTCAAACAAATTGTTTACTGGCCTGTATTACAAACAGAGAACATTCCTCTTCTAGGTGATCATTAGGACACTCAATCATGCGTCTTCTCTATGCCACGCCAAACTTTCTTGCGGGCTCTCCAGGAAAATTCCATGCAAACACATTACAATCACTTGAATAAGCCAGTTGACACATTTGATTTGCAAGCTTTAGAAGACTGAAACATTCCGTGCCTGTATTTCTTTTCCCATCTCTCTCCCTCCCTCTTTCCCTCTCTCTCTTTTTTCCTCTCTCTCTCTCTCCATCTCTCTGCAGTGCTGAAGTGAAGTGAATCTGTCTTTAAGCACAGTAAGCGGCGAGGTGAGTTTTTCATTAAAGCCAGTCTGAACTGCTCTTTGGAGACGGGCTCTTGTAGTATGCCTGCGGGCGAGTGGAGGCTCTCCTGAGGTTTCCCAGCTCTGCTGTGAGCCATCTTTTCCCACCTCTCAGCACTGACTGAAGGCAGGAGAGAGAGAGAGAGAGAGAGAGAGAGAGAGAGAGAGAGAGAGAGAGAGAGAGAGAGAGTGCAAAAGAGAGAAAGGTAGAGAGGAAGAGCGAGAGAGAGAACTAACTCGCTCCCCAACCATTTCACACAGCTAGTATGATTCACTGCCATGCAGTTAATGCACACAGACACACACACACACACACACACACACACACACACACACACACACACACACACTAAAAGACAGACACACAGACACACACAGACACACACAGACACACACACACACACACACACACACACACACATACACACAGACACACACACACACAGACACACACACACACACAGCTCACACTGGTCTGGGGGGACCTCTATAGATCTATAGTAAATTGCAGGGCTCTAAATTTCTGCTCCATAATTTCCACATGAACATGTAGTGATAAGACATCTGAGGTCTGACCATGCAGAGGCCTGTTAGATGGCACAGAGGTTTAAGTGTGTGATTAAGACTGGTTCACTCCGTTGTGACAGAGTCATCAATGAAGTATACTACCACAGGGACTATCCGTGTTGGTTGTATGCATACTATATGACAGTATTAACATAGTGTGCAGTAGCCTTTTGGTCAAATGTTATAGTTTGATGCGAGGACTTGGGGGGGGGGGGGGGTCTTTCCATAATCCATAACTTTCCATACTAATCTCTAGCCTGACCAACAGCCCCCTAAGCCACTGTTTAATTTACCTACCACTAATCACCGCATATACTATAGATAATATATGAGAAGATTATTTTTACAACACCAACCCAGAGTCTGGACACTATACATGCACATATTACAGGTGAACACTGAATAAGTTAAATAGCAGATGTGTTAATGAATAAATGTGCTATTTACTTTGTATAATAATATATCGAAAATAACAGATACACATGAGTGGGGTATAGAAGTACTCTGCTCCTGGGTGGATGATCTCTATTTTGTTCCCTACTGCCTCCACTCTCAGAGACTTCTAGAAAAGTCTGTGAGTTACTGTACACCAGCGCCCCACAGAGAGAGGCTCCTGTGCACTGGGAGACGTCCTTGGCACACACAGTAGCACCTGACAGGATAAAACTGAGGTGCCACCATCATTTAAGCTCCCCCATCCAAGAGACCATCGCTCTGGGGGGTGTGTGAGAGAGAGAAAGAGAGAGAGAGAGAGAGGGAGGGAGAAAGAGAGAGAGAGAGAGAGTAAGAGAGAGACATCCAGAGCGATAAAATGTTTTCAGTACTTCATCCCCACGGTAATAAAAACTCGCCGGCCTTGGGCCCCTTGCGCCGCTTAGTGTGTTGTCGCGCACCGCGCTCGCTCGCTCTCTCCTACTCGCTCTCGTCGTCGCTCACGCTGGAGCTGTGCTTCATCAGCGGTGGCGGTGGCCGAGGAAGCCGAGCATGGCAACCCTGCAGCAGTGCCAGCTCATTTGCTTCCTGTATTGAGCTATTCTGCCTCTCCATTAACACTCCTTTTTTGGACCAAAAAAAAAAAGAAGTCCAATGCAGAGTTTGGAGCAGGAGTCGGGTTCAAGGCTGGTGGAGGAGCGGAGTGGAGCAGAGCGGAGCTTAATGTGGGAGAGAGGGGGGGATACGGTCGGGAGGTTCCCCTCAGCACAGACTAGACCTGAGGGATGGATGGGGTTGGAGGGAGACGGTGTCCATCTCCTCTCCCTCCCTCTGACCATGTTCTGGGAGAGATGGTGTGTGTGTGTGTGTGTGTGTGTGTGTGGGGGGGGGGGAGGGGGGGGCGTGTGTGGATGTGTGTGTGTGGATGGATGTGTGCGAGTTTGTGTATGTGTGTGTGTGTGGGAGAGAGAGAAAGAGAGAGAGAGAGACAGTATGTGTGTGTGTGTGTGTGCGAGAGTGTGGGGAAATAGAGAAAGAGAGTGAGTATGTGTGTGTGTGTGTGTGTGTGTGTGTGTGTGTATATATATGTGTGTGGGTCACCTCTCCATCACTCTCTGACTCTCCTCGGTGTCAGGAGAGACGGGTGTCGTGCCGTGGCCGTCTCTCTCATTTCCTTTAGTCTAAGTGATTCCATGGCCCCCCGTGCCCTGCTCCTGCTGCCCATTGTCAGCACTTGATTGCCAATCAGTCCTGGGGAGGCCTGGCTCAGTGCCCGCTCTGGGGCTCTCTCACGGAGCCCTGGAGCCCCCCCACCCCCCCCCCCCCCACACACACACACACACACACACACACACACACACACACACACACACACACACACACACACACACACACACACACACACACACACACACACACACACACACACACACACACACACACATGCACACAGGGGTCTGACAGGGAGCCATACAGTCTTATTACACACTTACGCTTCCCGCTATTATATTGAGTGAAGAGATGGTGAACTTCCAACTTTCACTGTATCTGAAGCAAATGTCTTTTTTTCCCCACCATAGCTGGGTAACTGACTTCTGACGTCCACTAGATCCAGGGCTAATATCATTCTTTTTTAAACACAACGTGGTCACTGACTTTTGACTTCAATCATACCAAGAACTCTAATGTCATTTTTAACAACGAGATGATTTTTTTTTTTTCTTCCAAAAATCAGTGGTAGTTCACATGCTTTCCAGGCAGAAATGAAGCTTGTGGTGAATGTAACGGCAGTAGATTTTGTCATCCAATATTCTCCTATTCATGGGAGCTGGTATATTAGTCCCCATTTGTAAACCAGAGAAAAGCATCAACTAAATAAACAAATGCAAAAATAAAGCTCACTTGTTGGGTTCATCCTTCTAGTGGGTTGAAATACCCTAAATAAAATACAGGTTCATATCACCTACAGGAAACCACCACACAAAGCCACACAGACTCAACTGCATATACCATATTAAAAATATACACTAAACCATACCAAGTAGGTTGCGTACACCATACAAAAACACAT
>JAODXP020000024.1:12599206-12611706 GCA_027497455.2 Sardinella longiceps | reverse complement strand
ACAGCACATTTGTAAGCCTCCATTCAATAGACTCGTCCCACATGTTCTTAATTATACTTTTTGACACGTGTTTAGAAAGGTCTTAACTTCCGTGCTGCTACTGACAGCCTATTGCTGTGCAACAGATGATGACTTGCTAGCCTTGTTTCTCGCGCGCTCGTTTGGTGTTGCCAATTTCCTTGGTGGTGGCATAATTACTCGGTAGCTCGTTAACAGCCCCGGCACATTAACAAACTATCCCGCTTATGAGGGGAAATTAAATAGACAATCTGACCGCTCGCTCTCTGTGATGTAGACCATTACGACTGTCTCTCTCTCTCTCTCCCTCCCTCCCTCTCTCTGTCCTTCTCTCTCTTTTTCACTCTCTACCGCTCTTTGCTTCTCTGAGTGTAACGGTAGCAGCAGCAGCTTAGCGGGCTGGCTGTTGTGTTAGCGTGTTAGCGGCGAGGCCTGGAATACTCACGGTCCAGATGGCTCTGCCGGATGCCCTCCACGTCCTCCGCGTGGATGAAGTGGTAGCATCTCTTCCCCACAATGTCCACAGGCGTCAGGTCCATGTAGTCGCTAATTCTGAAAAGGGTTGGGGGGGGAGTGGAGATTGTCAGTGCCAGGGCTTATGCTGAACACCTGCCCAGTGCTGAACACCTGGTCAGCTTTCTGGGGCTGGACAGTTAATGTCTAAACTATCTATTTAGTCAGAGCCTTTTGTTCTTTTTGTCATTTTCAAGTCTCCCGCTATGATAAGTGTATTTGGAGGCTCCAATGGGAGAATACTACAGGCATACCGTACTGCAGTTGCATCTCTTTATTTAGTGTTCAAGTCTGATGATGGTTCATGTATGTTGTGCATAATCAGCCATTGTTTTATATTGCATGCTGAGAGAGTGAATTAAATCTGAAAATTCTGCTTAATTTGTCCTGAAAGAGTGTCCATCTCGAAGACTGACAAAAAAACGAGTGCATGAGATCTGAGAGAAAGTGAAACTAAATTTGCGTGTCTGAGTCATATGCTTCACTCTTCTTCTTTTTCTTATTTTAGGTTTCTCTCATTTCAGATTATCAGTCATTCTACATTTGAGTGTAAGCCTATTTAATTCATATTCTTTTACATGACATGGTATGCATTTTTGACCAATTTTCATTTATATAAACTAAATTTTTTTTGCAGTGTTGAATTATTATGCCAATTGCACAATATTTACAAATGGTTATATTTTGTCAAATGCACTACGGCACCCTAATGGAAACATGATCCAATTGGAGGAAGTTGGGGAAAGGCTTGGAATGGTGGAACCACTGATCTCTAGTCATGCAAAACTGCCCATTGTAGTCGATGTGTGGAGTCCTGTGTTATATGGTCATGGCATCCAAAGGCCAATGCCTCACCTGTTTTCACAGTAGATGATGTTGAGGTCCATGTTGACCCGTGTCACAAACATCTGGCAGTCGATGCGCACCTCGTTGATAGTGGGAGGGGGCAGGGCGTGGGCCACCACCACCATGCCCATGATCTGATTGGGCACTGATCGATTGTGAGTCAGAGCCATTCTTATCCTCAGTCTGCCTGTGACGTGAATTACCTGAGAGGAAGAGGAGGAGGAGAGAGAGAGAGAGAGAGAGAGAGAGAGAGAGAGAGAGAGAGAGAGAGAGAGAGAGAGAGATTGAGGAAAATAATAAAAGAATTGTGAACACACAAATGTATCGCAAATCAGTATAGTCACATAGCTGAAGGGCAATTTATGAATTCGACTATGATTAATTTTCATAATGTCTAAATATAACACAGCCACTATATATCAAGGCAATAAAGCATGGATAGTATATGTGTGCATGTGTCTTTTCCCTCTCTCTCTCCCTCCCTTTCTCTCTCCATCCCTTTCTCTCTCTCCCTGCAATGACAGAGATGAAAAAAAGAGCAAAGGAAACTAATAACCTATTTCTCGCTTTAAAGTTTTTGCAAAAAGCTTTAAAGTCTTTGTAGCTTCAGTATCGCCCAGAGGAGGAATTGACTGGATAGGCAGGCAGGGCACACTGTACTTTCAGATCCATCCATTTTAATCAGGCCAGGGAAAAGCCAGCAGGAATTGTTTTGTAGTCTTTTCCCCCTTTCCACGCACACACACACACACACACACACACACACATGCACTCATGCATGCATTCGCATACACACAGACACATCATACACGCATCCTCTCTCTTTCTCTCTCTCTCTCTCTCTCTCTCTAACACACACAGACACAGACAAAGACACACACACACACACACACACACACACACACACACACACACACACACACACACACACACACACACACACACACTTTTGACACCAGCCTTTTCATAGCTTCACCTCTGAGAGCGCTGAGATGCCATTAGCATCATTGGTGAGGACAGACGCCCTACATGATCAGGCGTGCGGGCCACTGGGGACCTTTGAAGCCTATGCCCTCTCCAACGGGCACGGGCAACCCCAAACTGTGGGACTACAACACGCAGGCCGAGGGGAGGGGGTAGGGAGAGACTTCTAGACTGATTCTTACACAAGGTGCCTTTGAAAAGCACCAGAGTACCAACATCATGCAGACACCTTCAAACACTCAGCTGACAAGGGGGAAACAAATAGGAGTTTCTTCTCTCAAATAAAGTAAGATACAAAACCTTCACAACACTTCACAAGACATCTGGAAATTTGTCCTGAAATGTCACAAGAGATTAAAGGAAACATTTGAATCTGTTTGGCCTTTATGCCTCTATATAGTTGCTGTAATTTGGGCTTTGACACATTGACTGAGAGGCAGCAGACAGACAAATCTATGGCCATGACCAACAATGTGTTACTAATGAATTCAACAATAGAAATGCAACTTATAATTTGTACAGATCAAGTAGGCAAAATCCTACAAGGACATTAGATACTGTAAAGAAACGAAAAAGAGTGAGACCTCGTTGGATTAGACCTGTGCATAATTCTCAATTGATGCCCTCATTTTGATGCTTTCAGCTAAAGATGGAGACTATACGTACTATATATGTGAGTCAATTAAGTGAAATGAAAAACAAAACCTAATGTGATTTTAAATTACAGGTAATGGTGTGGTGTATCTTTTACGAGAGGAAAAAGCAGAGAAAAGCTTTGAAAAGACTGGGCTTCAAACTGGCTGTAGATAAAGTTAAATGTAAAGTTAATGGAACTCGAACTGGGAGAGAAAATGTTTCATGCTGTAAGAGAACTAGGAACAGCTATGGACTGGACTCTATCTGTTTCTATGTGTGTGTGTGTGTGTGAGTGTGTATGTATACATATTTGTGTGAGCACACACACACTTGACAGACCACTAACACACTTCAACAAGACATCAAAATGTAATCGTGAATGAAAAGATGACCTCTAATTGCTCCATAAAAATGACCACCCTTTCGTTTCCCCCACCACTCTTGGTAAATACTGCAGCACCCCAGAGAACACAAGCCTGCGCTAAAAAAAAAAACAAACGTAAAACTGCCAAGCTCCCCCGAATGGGCATAAAGGACCCGCGACTTAAATAAATAAACATTCAAATGTATTAAAAACATACAAAATGGAAATGATCTTTTCAGAAGCATGGAGCTGGGGGGCATCGAAAAGTTAGTTTGAAAAATACAACTTCTGAAGTAATTGCCACAAAGCCCCGTGCTGGCCGTGAATTGCTGCAGGAGTGCTCTTGGCAAGAACATCACAAGCCCCGGCAAAAACATTAAATATGCTCAAGCAGCCAAATGCAAACTGACACGGCCAGAGTTTCTCAACGGTTGCTCTGCGAGCCAGACGAGTAGCATATCTCAATTTAATACCGGCCAACATAACAAAGGGATCAATTTTTATAATTCATGGTTCAGAACACAATGCTTTCTCTCTCTCTCTCTCTCTCTCTCTCGCCCCCCCAATCTCCCTCTTCTCTATCTTTTCCCTCTCTCTCTCTCTCTCTCTCTCTCTCTCTCTCTCTCTCTCTCTCTCTCTCTCTCTCCTCCCCTCTTGCCCTGCCCCTCTCCCTGTCTCTGGCAGTGAATATAGAAGAGGTATACATAAGAAATCAGATTCATCTGTTCGCCGGGGGGATTCTCTGGAGTGCTTTTGAAATGTGATACAGCACAAATAATGACGGAGAACCTTTACATGAGTGCATCGGACGAGGCGGAGAGAGAGAGAGAGACAGAGAGAGAGACAGAGAGGGAGAGCGGAGAGGGGGATTGAGGTGAGGAGAGGTGGAGAGGAGAGGAGAAAGACAGGAAGAGGCTGGGAGGATCTATTTAAAAAAAGATGGGCTTAAGCCTCGACCAGGAATTCACTTTGATTTGACCTCCATGCTGGAGAGAGACGGGGATAAGCAGGCATGATGCGAGATGCCAATGCCATTGTCTGCGGCCGCAGCTCAGTGCTTGAGCAGACGCCGCACCGCACCGCACCACACTCTCTCTCTCTCGCTTGACGGCGGCCGCGGCGGGTGGAGACATGCAAAATTGATATCCTCCTGTATTATATAACAACACAAGTGTTGACTTAATTTCAAGTAAATGTAATAAGAGGCGTCCTTGTCTGGCCGGTAATGTATGCGCGCATGCGAGCGTGAATATTTATGCCTCGCCCAAGCCACCGCCAATCCTTCCACTTCATGGGAATTTCCATCAAACATACGACTGGGTGGACAGACCAGACGGAGAGATGGAGAGGGAGGTGGAGAGTGGGAGAGAGGGAGGGAGAGAGAGAGAGAGAGAAGGGGATTGAGAGAGAGGGAGAGAGAAGGGGATTGAGAGAGAGAGAGAGAGAGAGAGAGAGAGAGAGAGAGAGAGAGAGAGAGAGAGAGAGAGAGAGAGAGAGAGAGAGCTAAGATGGAAGACATTTGGCTGCTCTTTTATTGGGAGGGAGGCTTGTGTCTGTGTCTGAGGAGGACCAATGGAAAACACCTGCAGTGACAGGTACATTCCGGAACTCTCTGTCAAATCTCAGGGATGCTACTCTTCATCAGTAATCAAATCAGAGCTCCACTATATAACACAGTTCCTGCACATATTTGCTATTTGTAAAGCCCCATAACAGGTAGTTTACGCTAGAACTTTATATGCATTATGTGATATATTTACAAGTCTTACTGATGAATCATCTCATACGGCTAATGGCATAGGCTATAGTTGATTATAGGCTTGTTATGTTGTGTTAATGAAATAAATGATAATCAAATAAAAAATACTATAAAGGCACTGTTTTCTCATCCACAATTCAGACCATGCTAAATTTTGAACCTTGTTTTAAGTAATGCTTGTTCTCATTCTAAGTGAGAATTCAACCTTGCACCACACAGACAGTACAGTATAATAGCAATAATGGTGCATTACTCATATAGAATAACAAAGAGCTCATTTAAAAATGGTTGGGTATAATATCTTAAATATCTTAAATGCTCCGATAATATCACTGCATTACTTTGGTTATGGAGGCACTGCCCATGTATACTCCGAAGAGTGAAATCTCCCAGCCTGACATGACCCACATAAACTAACTTTTTTGTTTTTGATATCCATGTCAATGTACGGTACCCCCTACCCCACCAACAACTTCTCCAAATGCTCCAAAGTTCTCCTCCCTTCGGCATGTCTCCCAGGAAGCGCTCCTCTAGAACAGCGTTCCCAGCTGGAGCAGTGGAGAGGAGGCTGTCTGCGGGCGGAGTAGAGCCTGCGTGGTGCGGGTCTCTGCCCTGTGTAGCTGAGCTGGAGATGGAGCAGGAGATGCAGAAACTGCAGGAGGTCTGCAGATCATCAGTCCTGCTCACCACCGCAAGCCCTAATCTGGCCTGATCCCACTATTCTCTCTCTCTCTCTCTCTCTCTCTCTCCCTCTCTCTTTCTTTCTCTCTCTCCTTCCCTCTCTCCTATTCTCTCTCACGTGGTATCACCGCACTCAGTCTATCATCTATACCACTGTGTGTGTGTATATGTATGTGTGTGTGTGTGTGTGTGTGTGTGTGTGTGTGTGTGTGTGTGTGTGTTTGTTCAAGTATCACATAATGATAAAAGACTTTAGATCTTCAGTGAAGACTCTTCAATATACAGTATGTGTGGGCTGCCTACGCGTAGCTTGTAAGCACTTTCACTCACACAAAGTGCTGCAAGTTTGCAGACAAATACAGCCTCCTAGCCAAGTCTTTTTCGCCCACTTTGTCTTAGCAGAAAGGAGGTCAAAGTGCAAGAGCTGTATTTGAGCTGTAATGGGACATTCATTTGGTGCCTTTGGTATACTCAAATAGAGCATTTCAGTCCTTCCCTGGCATTCCTGTCAAAAGGTATAGAGTGGCCAGTGTTGTGATAGCATCATGGACTCTAGCCATAGCCTACCTTATAGCCCGACGACTTGATGTGGACGCCTCTCTTGGTCAGGGTGGACTTCATTCGGATGAAGAAAGAACGTTCTAGGGTGTTATCAGGGGCCAACAGACTCGGACTGGTAGACTCTACTGCAGAGGGGGAAAGAAAAAGACACACACACGCACACACACACGCGCACACACACACACACACACACACACACACACACACACACACACACACACACACACACACACAAATCCAATTACTTTACATTACCTGTCCAATGCATTGGTGTGCAAAAAAAGCCCTGGAGAGGAGGGGGATATTAAAAGCGAAGGCTGCAGAGATGCGCTGTAATAACTTCTCATTGAGTTCCTATCATCTGTGGCTAGCTGTCTAATGGAAAAGCACAACTCACTGCAGAAACACAATGCCAATAAATGTTTGACAAGGTTTTAATTATCAGCGCTAATAACAAACAATGTATGCTTCGTCTAATGCGATAATTGCCTCAAACTCTTTGATGGGAAGTTCAATACCATTTTAAAAAAGTAACAGGGTGTACTTTCTCTCACTTGGCCCCCATGTGGCCAGGAGGATTGATATAAACCCTACTTCCAAGTTGTCAACAAACACGCGCTTCCATCGTACTCTTGGCTGTTTAAGTGTGGATTACGTGTTAAACTCTCTGTGTATGTGGAGAGAGACGTGCGGCGCTCAAAATCCCAAGGGTTTAAAAGCATGTACTGTAATGTCACCACTGCCATGTACAAGTTCCTCAAAGTCAACAAAAATAAACTTGCTGTAGGAGTTGGTCTGATTACTTACGTTACTCTAACATGTACAGACAAGCTCAGAACAATAACAACAATGGGGAAGAAAAAGACGGCTATGTGTACTTGATGCTGTAGTAGGCTAGGCTATTATTGTGAAGCGCAAACACACAGATTGAAGAGAATTGTTCAGGAGTGAGCCATTTGTGTGAGCGGGGCTTGATTGGATGCATATTGCTGAATGGTTCCCACTCTTAGCCCTCTGGCCTATTCTCTTGCACTGAGCTCAACCTAACAGCCTTACCCACATGCCTAACTCAGACACACTGCAAGGGAAAATACTGTGAGAAGGAAGATGGGAGTGTGTGTGTGTGTGTGTGTGTGTGTGTGTGTGTGTGTGTGTGTGTGTGTGTGTGTGTGTGTGTGTGTGTGTGTGTGTGTGTGTGTGTGTGTGTGTGTGTGCGCGTGCATATGAGTGTGTGTGAGTGCATAAATGGATATAGATGATGTGTTTTGGGGTGCATGTTGGGTGGGTTTAGTGGGTGTGTGTGGGTGTGTGTGCCTGTGTCTGTGTGAGAGAATGTATTTGTGGATGCGTGTGTGTGTGTGTGTGTGTGTGTGTGTGTTTATGTATGTGAGTTCTAAAGGTGTGGACAGAGGCAGGAGATTAAAGTGAAATGGGATTACCAACGGGACACCTGGAAAATCCAGTTTTCTGCTGCTCTGCATATGACAAGGCTACAGTGACTTTGGAGAAGAGCTACGGAGGAGAAGTCCGAAGAAGAAGACGGCGCAAAGACGGCAAAGAGGACACAGACGGCGACACAGAGACAGCACGCGTGCGAGAGGCGAGACGCAGAAGGACAGAGAAGGAGGAAGAGAGCGATAGACAAAGCGATCAGAGGGAGGAGTGTGTGCGCGCGTCTGTCTGCCACTCTCTTTCATCCCTCTGTCTCTTCCCTCGCTTTCTCACTCTCATACGCTTTCTTTCTTTCTCTCTCTTTTCTTTTTTTTTCTTTTTTTTTTTTTGAAGAGGACATGAATTAAATGTCATTTAAAATCTAACTAGCCCTTTATCACTCTGGGGAGAAGCAGAGCCATGTTATATTTAGTCATTTCATTTCTTCTGATTAAATATGAATTACGCCGAAAATTTTTCTCATCATCCGGCACAGCAGAAATACGCCAACAGCTTTTCAACACACTGTATAAGCACAAACTTGGGCTCGGAGAGTTTAATTCGCCTCTCTAATCCAATCACATCAACCTTATTTCTCTTATCAGAGATTCCCATTTTGAATTAAATGAGCTCATTAGTTTTAATCAAAGGCAGCGAGATCAAAACTTGCACTTAAATGCTTCAGATCGGAACTGTCAGTCAGACGCTGGCTTGTGTTGGACTAGCGAGCGAGATCAGAGGTGCCCTCTGAAGACAGGGCTTCTTCATTAGGGGGACAAACGGCACGGCGCGCTGGGGTTTCTGAGAGACGGACGGACAGACGGACGGACGCACGCGGCTACAGTGGTGCTCGGCTGTAGATGATGTGTTTGGGTTAGGTCTCCACTGCTGTTCGACAAAACACCAGGACGCCATGCCCCCCCCCCCCCCAGTCTGTGCCGGGTGAGAATGCCTCTATGCTTTCTGGGAAAAAATGATGTAAATATGACTAATAAATTGCAACTTGCCAAGTCAAAGAAAAATAATGACTGCAGAATAACTTTTTAATCAATACATGGAAAGCGCTATTATAAGAGGTCGTTGTTATTAACGTTTAGTAAAGTGTGGCAATTAAAAACCTTGGTGACACTTTACATCAGACTTTCAATGCAACCACATTGTAGATACAATGTCATAAAGCGTATCAAACAGATATGAAATAAACAATGTCCTCCTGATACACATTTGTATTCCTGTTAAGTTTAGACCTGACATATGGCACAGGGCAAACGCACCCGCATGTTGGCACACACTGACAATTACTGTTATACCCTGTAATTAACTGTGTAATTACAATGTAACAAGACACTGTACACCCCTGTCCTCCCTTACAACAACAGGTGTTGAGGATCTCATGGCAGTCCAGAAAAAAACTGTGGCCAATGGAGAATATGCCAAGTGGTGCTTCTAAAAGTAATTGGATGACACTTGTGCATCAAAAAATGACAGCTATACACAATCTCTGAAACCCCAACATGGGGGAATTCCTCTTCACAGTTGGCTATAGGAAAATAAATGAATCAACATAAGTACCCGGTCGGAGGGAGAAGCTACAAAATAAATCACATAAATCTTCCTAACACTTATTCAAAGTATATGTTAATATTACAGCTCAATGTTGTTTTCTATTAGATTGTCTTTTTTGTCTGCAGTGAAGGGTGCAACTCTTTTTTTCTGAAGAGATAGATTCATAAACATAAAGCTAAGACATGTACTGCCATGCAAGAGAGCAACAGGGCAACGATTTATCAAATTACCTCTATATATGTGAGAGAGTGTGTGTATGTACGAGAGTGTGTATGCATGTGTGTGTGTGTGTGTGTGTGTGTGTGTGTGTGTGTGTGTGTGTGTGTGTGTGTATGTAATTGTAATGATCAACATCTCTAAGTAGCTATACACTAATTGGGCTGTTCAATTTCCAAGAACATTCCAGCCACAAGGGAAATCTCCCTTTAAAAATATGCAATAATTTCTGTCTGCATGCTTCATCTATTTCAGTCTTTACAGCTGATGCTAATACTAGATGTATGCTTGTTCTCCTCTGAGACTCTCTAAAGCGCTTATGAATGTAGCCACATCACACAGGCGCCGTAAAAAATATTTACAATCAAACGTGTAAATCAGTGACCTTTTCCCAATGTGGTCTTATCCACATCAAACCCAGCAGATGTTTTTTTTCCCCCTCTCTCTCTCTTTTAACGCTGCCAACCTAATATCTCCCTCAACTAACCTCTGAGTCAGGTTTTTCACATAAAAATCACCATATTTCAGATGACTTTCCCCTTTTTTCCCTTTCTTTTTTTCTTATTTCTTTTTTGCAAAAAAAAAAAAAAAAAATAAGAAAATGATTTGTGCACGGTCATTTATTTATGGGCTCAAACTGGGCACTGGAATGAATTTTCCTGATGAAACCTTTGGGAGGGCGTCTGTCGGCAGGGTAAGTGATGAGGCTTTAAAAGTATTACTCTAAGGGCTGATGAGTGTTGACCATCAATAACTGGGCACTAGCACAGCTCTTTGGTACCCAGTGCATACTGCCTGGCACAGCAACGGGGAGATGCCCAGTATAGAGGGTGCCAAAGCCCAACCGGTGGCCCTGCGGAATGACTTATAGGTCCCGTGGTGGCATGCCAGCTCTGGCTGATATTCCCCAATTTACATTTATATAAATATTAGCAGCGATTCATGGAGGCTGAGCATTTAGCGCCTGCATAAATCAGGATGCTGTGTGTGTGGTGAGCTATAGCTTTCAGAAAAAAATACCTGTGTGTGCATACTGTTACACATGGATTCACACACATAGAAAGAGACTCTCGCTTGCTCTCTCTCTCTCTCTCTCTCTCTCTCTCTCTCTCTCTCTCTCTCACACACACACACACACACACACACACACACACACAATATCTCTCTCTCTCTCTCACACACACACACACAGACAGAAACACATGCACTGACACTTCACCCCCACTCTCTCTCTAGCTTACTCGCTCTCTCTCTCTCTCTCTCTCTCTCACACACACACACACACACACACACACACACACACACACACACACACACACATCTCTCACACACACACACACACACACAGTGGCTTGTATGCCATCTGAGACCGGAGGGCTTCCTGTCTGGCCGTGCTGATGGATGAGGGGCTCCTTCTGTACATTAGTAATGATGTATACGGCGAGGGGCCACATCACTAATTGGAAGCCACTGCTGGCTAGCCTCATATGGAGTTACGGCATGCTGGTAATTTTTCAACTTGCTGTGATGAGTGTATGTGCGAGCGTGTGTGTGTGTGTGTGTGTGTGTGTGTGTGTGTGTGTGTGTGTGTGTGTGTGTGAGAGAGAGAGAGAGAGAGAGAGAGAGAGAGAGAGAGAGAGAGAGAGAGAGAGAGAGCGAGCGAGCTAATACTGTGCCTTATAGTACCCCATATATAGCTGTCATCTAAAAAGCACACTGACGAACACTGCTTAAAAACCCAGACATTTTCCAGAGAGTGGAAGGTGTTTTTCTACCTTCCTGTTGATGAAGAAGTCAGATTGGACACCACAGTGAACAAAATGATATCGTTGTGTTATGCAACCTACAGTATACAGTATAATCATGCTGTCTGAAGTGCACATTACCTCCTAGTAAAGAGTTGCAATGCCACTGTCATTGGGGACAATATAGCATCTTTGTTCCCATGGCAACAGATTTAGAGGGCCACTCTTCCATATATCACTCAACCACAAGAGACAATAGGCCACATCAGTCCTGTACCTCACAATGTGACTTCAACAACTAGACATACATACAGGAGTGTCAAGTGATAGCTGACAAGATAACCAATGGAGATGCACGTGTAACTGCAAGCAGAGGTGAATTTACTCACCACAAAAAAGTAAAGATGCACAATTATGATCACATCATTAAACATGGAGAGACTTATGAAAGGGCTTAACCAAAAACATTCTCTCGCCATGCAAACCACTTACATGTGATTAAAGCACATTCTCGCAAATGACAGGGGCCCCCATCCGGAGTAAAAAGCCTATATGACAGCGACAAATCCCTCAAATGAAAGCAAAGGTAAACAGCGGGGCGAACGCAGCCGCTCGCGACGCAGGCGAGGTGACGCGTCTCCTCGGCAGAGATCACAGCCTGAGTCAGCAATCAGCGTGTCAAGGTGTAATTACAGCTGGAAATGGAGTCGCGCATTTATGGCTAAATGGCGAGGATTACAGGAAGGCAATAACCATAAACAGAAGATATCAATTAAGGGGCGCAAAAACACACCATGGGACAAAAAAAAACCCTGAGATGGGGGTGATGATGAAGCTGGATTCAGCACATGATTTGTAAAAACAGCTCTAATTGAAGTGCATTGCTCTTAAATAGAGATCTACTCTTTTATGTTGAAATGTGCTTGGCATGTACTCCAAATAGGCCTATTTTAAGTACATCATTAAAACATCAGGTTCACGCTCACTTGAAACACACCAGTATGAAATGGTTCATTTGAAAAAAAATAAAATAAAAGTGATGCTGGGTTGAGTCGAGTACATGGTAGTAAGCTGTATCCTCCAACCCTGAACGCCAAATGTATTCTGCGCTATCGCCGTATAGAACGGCATTACGGCACAAACCTGTGTGACCAGATAGGCATTATCGAGGGGGAGAATC
>JAODXP020000024.1:12584206-12594206 GCA_027497455.2 Sardinella longiceps | reverse complement strand
CAAGTGTGTGTGTGTGTGTGTGAGTGTGTGTGTGTGCGTGTGAGTGTGTGCTTGTATGTGCATGTGTCAGAGTGTGGAGTGTCTATGTGTATGTGTATGTGTGTATGTGTGTGTGTGTGTGTGTGTGTGTGTGTGTGTGTGTATGTGTGTGTGTGTGTGTGTGTGTGTGTGTGTGTGTGTTTGTGTGTACATCTAAGTGTGTGTGTACCACTTGCATACCATTATGAGTTTAGAAGGTGCTGGTAGACTATGGGGAGGGGTTGGAAAAAAAAGACACATTTTCTCATTCTTCACGAGACCAAATAACTCTTCAGGGACCCACTCTTACAAGACAAAGATTACCCATACAAAAGAAGCAGGTGGCTACAACCGCCTCTCAAGTGGAATTAGATGAACTGTGGGCCCTAATTATCTGCCAAGAACATACACCGCAGACAGAGAGAAAGAAAGAGAGAGAGGGCATGAGAGAGAGAGAAAGAGAGAGAGAGAGAGAGAGAGAGAGGGAGAGAGAGAGAGAGAGACGGCGAAAAAGAAAGAAAAAGGAAAACTTTGGCACTTGAAGGACAAATGATTAATTAAAAAGAACACCTCACCTTCGTTTTGATCTTTGGGCGGAAAACACGTGCATGGAATCCTCGGTGGAGTTTTAGAATGGCTCAGTACACTAATAACAGGCACAGAGCATGGATGATGACCAACAATAAAGGACCGCTGTGCGGCGAGTGCGTATAAAAAAATAAATAAAATAAAATAAAAAATAGGGGGGTGGGGGAGTAGCCTGTACACAAGGTCAAAACAAGTTAGGCCTGTTAAATCCACTTCACGAGCTTTACTTTGAAGCGTGTCGAGGAGGTAAACACCAAGATGTAGCTCGACATGAAAGGGGTTTAAGAGAGGTGTGGCGCGTTTGACAGGTTAACCTAACTATCTTAGAAGTCAAAGAGGTTGAATTCGCATGCACTTAAAACAGAAAAAAACACAGAAGCTCTGTTGCATATGCAGTAACTGTACAAAATATGAGATACGATTTTCAACACAGTAGCCAAAGAAGAGCTCACCTGTGAATACAAAACACCTCTCTAAGTCTAATACACAAAGTCTCGTTTGTTTCAATTAAGACACCCAAAGTGATGTGGGGTGTGTGGGGAGAAGAGGAGAGGGATACTTCTTGAGCGTGTTGTGCATGTTGAACAAATATTTCTCTAAATAAAAAAAATGAACAAAAACAAAAACAAAATTGTAAGCCATGAGCTTGCAGCTGGTAAGATGTGAGAGCTGTCATGTGCCTCTAAATGCTGACGCCCGGAGGAGATGGAGGAGCTCTTTCAGGAGGATAAAAACACATTCATCTGATTCAATTAGATAGAGGGACAGAGAGGGGAGCTTTGAAATCAAATCCACTCGCTAGTGGCGCGCTGAGATCTGAACGGCCTATACTGATGGACTGGGACTGATAAGGCCGTATCAAAATGCAAAGATTCTCAGAAATAAATACAACGCAGGGCGTTTGAATATTGCCTAAAATAGTTTACTGAAACCTTTAGAGGTTCTTCTGTGAGAGTCTGCAGTTCTGTTTTTTATTAGGCCAATGATTATGCAAACAATTTACATTTTCATAAATTCAGATCCACAACCTGATATCCACAACCTGAACATTTGTTATAAGCACAACCTGCATTTAACAAATTAATCCTTACCAAATATTTCCATTACATCTTTGTGCGCTATAATAAAATATTTTCATTACATATTTGTGGTCTGTGATTTGAAGTTATGATGTCATAATCTACTTTAGATGCACAATGTATACTCTAAGATGAAACATTTAATATGGTAAATAAATATCATCTTGTCAATAGATGAAAATAATGGTTACTTTCTGAGAAGAAGTTTTCTTTTTCAGTTTCCCTGAGAAATGAAATGATGTCCGCCTCCTACACCCACATCAAAAGTCATTTTGTAAAAATATTTAGGGACAAATAGAATCCTTGATCTGAGAAATGTATAATGACTTTGTACGGGTCAGTGCCTCCATCAGTCAAATTAGATCAGTTAAATCCATCTCTTTTCATCCATCTATCCTCCTCTGCACCTCCCCACGACCCTCCCAGTCTAAATACCGCCTCTCTATTATCCCTCTCTCTCTCTCTCTCTCTCTCTCTCTCTCTCTCTCTCTCTCTCTCTCTCTCTCTCCCCTCTGCCCATCTCTTCACTCTCTTTTCCTCTGTAATCTCTTCCACCGCATCTCCTTCAATCTTCTTTTATTCTCTCCTGTACGTGCACTTGTGTGTGTGTCTGTCTGTGTGTGTGTGTGTGTGTGTGTGTGTGTGTGTGTGTGTGTGTACTCCACTTCTGTCTTGCCAACCCAGTTCACCCTTCTCAACTCAGAAAACTCCTCTTTTGCATTCCCTCCTCTCTCTGTCTCTCTCTATACACACACACACACACACACACACACACACACACACACACACACACACACACACACACACACACACACACCATCCCTGGGCGATCAGAGCAGCTGTAAAATAATGAAAAATGTGCAATCCTTGTGGGGCAGCGCTTCTGCACACACACACACACACACACACACACACACACACACACACACACACACACACACACACACACACACACACACACACACACACACACACCTACCCCTCCGCCGGAGCATTCATCATTCGGCAGGTATTGTCAGTGAAAGTTTAATTGCATAAACACTCTGTAACTGTCCTGTCATATTTCTTGTCAGCCGCTGGATTCTCTCTCTGGGCTCACTATCTGGCAAAACTATAATTGAATTGCTAGCGAATCACACTGGTGCCGAGGGGAGGGGAGTCTTATGAATAGAATTTGTTTCCTATCAGCGAGTTTGACAAATTGTGTCACGAGGAAGAGCGGCAGTGATAATTTCCTGGTTTATTGGGGAGGAGACCTGTTTGCTGTTTGCTCTTATCTGGCTGGCATTATAAAAGCTAGTTAAACAACAAACAGCAGGAAAAAAGAGGGATGGGTGTGTATGTGTGCGGAGGTGCAGAGGAGGGGAGGGGGTGCTGGAAAAGAGCCTATATGTTTGTGATGATTTGGTTGCCACAAAAGTGATTTGCTTTTGACAGAGAAAGAGAAAGGGAGCGATAGAGAGAGAGAGAGAGAGAGAGAGAGAGAGAGAGAGAGAGAGAGAGAGAGAGAGAGAGAGAGAGAGAGAGAGAGAGGGTGGTCGGAAGGCCACACAAAAGGTGCAAATAAACACCTGCATTTATTGGCCCCAATGAACTGAGGCATGGCTGCCTGTCAGAGACACAAGGGCCGAGGCTGGGCTGAAGTCAGGGCAGAGCTGAGGGTCTGGACAAGACTAGCTCAGCGCCATATGCATGCTGGAATACTGACTTTGCTTAGGTCAGAGACATGCTTGAACTCAGATGAGACAAATTGTTATGGTTTTTATGCTAAGAATGGCTGAGTCTTGTTGGTGATGTTGTGGTAATTTGCAATTGGTGTCCTTTTTCTCTGAAAAGCTTGTCACGTCAGACATCTATTTTTCATGCTGCCTTAGACAAGGCACTGCATCACAAGGCAGAGATCATCTGACACACACATATTACATCTTATGATAATCTCATTTTGTCTCACTCTGACATTTTTGAAAAATTTGCTCAATTTTCCAATCAAAAAGGCATATTCACAAAAATACACACACCAACAATCAAGCATTTTCTTCTGTTTTTAGCAATGAAGAATTCAAAGTATGTAATAGGACACTGCCATTGGATAGTTTTTTTTTTTGACCAAAGGTCTATTTGGGCATAATTTCACTCTAAATTGCTCTATATGTTGTCATAAACAGTGGTCTTCATTTAGCTGTTTTGCATGTGGGTTCTAACAATTCCTTCCTATGAATGAAGCTACAGTACATGAGACAGCAATATGAATCAGCGTTCATTATTACTCAACAGCTAAAAAAGAAAAAAAAAAAGAAATAATTGAACAAATACTTGAAGTGGAGTCAAACCCACAAACACTGTGCACAAAGCCCGGCTTTCCCCAGGTCTCCCTCTCCCACTTAACCAGCTGCCAGAAGCCATATTCACTCAACAACACGGGGGCTGGCAGAGGGGTGGGGTGTGGTGGGGTGGGGGTGTTCTCTGTGTGGAAACAAGTGGCCATTTTCTCCCCTTTTCTCCTCCTTTCAGCCTAAATCAAAAGACTCTCCCACAAAAGCTCCCGCGCCAATCCCCCGGCATGGGAACACTGTAGTAATGTCTAATGCCTGCTACATTGGCCCGATAAAAAAGCCTTTTCTGACAACCTTATCAGCCAAATAAGCTTAAATAAAACTGGCTTCTAATAGCCTGGAGACTGCTTGATCCAGCCTTTGTCTTTCAAAAGCTCTGATGCCTGCCTCTTCCAGTGATCTTGTGGGTCCTCCTCGTGACAGAATTTTCAATCTTTTTTGCTGCAGCTAAGCTGTCATTAGCTTCTTTGTTCCTCTGGCGGTGCTGTGTAACGTTTGGCACTGCTGCAACAATTTGAAGGGGTGGGACCAACGCTCTTGGGTTTGGGTGAGAGAGTGGGGAAGGGGAAGGGGAAGGGGATTGGGGGGGGGAGACGTCAGTGCTTGAGGAATCCTCCTAATTCCCACTCTTAATGGGAGAGGTGTGGGAGAGACAAACTAGGCTTGGCCTCTGGCTGATAAGGACTTTAAGAGCAGCCATTGGCTTCTTATTGGCCTCTACAGACTCATCTAAGGTGTGTTTGGGGGAACTGTAGCTTCTATGCACATCTTACAAACTAAAACACTATATTACTACATTAATGCAACACATGTTTATGTATTTTACTACTTTACTGCGCCTGTGTTTAGTATCTATACATCCATTAGCCTATTTTTACTTCCTGCACATCCAAGAAAGGAAATACAGAAAAATATACTGGCAGAAATAGAAAGTAACATTCTAAAAACCATAACAAAACAAAACGATTTTTAAAAATCCTGATTCCACCTCATCTGCAATCGTGTGAACGTTCCCTTCGTTCATTTAGAGGGACAAGCCCAGCACTTCATCAGAGTTGATCCGTCCTCCTCCAATATGTGTGTGTGGAACAAGAAAAGGATTGATGGACACTTCTACAGGAGGTTATGGTCGAGCCGCAGGCTTAATTTAAGGGCTAAAAGTTGGGGCCGGTGGATAAATGAACACATCAGATGATTAAAAACATTTGTCTTAACGGGACGAGGAGGGGCTCTTTTATTTATGGCGGCTCTGTCCACACCCTCTCTCTGATTCCATGATGGAGAATAGTCCTGATGGAGCCCTACCTACTCCAGTAATTGCACAGTAAGTTATGACTGCTTTCCCCACCCTCTTATACTCTCTCTCTCTCTCTTTCGTATGGTCTGCTCTGTCCAGCCACAATCTGAATAGGCTGAAGAAATTCTTATCTGTGCAAAATTATTACAGTGACTGCAAGACCTGTCAATTCTATCTGCCCACGCTCAAATGGTACACACTCATAGTATCCAAATGAGAACTGTAGATTACATACTTATGTTTTATTATATGGGAAGTTTTGACATCATCTATTAGTGAACAGTAACCCAAATCAGTACACTAAGGCACCCACTAAGGTACATTGTGTCTAAATATTTTACAAACTGAATAAATTTTTTTTATATGGTTGGGGTTTTTGTTTACACACTCAAAAAGATATTTTTAAAATGCCTTCCAAAGTGTAGATTATTCAAAAACACAGATTCTGTGGATTCCACTGGATGCATGTAAACAGATTATAAAATATCCGTTTATAAAAATATCTTGATACACGTAAACGGACCCTGAGGCTAGTCTATTGCAAAACTCTTCATCATGCTATCACAGTATCCTACTGATGGCATTCTGTTGCACAAATATAACCCCCTGGCTGTTATCTTCTCGCCCCTTGTCCTCTAGCTAGCTAGCTAGCGGTGCGGTTTAGGGGTCTGTGCTCTGCTATCACCTCCATGTGCTCTGAGTCTCCCTCCATCCCCAGGAGAGGCTCCTCATGCAGCATGGAGAATATCTGTGAGCAGAGCTGCGGCACACAAGCCCGGCCCTGGCACACGACTCGTGGAGAACACACCAAATCCTGCCTCCCAGCTGGGGAGAGAGGGAACTGTGACTTGGAGAGAGGAGAGGAGAGGAGAGGAGAGGAGGATGGGAAGGAGGAGGAGGAGGAGGAGGCAGAGAACATCACGCACCAAATCCCAAAATCTCTGTCAGAGTCATGTTTCATATCATAAATAATATTGAATCACAAATATTTTTCCTTTTGCTCAGAAAGAGAGAGAGATAGAGCGAGCAAGAGAAACACACACACAGACACAGACACACAGACACAGATACACACACACACACACACACACACACACACACACACACACACACACACACACACACACACACACTGACACAACCACATCATTCAACCTTCTCATTAACGTTTACATTTCCGCTGCTGAAGACACAGCCGACCAACTTGGCTGATTCGGCAGAGAGGCACCATCAGAAAATGAAACAAGTAGGGAGAGAAAGAGTGTGTGTGTGTGTGTGTGAGAGTGTGTGTGTGGAGGGGGGGACGGGACATCACAGCGGCGACTGATGTTTATTTAATTGAATACACCCTTCTCCTGACGGCAAGGCAGATGGACAAAAAGCTTGGATTTGCATTCTTAATCAGAAGCAAGACGTGAGTCCGAATAAACATTGAGGAGACTGGATGCCGAGGCTCACAAAAACACAAAACTGGGGAAGACGGAGAAGGAGTCGTGTCAAGAGTTTATCTGTATGTGTGTGTGTGTGTGTGTGTGTGTGTGTGTGTGTGTGTTAGGGGCCATGTTACCATTATCACCCCTCCCTCATGTCACTTTACGGCATCTAAACGTGATGTAGTGGCATTTCCACCGTACAGTTACACGCTATCAAACAAGAGACACACAATCTGACAGATGCTAGCGCCCACAAAGCATCCAAAGAACCTTCTGGACTGTCGCCAAAGAGAACACAATGGCTTAAGATTGGCAAGAAACAAACGGCGAGGCGGCGCAGCACATCAAATGTGGAGGCATTAAACGAGAATGGCTACCTCACACATAGCCTCGCTAACATTAGCTTTCTCTTCAGTGGCATCTTTCAGGATTTGTTTTAGCAGCTGCTACATCTTACACTCGTTCCTTTCATCTTTCTTTCTTTCTCTCTCTTTCCTCTCCTTCTTCTTACTGTCCATTCCTCATTATCGCTTTGCTTTGTATTATTTGTTCTCTTTTTTCAATCGCTCTCTCTCTCTCTCTCCTTTTTTCCCCTCTATCTCCTCCTCTCCATCTTTCTCAGGAACAGGTGAAATGTGTCTGTCTGTCTGTCCATGTATGTGTGTGTGTGTCTGTGCGTGTTATGAGATGTGTGATGTGTGTGTGTGTATGTGTCCGATGTGCTGGTGTGTGTGTGTGTGTGTGTGTGTATGTCAATGTGGATTGTGTTATGTCAGTGTGTTTTTATGATGTGTTGTGGGCTGTGTGTGTGTGATGTATGGCGAATGGGGGGGGGGGCTGCATACAGTAGCTGAGAGAGAGAGAGAGAGAGAGAGAGAGAGAGCGAGCGAGCGAGAGAGAGAGAGAGAGAGCGAGAGAGAGAGAGAGAGAGAAAGAGAAAGAGAAAGAGAAAGAGAGAGAGCACAAGGCCAGGTCTCTGAGGGAACGGTGCTCAGGCCCAGCGCCTGTCCTGCCTGACATTAATTCACAAGAACAGGTGGAGGTCATTGTTCCCTTCCCCTTCTATTCCCCTGGACAACAGAGCAGGCTCAGGATAATATGCTCTCTCTCTCTCTCTCTCTCTCTCTCTCTCTCTCTCTCTCTCTCTCTCTCTCTCTCTCTCTCTCTCTCTCTCTCTCTCTCTCTCTCTCTCTCTCTCTCTCTCTCTCTCCATCTCTCTCTCTCTCTCTCTCTCTCTCTCTCTCTCTCTCTCTCTCTCTCTCTCCTCCTGCCATCTCACTCTTCACTCATTCTGTTTCTGCTTGTCTTTCATTCCCTTCTGTCTTTTTCTTGGTCATTGCTTGGCTCTGCCTCTCTCATTTTATACTCTCTCTCTTGGTTGTACCATTCCAACACAGAATCACACACACACACACACACACACACACACACACACACAGACACACACACACACACACACACACACACACACACAGTACACACACACACACACACACACACACACACACACACACACACACACACACACACACACACACACACATACACAGTGAGTGGTGATCACACACACTGAGGTTAAATCAAAGAATGACAAATCTCCATCTGATTGGTTTCTCTGAAACTTTGACATTTTTAAAACATATTAAAGTAAACTACAGCCCTGTGACAGAGTATTTCTCAATCGCACACATAATATCCTACTGGCTTCATATTTGGAGTGACGGGTCTATTTGCTCTGAGGGGGTCTGGAGGATTTGGATTCGGACTCGGAATCAGAACGCTGCTCCATGTCTCCAGTTTTAAGGGTCAGAGGAGTCACCGAGGGGTCTCGTGTCCGGCTGATACACTCGGAATTATTTGTATTCCGTTCCGAGGCATCCTGGCCTTCCGTGACCTCTCCCCACACTTTTCTCAAGGACAGTCCAATCAGGTCCGGTCCTCGCGGAGTCACGTGACCACCACCTAGGAACCCCGGGTGCCTTGGTGACATCATCAGACATGCAGAAGGTGGGCCGAGAGACAGACTGCGGAGGTCACGGGGAGGTGAAATGGAGAAAGCTGAAAAGTCCTCAGAGGGAAATCTCCATCTGGTTTGAGATGGCTGGCAATATGTCACAAAAACTCAGAAACTGAAGTGGCATCTCAGTTAAGAGTAACATTTTATTCATCTCACAATAGCTCAATTCACATAATAATGACAACAACCTTCAAATATTATTATTGCCAGGATCTGTATATTACTATATTATTATATAATTATATTATCAGTTTATTATTTAGTTTTATTACACTACAGCTACTACCTTCACAGTGTTGGCAAAAAAATGCAATAATTCCACTTATCTGTCAATCTATTCTATTTACATGGAGTGGGGCGGGACTAGAGTATGTCATCATATCCTGTCTCTGTGACAAGAGTCTCACCTGTCAGTGAGCTGGCCCACCTGAACTATGCTGACAGTCATCATCCTTAAAGCCCTGGCCTAAGAGCGGGATAATGCAAGTCTAATATATGTAGGTGCTAAGTGAGAGATTCCAGCGCCGTTCACGCTGATAGATCATATAGTGCAATGCATTTGAAATGAGCCAAAGCCAGCGCTGACTTTTACACCATCTAAATTTCACGCCTGCCCTCTAAGTCCATTATAGAGTCACATATGGTCCCTTAAAACCTCCTCTGAATATTAACAGGGAAACGAACCCCCCACTTCATCCTACAAAGCGTCCTCTTAAAGATAACTACAGCATATATCTGGACTGCGCCTTTCAGCAGGAAGTGCCGCTCTATTACGTGATGCTCTTTAAGTTATTCAAAAACAAGGAAAGACCCACTTGAATATAAATGTGTCCATTTGTAAGCCCCAGGTGAAGTCTTTTTCTTACACTGACACGGAACACCATGGGTACAGTATGGATGTGTTTACCTGTGTGTGTGTGTGTGTGTGTGTGTGTGTGTGTGTGTGTGTGTGTGTGTGTGTGGCAGGCTGTGCATTGAGCTCCCCCCTGAGCGCACAGCTGGTCGTGGTGGATGTATAGGCCAGAGCAGCGGGGAGGGGTGGAGACCTATAGGCTGTGTGTTAGATCTGCTGGCCCTCCGGAGGGGGCCGACACGCGCTGACACCTCACCCCGTGCCCCAGCCTCCGACGCCGGGCAGGCCTCGCGCACAGCAGCCGGGGTGAGGTGCCACGGCCCGGCACACCCCGGCATCACAGTGTGGCGTGGCATGGGACTGTGTGTGTGTGTGTGTGTGT
>JAODXP020000024.1:12569206-12579206 GCA_027497455.2 Sardinella longiceps | reverse complement strand
TCTTCTTCTGAGTATAAAATCTACTTTTCACAATTACACGTGTTTGCAAAGAGGATCTCAGTGCTGATATAGTGTAGGTGTCAGGGTGGTTGATAGTATATTCATGTCATGCTGGATTACATGGGCATTCTACATAAATAAGTTATAATATGACCACTGTCACCTGATAGCTTCTAAATGGTAATACTGTATAGCTATTGGTTTGCATACATTGTATACCATTCCTATTTCTTTAGAATGTCTCACTCCAGTCTAATGAGTACAGTAGTTACCATGGTCAGACCAAGTCTCAATCAAATAATGGTGGATAGGTACAAATGGGGCTAGTTTTCTGCATGTATACCGTAAGTCTAAGTGATGGACTACAATAAAATCTGGAAGGAGATTTCTATTGACATCAGTGTTTCCCGCAGAAAATTAGTTAGTCAAGGTGGTGAGGGTGGTGGAAGGGGGGTTAGTCGGTATCTACTAGTGCCTAGACGAGGCTAAATCTATGTACAGGGAGGTTGGAACTGTGGTCCTACCTGGCTCTGGCGTCTCGGACTGGGAGGAAGAGGAAGCGGAGCTGGCGCCGTCCTCGGCGGTGCCCTGAGAGAGCAGGCCTCGGCCCGGGGGCAGCTTCATGCCCAGCTGCTCCGCCATCTCCACGTGGTCGCCCGGGTGGACGTAGTCAAACACACTGCTGCCCGTCAGCTCCACCTGCGCAATACACACACACAAAAGAAAGGTATGGTCATGTCAGAGTCCAGCAAATACACACACACACACACGGAAGCACATTCTCGAAAGACGAGGATTAACCAGCAGGAGTGTAAAGCCTCACACCGACAGACATATCATCACTTCCAAACAAAGCATTGACACGCCGGCCGTAATGACAATCCTGGCCTGATAATGCCACTGCCAGCATCAGTGTCAGCAGATAGCCTACCTGGCCGCCCGCTCCGGCAGAGGAGCTGAAGGCACAGCAGGATTTAGCTGAAGCCCTGAGCCTCACCCCACTGCTCATCAGTGAGCCCTGCACCGCTGAGTCAGACACACACACACAGGCTCGTTAGTGTGTTTGTGGAGGAGTAGATGAGAGAAGTACACTATGGTCAGTAACCTCTACTTGTGTGTTAGCGAAGTAGAGAAGTACATTATGGTCAGTAATCTCTACTTGTGTCTTTGTGGATGAGTAGAGTAGAGAAGTAGGCTATGGTCAGCAACCTGTTCTTGTGTTTGTGGGGTAGTAGAGTAGAGTAGTACACTATGGTCAGCAACCTCTACTTCTCGGAGAATCAGAATAACTTTAGACTTAACTTTCATCATCCTCATCACCATAAATCTAATCATCATCATCACCATCATCATCATCATCATCAGAAGCATGAGCATCACCAAACCAAAGTGAGGCTCCTATATCACCTCAATGATATATTATAGAGTATCATAACTGTTATTAGAGAGGTTGCATGTCTACATGTCATGTTCATTACTATCGTCTCTGTTGCAGCTCTACTGTATCCTCAGCTTGTGTTATTTCATTTACAGGAACAAGCATAAGCCAGAATAGGATGTCTTGACAAAGGTTAGCATCCCATTTCAGGAGTTTAATCCCTAATCCCTATCAGTTGTGCCTTATATGACCACAAACATAAACACACAAACAATCACTGCTCACACAGCCTGCTCTTTGCTTTCAGCTTAATTCAGCTCCCTTAATTGCCCTTTATCAGGGTGGAACGCAATTTTTCCCTTCGCTCCGTCTTCCCTCGTTTCATCGTTTGTTCCTCCCTCCCTTCATCTCTCCAGAGAACCCTACTCCCTTTAAGTTTCTACACCCCATCCCATAATGACCCCCCCCTTCCAAAACCCCTATCCTAATGTTCATTAATAACGTACATTACTGAAATAAATGTACGGGGAAATAAATATATAATGCTAATCTAAAGAGGGGGCTTGTTGTGCATTTCAATGGCCTCGTTTACAAAGGCAGAAAAGGAGATTTGCTGGTGTTAATTGGGGATGACAAGCAAAAACAGCGGGTCGTTAGTGCATCTCTGGTGCGAGCGCAGCCTGTCGTCTAGAACGTCTCATTGTCTTCCGCAGCAGCAAAAATTTCCCCTTCTGGAATTCCAAGGCCTTGCTGGTTTTCCGGGTGTCTTTTGGGGATGGAAGTCTGTGGGGAGGGGGGAGATTACATGGGAATAATCGCTTTAATGTTGAATCCCCTCAAAGCAATTTAGCTCCTCACTGATGACGGGGCCATGCTGAGGCAACGATAAAGGCGAGGCGAACAATGGCAACAATATGCACTTGAGTATTCCTTTCACATTTTTTTTAACATGAAGACCCTGAATGCATTAAAATGAATCCGCCAAAGAGGCAAATAAGGTCAACCTGTATCCAGCATTCCAACCATCCTCCTTTCAAAACCTGGCAGTGGAAGAATCTAGTGCAGTGTCTCTAATCATGGGAAGGTTCACTATAGTTCACAACTGCAGCACACTGTGGATCTGCACTTAAAAAAGAAAGAAAGGAAAAAAGATTGGGTCTGACACATTCACAAAAGCCAGTCGTCAATATATCCCAATTTGTCAGTGTAAGTTTTAATTCCCGTTCCTGCCTAATCTGCTCAGCAGGTGAAGCCGGAGTGTCGTGAGTTCCCCGGTAAGAAATCCCCCCGGCACTTGGAGCCGAGTGCTCCTGGCATGCTGCTGTTCGGCGGGCTTAAGGTAAGTTGGCTGCACAAATGAAAACCCCCAGCAGGTTTCTCTTATTCACACAAGATCTGCAAATCCACATATACTATTTTTTCCTTCCTAATACCATGATGACTTACTCAACACTGCATCCCTGTAATTTGTATTAAATATAATCATCACACCACCAATTCACCTCAGTCTATGTTATTAAGAGTTACCAGTTTCTGTGCTAGTTACGCATTGCAAAATTCAAATAGACACTATCGAAAAACCAACACGGTGCCATAGGGATAAGTCTAACATTATCACAGTGGGAAAGAAGGCAAATCTACAATATAGTCAGCAAATCCAAAAGAAAGAAAACAACCACCTTGCCACCTCCTGGCAAGCCTTTATTTCTACGAATACATATTCAACATTGTTAGCGCGCCGCAGCTACAAGCTAATTAGGAAGCGGCATGATATAAACATCTTATCCTGAGGCCTCGACACACACTCCAGAGATAAAACTCCAAACACGCCTTGCCTCGGCTCGCTCGCTCACGCACGCACGGCGCAGTCTGATCCCTTGACTGAAGTCGCAAGTCCATACTAAGTGAGGCGCGGTGGGATAAAAGCGTCATTTCAACCCATTCACACAGAATTGCCAGCCAATCATTCACAACGTGTCCTGAGCGCAGATAAGTGCCCCAATTATCACATCATATTAAATGCTCTATGGCCACATTTGTGTATTTTCATACTTTCTATACACTGCATGCTATCAACACGTAGCACAATACTGAGTCCCTCATTGGCAATTAGGATATTATATTAAAGAACAAAAGCAATCAAACAGACTCTGGACACTGGAGTGTTACTGATAGGGGCAGACATTACTGAGGTGACTGTCTGCATCACAGAAATATATCTACTCTCAGAGAGCTGCTTCTTATTTGGCCTTGGAAACAGTCAATAAAAGATGATATGACAGCGGGAGCTTTGTGAACACAGAAAGACAATCGAGACGGGGGAGCGAGGTGCAGCGGCTCACTGTCTACCCAGCAGAGATAAAGCACAGATAGGTGTTTTAATACACACACCGGGTCCGGCAATTAATTAGGCCCTGATTTTAATCTCCTAGGCGCTATAATAGCTCCCGACTCCAAATGTCATCCCACAAAAACAAGGAGCGCCGGAGCCCTCCATCTTTTTTCCGGCGCTCTCACAGTGGGTGAGCTCTTGTGCTTTGTCGAGGCTGGGATAAGGCAGACAGACTCCCGGAGCGTGTCTGGGTGAGGAGCGACCCTCTCCATGAGACTGACACGTCCAGCCCTCCGCTCCGTCTGAAGGAGCCACCGCTGGGATGGAGGAGGAGGAGGATCCCTGGGAAGGGACGAGAGGGGTCATGGATTTGGGGGTGGAGCCTGGATCTTCCATCCTCTTACAAATGACTCCATTCACCCCCTGCCACCCCCTACACTAAAAAAACAGTTCCTACTCAATGCCACTCCTTTATTTCAAAAAGAAAAAGAGAGAGAAAAAAAGAAAACGCCACATTTTACATTTGTATTTAACCTCGAGAGCTATGCACTACCACAGATTAGCAAGACACACACACACACACACACACACACACAAAGAAAATCTGCCGATTCCAATTGGTAATTGGATTAGACCCCCTGTCATAATAACAAAACAAGATGACGGTGGACAGCTTGACTGGGCGCCAGCTCTGAATACATTATGCGTCACAAGTGTGTGTGTTTTTTCCCCCTCCTTATAAAAATCTATTTCCGTGCGGAGATGAGAAACGGGTAAAGCTATCTCTCCTTTGCAGGCTTGAAGGATTGGGGAGGAGGGGGAGAAGGGATGTGTGTGTGTGTGTGTGTGTGTGTGTGTGTGTGTGTGTGTGTGTGTGTGTGTGTGTGTGTGTGTGTGTGTGTGTGTGTGTGTGTGTGTGTGTGTGTGGAGGAGGAGGTGGGCAATGGCGTTACACCAACCCCTTTTGTGGTCCCATTATAATTCATGAACACGAAGCAATGACTATTTTAACTGTATTAGAATGCCGGGCCCCCAGTTTTCCAACACAAGTGGCTCAACAATGATCTGCATCCGCCGCCTGCCTGCCAGCCCCCTACACAAACCCCTCTCATCTCTCATCTCCACTCCGACTTAATCTCTCCAGGCGAGGCGGCTACTGATGGCCAAAGAAATAACACTGCCACTGATAGCCATTCAGACAGAGGTAGGGGGGGGTATGTATAGGCATAGAGTGGAGTGGCTGCTGTTGTCCGTTACATGAGAGGGTGTGTTTTTGCGTATGTGTGTGTGTGTGTGTGTGTGAGTGTGTGAGTGAGTGAAGTGTGTGGAGGCAGATTACGCTCTGTGATTGTGGAAAGGACACTTGGATTAGGGCAGGCGCGCACGTTTGCATTGTAAATGAGCCTCGTCAGGAGCCGTAGCCGATGGGGGCCATCAGGCCCTGCCCTCAGCAACATGCTTATGCTGTAGAAGGTCACTCAATACCATCACCCTCTCCACCCTCTCCACCCTCCTCCACCCGCCTCCGCCCACCAAACACATGCACCCGCCATGCTTATTAACACTGACTGGCATACATTAATGCAGGCACAGGGCACACCACACCCAGGGAAAGGGAAAAAAACTATTGAGGTAAAGAGATGCAGAAAGAGAGAGAGAGAGAGAGAGAGAGAGAGAGAGAGAGAGAGAGAGAGAGAGAGAGAGAGTGAGAGAGAGAGAGGGAGGCAAACATTAAAGAAGGGAGGATATAAAGACTATAAAGGAAGAGAGTGTAGAGACAGGTAAGAAGAGAGAGAGAGAACGAGAGAAGATAAAGAAAGGGGCTTTAGACTTTGTTTTAAGGAAGCCAAACCCTTTAATTAGTAGGGCTTTCAAACAGAAATGTCAGCTCAGTCTATTAGCTGTTCGGCGCCCATCAAAGCCATAATCCCCCCACTGTCAAAATCCATCGCTTGACAGACAGCTCACTTCCTGTAGCATTTTTAGCGACTTTTTTTTAAAAATTTTTTTTAAATCTGTCCCCTCTTTTCTCAAAACCAAAAGATTCAAGCACACATGCATTTGCCACTTTATTCCCCTTCTCCCCCATCAACCATCCCACAATCTCAACACACCCTCAACACACACACACACACACACACACACACACACTACAACACAACTCCTCCAGTCAAAAAAGTGTGCCTCTTCATTGGCATTGTCTTCTCTATGTCTCCCTTATGCCTGCACCCCCCCCCCCCCTCCTCCTCCTCCCACCCCTTGTATCAATGCCCTGAGGAGGTCTGTCAAGTGTCACTGCTCCGCGCTCCAAAAGCAAAGGGAGTCTCTGCCAGGGAGCCCCACGCCCCTCATTATGACACAATTACCGGCTGGCATCAAACACGGGGCGGCGTCTGGGCGCTCACCTCCCGCTCCGCGCCGTTTAACCTGTTTGTAATCGAGCCCACGCAGCCGGGAGAGACGCTCGCTTGCTAGCCCCCGATGCCAGCGCGCCGCCACGGCGACGACAGAGAAGACAAGATGGCATATTGGCTTTGTTTGTGTGTGTGTGACATGCCTAAAGTGAGGGGTGAGAGAGAGAGAGAGAGAGAGAGAGAGAGAGAGAGAGAGAGAGAGAGAGAGAGAGAGAATAAAAGAGGAGATGTACACCCCTGCTTGCAAGTGAAGACAGCTTTGGCGCTTTGGTCTTTGAGAAGACTGTGGTGACTCTTCTCTCTCTGTTTTATGTAAATGTTTCATGTCTGGCTGCCTTAAATCATCAAACATAAATCAGCCACAAACCACAAGATGCCAAAATAGGTAAGTACATGTACACCTAACAAGTCTAAATCAATAATAGAAACATATGAATAATCTGTAGTGTAGTTTAAAAAGTCACAGCTGCAATACTATAATGCTCAATGAGTTCCTTCATTTGGGGAACTCCACACACACACACACACACACACACACACACACACACACACACACACACACACACACACACACAAAGACGCCGTCCCAGGAGGAAGTGATTACATGAAGTGAATATGAGGGGAGGGAGGATAAATCCCTCTGCACTCTCCTAAAAAATTGGAGTGACTTTGCAAAGTACTAATCAAATAAATTGACGCTGGCTTGAGGGTTCAGAATTAATTACAGCATTTAACATTAGCTAAATGGAATATTATAAGTTTGATAGCATATAATTACTCCTGTATTAAAGATTCATATTACATTGCCTGCAATTGATAACACTTGGCATTATGCTATTCAATTAAGAAAAAAAAGAAGAAAGAAGAAAAAAAAAGAAAAAAAAAGAGAAAAAACATGCATTTTTTCCCCTCTCCCTGCGTATCGCTCCTCTAGTAGAGCCTATGCTTCTGGTGCCAAACCGTTTCACTGTAATTAGACTCTTGTTCTGGCAGCAGCTGCTTTCAATGTAGGGGGCTGAGAAACACTAATAATAGCTCTATAATGCAAAGTAATCGCCTCGCGGTGAATACCTTGTGTTTCGCCATGAATACCCTCTTAAAAATGGAGCTTCAGACTTTATTTGAACGGATAATGACAGCGAATTACTTGCGTACCACAATGAAATCTCCTCTTACGAGAAAAAAAGAAACGATGAAAAATAAACCGCGGCATCATCTGAGCACACAGTCAAGCCGAAATGGTGGAAGAGCGGCCTTTTCATGTCCAAAATTACAATTCATGGTGGACTGCCGAACAAAAAGAGTGCGGGAATACAATAAATAAATAAAGAAATAAATATATAAATAAAAATAAATCCAAAGTGGTTGAACGTATTTGTGTGTGTGTGTGTGCGTGTGTGTGTGTGTATCTGTGCATGTGTCTGTATGTGTGTGCGTGTGTGTGTGTATTTGTTTGCATAATTTGCATGAACAAAAAAAAGATAATGACAACAGCACAAGAAAGCTGGCAGGCAGAGGGAGACAAGGCAAGGAAAATAAAATCAAATAAAAAGCGAAAAGAAATAAATTCTCTAAAGCAGGCAGTGGTTTGAAGGAAACCTGTAATTAGAGGCCAATTTCAGCTGTCGGAGCCCCGGTGGGACCCAAGGGAACACCTAGCTACCTGCCTGACCTTGGCAAATGGGAGTCCTTGGTGGAGCCGGTGACCCTCTGAACCTCGCTCACATCCAATCTCCCTCACCGAGAACGGGGGCGACCCGCCTCATGCAAATGACATCTCCCCAGCGAGCCGCGGATAAACCGCAGCCTAATTAAATATTTTTTAACGATGTGAGTAATTTTTGCCAAGGGGTGGATTCGGGGGGAAAAATTTAATATGAGATCACAAAAGATGTTCCCAGCGTTGATTTGGTAAATTAATGACTATCTGCCTAACGATAAAAGCACACAGCCAAGAAAAGAGAGCCCTGTGAGGGGGAAAAAAGCAGTCTCTCTAACTTCATTTGTCTAATAACCAAATGCATTCAGGGACAAAGCGAAAGAGAGAGAGAGAGAGAGAGAGAGAGAGAGAGAGAGAGAGAGAGAGAGAGAGAGAGAGAGAGAGAGAGAGGAGGCTTTTAAAAGGCTTTTGGAAAGTTTCCATGTGGACATACTTCACAGCATGAAGATGACGGATAACCTGCGCCAGCGCCAAGCCCAGGCAAGAGAAGTAATATTTGTCAGCTAACTGACAAGGGCTTCTAATTTCACAATTCAAACAGACACACGCACACACACACGCACACACACACACACACACACACACACACTGTACATGCCAAGATGATGCCTGCGCAAGATGATGCTCCAGCCCCTGTCTCTCAACATCACTCCACCCAACACACACACACACACACACACACACACACACACACACACACACACACACACACACACACACACACACACACACACACACACACACACAGTCTATCCATCCCCCCCTCCATATTTCACTTCTTCATCCCACCCCTCCCTCTCCAAACTGCGTCTGGGTTAAGCCGGCCTCTCTCCTGGTCTATTGCTTTCAGCAGGGCTAGTATCTATCACAATTCCACTATTAACTGGAGAGAGCTTTTTGCCGTCCACTCGAGTGTTACAGCGCTCAGATTACAGTAACCTTTAGCGGGCCGGTGACAGTGGCTCAGAGATTTACTGGTGAAGCAGTCAGTCCGTCCCTTTCTCCTCCTCACCTTCTCTCTCTCTCTCTCTCTCTCTCTCTCTCTCTCTCTCTCTCTCTCTCTCTCTCTCTCTCTCTCGATCTAATACTGCATTGTGCCACTTCTCCAAGGGGCCTTAATCTTCCCCTGCCCAACTAAAGCCTGTCACTTGAAGAAAAATGAAAGACATCAAGGAGGCTGGATAGCCGCACCTTTTAAAGGGTACCTTCTCTCTCCCTGATATTAATGCCGCCATGCCCTGTACCCAAGGCTGGGCTTAAATTAGCCATTTTAAAACGAATGATCCCAACTATCTACAAGAGGTAATCAATCGCACGATCAATTAGGTTTGATGTGCGGGGCTGACGAAACAGCGGCCGTCTCAATGACACTGTGCTTACTCCAGCTGAGTGAGAACAAATCGTAAAAAAAAAACGCTCCACAAATGATCAATACATAAAAAACGACATGCATAATCAATATTTGCATTCAGCTCATAATGCTTTTAATATTGTAGTAATATTTGCCAGTTAACCAATATCATAATAATAAAAAGACACTTAGTTCTATTTTACCTGCACAGCATGTAGTAAAATCAATGTAGGCACCCATTCAGAACTCAAATATTATGGCTAGTCAGCTATTAGACTTCCTCTCTCTCTCTCGCGCTGTGTGTGTGTGTGTGTATGTGTGTGTGTGTGTGATAATGTGCTTGGGCATGTAAGTCTGTGAATATCTAGTTCATGTATGTATTACTATTCTAGTGGGGAAACATGATAAATTCCTGAACAAAATGCTCCTATTTTGAGTGAATGGGAGAGACAATAGGGGCATAGCGGTAAAAAGAGAGGAGCAGGAGCAGAGGGGGGAAGGGAAAATAACTTTTAACAATTAACTTCGAAGGACAAAAAGGGTGAAATTTCTCCCCGTGCTCTTTCTCTGGCGCCCGCCTGATTTTTATCGAGCTCTCAAAGCCCTCTTAGATCATCTTAATCCACTGTGGCAAAGTAGCTGAATATGAGATTCAGATTGTCTTAGAAACGCCGTGCTACCAATCAGCTTCCTGACACCGCTTTTCTCTTCAACCTTCAGAACTTGTGACAGCAAAGACCAAAAGCCAACTCACAAAGGAGCCGGCGAACGGCAAACTCGGCAAGCCAGGCTGCTTAATCCAGAG
>JAODXP020000024.1:12534206-12561706 GCA_027497455.2 Sardinella longiceps | reverse complement strand
GAACAGCTTCATTTCTACAGGCGAGGAATAAACACAGACATCGCTGTCGAAGGACGGGCAAAGAGCCAGGGCTCCCGCTGGATACGGAGGCCTGAATCCAAAACGCTCTCTCTCTCTCTCTCTCTCTCTCTCTCTCTCTCTCTCTCTCTCTCTCTCTCTCTCTCTCTCTCTCTCTATCTCTTTCCCTCTCGCCCTCCCTCTTCTTCACTCTTTTCTTTCATGAGTGTGGGATCGATGGAGCCTCCATTGGGGAAAGCAGAGCGTTGATCTCCATACTGTTCATTAAGCTCTCTCTCCCTCTCTTTCTCTCTCTCTCTCCCTCTCCCACCACACACAGCTCGCCGCTAGCCGCTAACGACCTCTCATGGCTCCCAGCAGCCCCATAGTATGGCTACATCACACTCATGCCACCACTAGGTACAAAATACCCTCGGCTCGCTCGAAACATACACACTCATAAAATATTCATATGTCTGCATATACATGTGGATACCTTTTACTATTAATACAGACACATTTCTATGTGCTGTTACAAGCACATGTAAAGACAGGCGAGCTTATGCAATGAATCCTATATCTTTAGATAGATACAGTTTTTTATGAATAATGTGGTTGGACACACACATACGCACACACACACACACACACACACACACATAATACACACACATACGCACACACACTTGCCACTGTGTGAGGTGGCCTGGCTGCCACAAGCTGTGTGTTCAGCTGGTGGGCTGCACTGGGGGACTGAGTGGTCGGCTTAAAAGAGCCCTAAACTCAGGGGTAATGACAGCCTCTCTCCCTCCCTCCCTCTCCCTCTCTTTCCCTCCCTCCCTCTCTCTATCTGGAGCTCTGGGGGATTCCTCTAGTCCCCCTTAGACTCCCCCTTCTCCTCCCCCCACCATCACCTCCTCCCAGGCCCCTTCAGTAGCGGCGGCGGTGGGGGTGTCTGGGGTTGCTGCTGGTCGGTCGTTACACCGGCATGCCTAATCGGCCTCGGTGCCCGGCCCTGAATAAGCAGCGATTCACTCAGGGGAACCCACAGCCCACCCTACACACACACACACACACACACACACACACACACACACACACACACACACACACACACACACACACACAGACACACCTCCCAGGTCCTCCTGCAGTGGGAATATTTTTCCCGCCTCGCACATTCTGCTCTGAATGCAAGCCCTCTGAAAGACGAGCAAAAGAGACAGAAGGAGAAGGAGTGAAAGAGAGAGAGAGAGCGAGGGAGAGAGAGAGAGAAAGACAGAGAGAGTGAGAGAGAGCTGGATGTGGGAGATTAGTAGCAGACAGGAGTCGTGGAAAATATTTTGATAAAATAATAAAAAGGGGGGTGGGTGGTAAGGGAGACTGATACCTGGTGATAAGGCTATCTGAAAACCGGCGCCCCTCTGCATTTGTATTCACGGTAAAACGGCTCCTCGTTTGACGGTGAAAGCGCATTCACAAGTATTCATCTTCAAGGTGAAAACATATGGCTATCCAAACTCAAATCACAAACCGAGATGTCACTCTGGGACAGCGGCTTTCTTTGACTCCGTCGGCATAATTATGATATGCGCCTCGTTGGGACATTGAGGTGGTGGCTCCAGATACGTCTAAATATGCACAGCTGATATATCAAAGTCGAACGCTGCTCCTGTGCGGCCCTGCTGGAGAAGCTCCACAAATAAAAATAATAAAAAAAAATCGACACAAACCCCAGAGAGGAGAGGATTTCATGGCCACTAGAAATGACTAAATAATAATAACAATAAATAATACGTGATTGATCTTCTGTGAGCCGCCTCTCACTTGTAAATGGGGGGATTTGCGTCGCCTGGGCGTCAAGTCATTCACTGAGCCACAACATCAGAAAGAACGGATATAATCACTGACAAAGGGATTCGCCAGCTCAAAGAGACGGAAAGAAAGAAGGCTCAAAGAGATGGGAAGAAAAGAGGGAAAGAGAGAGAGAGAGAGAGAGAGAGAGAGAGAGAGAGAGAGAGAGAGAGAGAGAGAGAGAGAGACGATGGAAAGAGTACAGAAGAGAAAGAGAGATGCTGGAAAGAAAGTGTAGGAGAGAGAGAGAGAGAGAGAGAGAGAGAGAGAGAGAGAGAGAGAGAGAGAGAGAGAGAGATTAGCTCACGTAGCTAACAACAGAGCGCTGTGTCTCTGACAGACTACTGTGAGACTCCGGCAGACTCCATGCAGGCAGCAGTGTAAACAGCAGATTTATCCATGGGGTTCTCATCTCAGCCTGCCTCCCCTGCTCCCCATCTGATGGAGCACCACCACTGGTGCATGTACAGACACTGAGCACAGAGACTGTGCTTTTAGCTACTTGCCAACTTAGCTTCTGTAAACCTGGAGCAGTCAGCGGAGCAGATTCAGATTTCAGTACAGCGACAAGTACTGTTTCAATCAGCATAGCTTCTGACACTGCTGTTGCTTCCCATTTGCTGCTGTAAGTAGGCCTAACTTGTGATGCTCTCTGTTAAGTTATGAAGCTGCTAGTGTTATGTTAGCTTTTAGCATTAGTGTCAGTAACCAGTGTTTTTAGCAGTACATTGCATAAGGTGCTGGTGGTGCAACACACACATACAAGTACAGACACACACACACACACACACACACACACACACACACACACACACACACACACACACACACACACACACAAACACAGGTGAATTCAGGCCTCAGAGCAATTGTCAAGTCCGGGGGTGTTGCTAAGCTTTGAGCAGTACATTATAGAAGCTGCTGGAGATGCTACACACACACACACACACACACACACACACACACACACACACACACACACACACACACACACACACACACACACACACAGGTGAGCAGGTGTCGAGGCCAGGGTAGTGGACGCTAGCGAGGGCCCCTGTGACAGATGCGAATGATGTATAAGCTAGTGTGCAGTCCATAACTACTGATCAATTAAAATAAACAAGTGCATTGGGGGGAGAAGGGGCTTGGAAAATGTTGCCCCGGGCATCAGGAGTCCATTTCTATCGACGGGAGCTGCGAGGGTTCCGCGGCATTACGGGAGCCGGTGGGATCAGCAGACCTTTTCCGAGGCCGTCATAAATCAGCGTGGAAAACAAGTGGGGGCTCAGCGCGTGGACAGCCTTGCTGCAGGAAGACACGTGAAAGATAAATGCCTCCTGCGCTCCCGGATCAATTGGCAAGTTTTAAAAAAAAAAGTGAAAGGGTGGAAAAGATAAAGGATTCACGCTTGGGGATGTCACCGTTGAAATCCCAACCTGGAGGAAACACCGTCTCCCCCCAACATCCAGCACCCCCACCCCCCCCAAACACATACACACACACACACACAAACGCAAACCCCCTCCACTCTCCACCCCTCCACACACACCGTCCTCCTCCCAGCCGCGGTGTCAAACTTGTCGGCTTTTGAAAGCTCAGGTGGACGGAGTGCAGCTTTGGTGCTCTGGGAGTGAAACAAGCCAAGAAAGAAGAGGATCCCTTAAGCCGCCTCTCACCACTGCAGTGGGCCTGTCCACTGATTGACTGACTGACTTACTGGCTGAGGGAGTGAGTGACTAAAAAAAACCTGTGTGTGTGTATAGATATATATCTACATTACCAGAGAGAGAGAGAGAGAGAGAGAGAGAGAGAGAGAGAGAGAGAGAGAGAGAGAGGATAAGGGGAAAAGAAGAAGAAGAGAGAGCATTTTGGGGCTGAGAGATCTTCCCAGACAAATCGTCCCGCCGCTGGCTGGCTGCATTTACAGTTCACCTCTACAGGCGAACAGGTAATATCTCCCCGGCCATGCCTATCCAATAAAATGACATGCCAAGGAGATCAGATTACCCATGATATAATCTGCAAATGTAATGAATGTAAGAGCTGCTCATCTGATAGGGGCTGAGCAGCAACACACTAACAAAATTTATTACCGACCAGCCTTCTCTGTGATAGTGCCCCACGCAATGGATACTGGAGAGAGTGGGGTGGGGGTCCTGTGCCACTTTCATTTTTCCGCTCTCTCTCTCTCTCTCTCTCTCTCTCTCTCTACTCCCCCTCTTCAGGAAATGAGTGCCGGGGTGCATCGAGTTCCTATCAAGCGGCAGCAGTCGATGGAAACCTCCTTGATGTGGCACTTGCACTCGGCGCAAGGTGCACGGGAACACAAAATCATGCGATTAGGATCATGTTGCTGTAAATTTTAAAGCAATTGCTTCGCAAAAGGGGTGTGTGAGGGAGAGGGGGTATTTTCGGTGTGTTGAGGGTGGTGTGTGTGTGTGTGTGGGGGGGGGGGGGGGGGGGGCTGCAGGCTGTCAGATGAATGTGTCTGTCAGGGCTGAAGGGCTGTCTGGTGTTTCTCTTCTCTACCGTAAGCAGAATTTACAGCCGGGCCGCGAGTCGGGGGGCTTACCAGGGCCAGATGAGAGCGACGAGAGGGAGAGAGCGGAGAGAGGCGGGGTGGGGGTGGGTGGGTTTGGAGCTTAGGGTCGGTAAGACTCGCAGCCGCAGCCAAAGACCTACTGCAACCTTGGACGGGTGAGGCTCACTCGCCGGCTTTGCATGTTGTGTCAGACCACTCCATTTTTAATGCTCCGGCAAGACGGGCAAGGAGAGAAGGCAACAGAGCTGTGGTCAAAACAAACATGTTTAGTACCTCTGCCCAAAGGAGGTGAAGCTTTTTTTCCCACCCCATGCAGTTTGTTTGTCTGTCTCCGTGCAGGATTATGCAAAAAGTAGCAGACACAACTCTGAGAGTGTTGGAGAGGCCAAGGAAGAAGCCATAACATTCTGCTGTGGCTGCCACTCCATGGGGGCCATGATGAATTCACTTTCTCATCCCCGACTGGTGTGAGATACAGCAGCTGGCCTTGTCTGGAGGGCTGCACTCTCACCGTGTGCTTTTCAGCATTATGTCTGTACAATTTACATGCTTTATGTAGGGAGAGCAGCTTATTGATATCATACCTGTCAACTGTCAATTGTCAACAGTCAACAATTAAGCCATTTTGTTGATCTTTAGACAAGAGAACGTTTTTGTATACTAAGCTAGTAGCTTTTCAAAAAAGGGGCGGTATGTAAGAAATTTATTCCAAATAATCATAAAATGACCCTGATGTGTCAACAGACATGAATGAATCATGTTCATTTTAAACACTCATATAACTGAATTGAATTAATTGTAGTCCAGCCAGAATATTTGCATTTGAAAAGATAAAATGCAGCCTACAAGTAGTGCTTATGTTGTTGTTATGCTTCCGAAATACATTGTGACGTAAGTAAGAAATAAAACAAGGATATGTATAGGAGATGCTTATGAAAGACGGAGATGGCTGAAAGTGGCAAATTATTTTGATGATGATTGTAGTACCAGTTTTGGCCACCATCCTACATACCGCTACTTTAATTTAGTTATGATATCAGCAGCAGGGTGATAACATTACTTCACTGGCCAGCTGGCAATCTGGTAATTCCTTATCCTGCAGTGGCGTCACCTAAGATCAAGTGCACTACAAGTGCACTAAAAATCAATGAACCTGCACAGAGTGGGGAAAAAAAAAATCTTGGCAGAGATGGAGAACCAATATAGAGTTGAAGGCTTTCTATCATCGCTCAGTTAAAAGTGCAGGCATTTTTCTCAAAAGTCTAGAGCTAGATTGTCAAAATGAGCTTCACAGAACAAATTTGGCTTCTCGTGATTCAGGCTCCTGATTCATTGCTGCACACTAGAAAAGGCATCAAAACACGAGAGACTGAGAGGAAGAACTGGAGAGAGGAATGGAGAGAGAGAGAGAGAGAGAGAGAGAGAGAGAGAGAGAGAGAGAGAGAGAGAGAGAGAGAGAAAGAGAGAGAGAGAGAAAGACATCAAAATCTGCTTCAAGCAGCATAACATCAGTAGATGCTGCCAACCTCTGATTTGAGTCGCATCTTCTTTCCCCCGCGGAACAAATCGGGCATGGCGAAACATTAGATTACATATTTCTCAGCAAATCCCACCAGGAGATAAAACAACAACTTCAATCAGCTCGGAGCAGCTGCCGGGACGCCTACTGTACATACTGTACTCTCTCATTGACGCATTCCCAGAGGACAACAAACGGACTCGGGCGTGTTGTGTTCAAATGATGCAGCCATTTAAGAGACCAATGAACTCTTCCCCCCGCTGACTGCTGTTGTTTTTTTCCCTCCCATAATGCCGCAGGAGACTGTCTATCAACATCTGGAGCTAGACGCTGCTGAGAATGACTCTCATTTCAGAGGAAGGCTTTCTAATTATCAAGCTAAATGTATTGCTTCCAAGCTGTTTCCAGTGCTTTACACTGTATTTAGCATCAAAACACTATGTGCTCCTTTGTTTCCATTTTCCCCTTCCAACAGTATATGTGTAATTCAGAATTACGTATACATACAATATACTGTGTGTGTACTTCAGAATAATTCCTTATAGAACTATCCATGGAATATGCATTACTGAATTGCAAATTAAAACAGCAAACGACAGGTTCACAGCCACCTAAATCAAAACCTTAACAACTTAATCCACAACAACCTAAATAAATCTGTGAAAATTGTATTAGCTCACCATTGATTTCTATTGTAGCTACTGTAGTCTGTGTAAATTCTGTGTGTATGTCTGTGTGTAAGAGAGTGAGAGAGGTAGCTAGAGAGAGAGAGAGAGAGAGAGAGAGAGAGAGAGAGAGAGAGAGAGAGAGAGAGAGAGAGAGAGAGAGAGAGAGAGAGAGAGAGAGAGAGAGTTTTTTTTCTGGCCAGGTGACAAACTAGCACCAGGGCTCCTGCCAGAGACGAGTGGGGTGTTTTATATTCCAAATAGTGAGTCATTTGCCTCTGGGCTTTGCCTTTCCCCACAAGCCTAAATGTGTGTCAGAAGCCCAATGGCCTTTCAAGTCGGATACCATGATATTACCCTCAAAGGGAAGCTAAACTTTCCCAGCACCACGAGTAATCCAGCTTTCATTACACGGACAGTTGGAATTTCACCCAGTCTGACAGGTGAGCACGGAGAGACCCAAGCCTTTGAGGTAGCTGCTTTTCCCCTTGTTTTGCCTTCATTTGAATGGGAGATGGTACGGGCAAAGGGAGGCCTTTGTGCCTTTGAATGTGAGAGCCAGGGTTTGGATTGTTGCATAGGAATGGTGGGCTACATGTTTATGTAAGCCTCCGACTACGTGGGTCTCTCCACAAACTCCCACTTATTGCTGAGTGCCTCCAGCAGCACCAGCCAACGCTGGAGTACTAGAGACCCACCCCCGTCAGAGAGAGAGAGAGAAGCGTTGAAACTAGTCGCTCCTGACAACTTAAACTAGATATCTGTCAACTTGAGCAGGAACTCAAAAGAGAACTCAGTTGGGGAGGAGAGAAAAAAAAAAGGAAAAAAGCTAGAAATAACTTCAGACAATTTCGGTAGATGTGGGGGTGAAAAAAAAAGCAGCATCCGCACCATCCCGCTGGCTCCAAGGTGTGAGGAATCGATTCATCCCACCAGGATGAGAGGCGGCGGGCGCTCTTAAAACACAAGATGAGGTCAAACCTTCCCAGCGACCTCAGAAAAGACACTTCGCAAACGCACGCTAGTCGGCCCCAACTTCAGGGACCAAACTCATCCTCGTGGAGACAAGCAGGTTTGACTGAGAGGATGAGGCAAAAACCTTCCCAACGTGAGCAATAAGCTAAAGTGGTTATCCTAGCCTCTGAAAAACTCTTCATCATAACCTTTGCACGGGTAGAAATGAGCACCAACACGGATTTAATATAATCCCTGACTTGTTTGGAGGGTGACATCTCTTTCAGGAGGGTGTCAAGTTTGCATAACTAAAGTTAACCCAGAGTAAGCCCACACTTTGTTCTGTTTGTGGATTCCAGTCATAACCTTCCGTGAAGACAAACCAATCCATACATCTTAGGAAGCGCAGCAAAAATCACTGCTTTTTTTTAAATGATCAAACACGATAACAATCATTCTGATTCCTCCATTTTGGAGGTGTACGTCTGTTCATGTGTGCATTAGCTTTGGTATGTGTGTGCTTATGTGCTCACGCAGGGAGTCGATAGAGGGGGGAAAGAGAGAGAGAGAATGAGAGAGCGAGAGAGAGAGAGAGAGAGAGAGAGAGAGAGAGAGAGAGAGAGAGAGAGAGAGAGAGAGAGAAGGAGAGATAGAGAAGGAGGGAGCAACAGAGAGACAGAGAGGGTGCACAAGGGGGATTGGATTTGTTTGAGATCCTAATGGCTGCTTGCAGATCCTCCAGCTCTGTGTGACAGATTCTCATTCATCATGCATTGGGGTGGGGGAGTGTGTGGGTAGAGGGGGGGTTGGGAGGGATAGAAGAGGTGGGGGAGTGTGTCTGTGTGTGTGTGTGTGTGTGTGTGTGTGTGTGTGTGTGTGAGTGGGGGGCTCTGTGAAGCGTCTCCCTGCTCCTTCAGGTGAGGAGGAGGAGGAGGAGGCTGTTGACGATTGCCTCCATACTTGTGACAGGCTCCAGCAGGGGCCGGCGGTGGTGCTGCTGAAGGTGCCGTGAGATGCTGCAGCGGCGCGGGGCTGCGGTGGTGCTGCGGCGTTGTGGAGACGCGCAAGCGGTGTGATGTGGCGCTCGCTCGCAGGCGCCGCGTGATTAATGCTACTGAAGATAATATTATTGGCACAGCTGGCTGAGCCTGACAAGAAATTCCTCACTCACGCGCCGCCTTGCTTCCCCACGCGCTCGCTCGAGCGCTTCGCCCGGTCGCCTACGACCACATCACCCTCCTCCCTCCCCCGCACCCAACTCAACACCCCCACCCACCACCCCTAACAGAAGCCAACCCCCCCTCCTCCCCCCAGTCCCATTTTTTGGGGTGGTGACAGAAGATTTGCGCAGGACAAACTAGCTTGTCACCAAAGGACAAGCCAGCCAGCTGTTAAGGTATTGGAGGAACATGACAGATCACTCTGTTTTACTTCCCATTAATTCGCTTATTAAAGGGCCAGGTCTCAAATCAGCTGTCACTGTCAAATCACTTGTCACCACAAGGAAAATGTGTCATGTTCCACCTTCTCTACCAACATCACACGCTAAAAAAGACGTGTGTGTATGTGTATGTGTGTGTGTGTGTGTGTGTGTGTGTGTGTGTGTGTGTGTGTGTGTGCAGGCTTGTTCATTGCCATCACACACAAAAACACACCTGTATGAAATGTTCAATAAAAGCACAATTCCAACAACAGCATATTCCACACTCCTGACACACACAGGCTTACATACATGCACAACATATACATGTAGTGTGTATGCATTATTTGCACACACACTCACTCATACCTACATATTTGCATCAGTGCCAACACGCAAGCAAAACACAAACACACACACACACACACACACACACACACACACACACACACACACACACACACACACTCCTCTCCCCAATCGCCTTCTTCTAGCGTCTCCCTCCCACCTGCTGTCAATTGAGTGTATGTAAATCACCCAGATGGGCCCGGAGTCTGAAGCGGGCCTGAGAGCATCCGCACCTCCGGCAGGCAGGCAGGCAGCCGATGGAGATTTAAAGTGCTCTGGGTACCAGCCTCCTCCTCGCTGCTGCTGCACACAATAACTAGAGGAAGTTACTGGCAAGGGCAGCCGCCGCCGCGCCATCGATCCCAGCTCCTATTGTTGATGTTAAAGCACTTATTGGCTTGCATGGAGCATCATTTAAAAAGGGAAGCAGGGAGGCAAAGCCGGATGGAAGAGAATAGGGAGAGCTTGTGTTGGGAGCTAGTTTGGGAGTCGGGAGTCAAGACTTTGTTTTCTGTGAGCGTGTGTGTGTGTGTGTGTATGTGTGTGTGTGTGTGTGTGTGTGTGTGTGTGTGTGTGTGTGTGTGTGTGTTTGTTTGTTTGTAAATAAATACTGTGTGTATGCACTTGGTAGCATACATTTGTATATTTTTGAGTTCTTAGGTTTATGTGACTGGATGGGATTGTGTGTGTGTGTGTGTGTGTGTGTGTGTGTGTGTGTGTGTGCGTGTGTTTGAGTGTGTATATATGTGCGTGTGTGTCTGTGCATTTATCTCATTAGATGTCTGTGTGTGTGTGTTTTTGTGCCAGTGTGTGTTCATAATCAAGTGCCTGGTGGAAAGGCGGGAGGTAAATTTGCCACCCTGGGCCCGAGAGGCATGAAAAAACACGCCTAATGTGTGACTGCTGCTGGTGGGTTGCTGCATGCAATCCTGATTAGGGGGGAGACAAGCTGGGAACACACACACACACACACACACACACACACACACACACACACACACACACACACACACACACACACACACACACACACACACACACAGACAAACAAACAAATACACACAAACAATCACACATCCCACAAAGCCACATAGTAAAACAAAGCATTAAGGAGTTACTGGATATCTATCATTTCTTTCCTAACAGTGTAGATGTGTGTTTATGTGGTGCTCCACAACTCAGAATAATCCATTAATGTCCAAGGCCATTACATTCATACAAATCAGCCCAACTATAAATGCACATAAACAGCTATGCTTCAGAACACTTGTATTGGATAGCTTTCAGGGCCCGTGCAATCAGATACTATTATAACTCCATCTATAATCCTTGCAGTGCTGATCTTTTTATTGGCCTGTGCCTTTAACGTCTGTCATAATTTGAAACATAAATAAAAGCTACTTGTGCCCGACTCTGGATATTCATATATATTTACAGTAATACTAGCCATATATGTTTCTGGGCCCATAATGCTGTTGCAAAGATACTGTAAAATGGAGACTGCCTGTTCCTCCCCTACCTTTTAAAAAAGTCTGTTTTATTCACAACAGTTAGTTATTTACAACCTCTGCTACTAACAGCCATTCAAAATACATTTTCACTCTTTACATTAGATTGTGGAACATACAACGAAATTCAGTGCACTCACTCACTGAATACTTTAAGGATATTTATTGCGGTAAATGAAATGGAGGTAAATTAACTGGAGTGAAGAGGGGCAAACTGAGTGCTGATTACTGTCTGTACAGGTGGCACCATCTATCTATCTATCTCTAGATCTCTCCCTCTCTCTCTCTTCTCCAGAAGCCAACGCTCCCCTTTAGCCCGAGCAGTGCTGCCCTCTCCCCCCCATAACCAATCATGCCAATGACGTCTGCAGGAGCGCTAATGAAGCACACACACACACACACACACACACACACACACACACACACACACACACACACACACACACACACAAAGGGGGTGAGGGTGAGAGAGAGAGAGAGAGAGAGAGAGAGAGAGAGAGAGAGAGAGAGAGAGAGAGAATTCCCACATTAATCTGTGAAAGTGACTGACACCATGTCGAGACTGCTCTCTTTGCTACCGCAGTGACCCCAAAGCAGCCGTAACTAAACACACGGACACACACACGTACACACACACGAACACACACACACACACACACACACACACACACACACACACACACACACAAACAGAGAGAGAATGACCTGATGTTGCAGCTGTGATCTGGGCACATCCCCAACTCACCCCCCCCCCCCCTCCTCCACCAGATTCTACCCCACCCTCTGCTCTCTCTCTCTCTCTCTCTCTCTCTCTCTCTCTCTCCCCACCCTCTCTCTCCCCCACCCTCTCTCCCACCCCAAAGCGCGTTGTAATACAAATCTTTATTTGGTCTTGTGATGCTGACAGGTCAATTGAACAGAATGAGTCTAGTTTATGATGCAGTTGTCAGAGCCGCTTAGGCCGGGAGTCTGTTTATCTGACTGGCCGAGACATTCCAACAATCTTTCTTGCGAACCCGCGGCACCTCGGGGTTAATTACTTCACCAATTTGAGTAAATGGCGTGCCACAGTCCCATCTGTCTCCATTAGTCCCCCACTATTTCTCAATTTACGATGACTGGGGTCAAGGCGGCGGGTGCAAAAGGGAAGTAATAAAGCATGAGATTTTATGTTTACACAAATGTGGGAGTCGCCGCATAAATAACGCAGATGTATCTTTCGAAATGGCGTTCGCGCGAACGCTTTTTCCCGTAATAACGCTACTCCTTAAAAGCCACTCTGGCACGTGTAAGTGTAAGTGTGTGTGTGTGTGTGTGTGTGTGTGTGTGTGTGGTGTGTTTTCTGGTGCTTTATTTCCCTGTCTTGCTCTTTTCCTTAAAGTCCCCCTGTGCTTGCTGTCCATGGGAGAGAGAGAGAGAGAGAGAGAGAGAGAGAGAGAGAGAGAGAGAGAGAGAGAGAGAGAGAGAGAGGGGAAGCGTGCAGCATTAAAGCTAACAAGGCTGAGAGGGCTAATAAATAGCAGGCGTGTGGCCCTGCTTCTCCACACCCAGCTGGATTTACATGTGCAGGGCACTGATGCTTTTCCATCATCTTGGGCCACAGAGGAGAGTGGAGAGGGGAGAGAGGGTGACACTCTGAGTTACTCACCCCAGTTTAGTGGTGCCACTTTGGGCTGAGAGGCTGCAGTCTCTCCCCTTCTGCTATCCAGTTTCAAATCACTTTATAGAAATAAATATCAAAACAACAAAACAAAACAAAACAAAACAAAACAAAACAAAACAAACAAACAACAAAAAAAAACAAAACAGTAAAATCTAATAACTCTTTCTAAACCAGTGCACCACACGAGATGCAGGGCATAAAGATTGCATGATATATTTCTGTGCATTTTTTACATTTCAGAAATATGATTGATGTGATAAGAGCCGAGTTCTTTTATCCAGGCAAAAAATCAACAACAGCAAGGAGACTAAAGACAAATCTCTGCCTTTCCCCTTCATCTCATCATGCAACAGAGGATGTGTGTGTGTGTGTGTGTGTGAGTGTGTGTGTGTGTGTGTGTGTGTGTGTGTGTGTGTGTGTGTGTGTGTGTGTGTGTGTTGGGGGGTGGGGTGGGCGTAAGGGCAATTAATTTCATAGCAAGGCAAATTCCGCCTGTGGTTGAGGCTCTGTTGGATTATTAGTCCAGGCCTGCCTGCCTCCACAGACTCCCAGAGGATCCATACATCGCACAGTTAAAGATGACCTTGCCAAGTACACTAAACTGCTAACTTTATGCTTCTCTCTCTCTCTGCTACACCACAGCACACATGCTTCAAAAACATGCACACACACACACGCGCACACACACACACACACACACACACACACACACACAGAGAGAGAGACACACACACACACGCACACACGCACACACACACACACACACACACACACACACACACACACACACACACACACACACACACACACACACACACACACACACACACACACACACACACACACACACACACACGCCTGGAACAAAAGAGGTTGAATTTTATTTGTACTGAAAATGTTATAAAGACAGAGCAGGGACTAAAAAGACATTTGAAAGAAAACACCAAAGGGGTGAAAAACACACACATGCCTACACACACACACACACACATATCCTCCGCTTCACATTGGCCCAGATTTGGGAAGTTGTTGAGATATTTTTTAACCCCCTTCTCCTCTCTCTCTCTCTCTCTCTCTCGCTCTCTCTCTCTCTCTCTCTCTTGTACGCAGTATGGTTGTGTGGGAGTTGTGAGTACGCTGAGCTGGAAGACGCTGGCGTGTGTAAACAACAAAGCAGCTGTCATTTAATCAGCTCCTCTTTAAAGAGCGAGGGAAGAGAAAGAAGCTGGAGAGGAGAGGTAGGATTCTCTTACTCTATTCTCCTCTCCTTGCTTCTCCTTCTCAAGGACGACAACAAACTTTTTGCCTTCTCTCCGCCGCCGTACAAACAAGCCGTCAAGAGCGGAGATGGACGACTTCAGTCTCTCAGCTTTCTCACCCCCTTCCTTTCCGTTCCACCGTACACAAACACCTTCCGTGTCGTTTTTTTCCCCCTCTCCACAGATATGGCTTTTAGAAAACTTTTGTCGAGGATTACACATCCAAAACCGAAGAGTGTCACACATCTTCCCAGAACCACCCGCTTGATCTTGTGACACTCGGTGACTCTCTCCGTCTTTTCGTTTTCGTTTTGGAGCAAAAGGGTTCACCCCCCCACCCCCTCCTTTAGGATGCATTCCTAATACAACCAGATGCTATAATAGAGTGCGGTAGGGTGGGCTGTAGCAGGAGGGAGAGAAGACTACGGGCGGATTCGAGGGAAAAGCTTACAGAGTGCGTACAACGGTATCGGAAATTACTATTTGTTTTCAATTTAAGATCATACAGATTGGGTGGCAGCGCCGAGAGAGGGCAAGGAGTTGATTATTTATGTGGACGCGCCGGCTGACGTTGTTTTCTCTGCAGCGCAGACAGACCATTAGTCTCCTCGTCTGGCACACGGCAACCTGCCGGCGACTGGAAAAGTAATGAACTGGGGTGGGGCATGCGTGTGTGTGTGTGTGTGTGGGGTGGGGGTGGGGGTGGGGAGGGAGGGGAAAAGATAAGAAAATAAAATCATCCTTAATTTCTCCAGCAGCCTTTGTGTAAACTAATATTTTTTCCACTCCACCGCTTCTTGATATGTTCGGTGCGGCGCTTGCCAGACGTGAAGCCCTGTGAAAGACGATCTCTCCTCCTCAACCAACCCACACACACACACACACACACACACACACTCTCTTCCCCTCCATCCCCGAAGAACATCCCGAGAATGCAATGAGCTGATCAGTGTGCCTCGTTCCCCCCTCGAGTCAGAAGGCGGGACTGACTGTGCGCTGCCAGCGCCGTCGGTTAGGCCACTTAGTTCTGTCACCGCGATAAATGAAAGAAGCCTCGCGAAAATGGAGACAACAAAAACAAAACCTCTCCTTTGATCTCCTCAGGCTCCCGACGTCCTTGACCTCGCCCATTTAACAACAACAACAACAACAACAACAAACAACAACAGCAAGAACAGTAACAGCGGGGAAAAAAAAGACAGAAAAAAGAAAAATGAAAGGAAATAAAAGAAGCCCGAAAAGAAAAAAGAAAAGAATGAAAAATCTAAGCAATCATGATTCGCTAACATCTTTATCTTACCTGCAACTATCCATGAGAGAGAGAGATGCCTAAGCAACCTTTGTTTTTCCCTCAGCCTGTTTGAGAGTGGATGGGATGCAGCTGCATTAATGAATCTCCCGATACCGCGGCCCAGGCGACCCTCAATTCATTCCAAAACAACTTAAGCAGCCAGCCCCGGGACTGTAAACTCATGTTTTTTTTCCCCTTCTTTCTTTTTTTTTCTTTTTTTTTTTTTTTCCCTCCCCTGTAGAAAATCATACAGTTGTGGGTAATGGCCTGTTTGCATTCAGGGGCAGGAAGGCAATTACTTAGCGGCTCATTAAGGTGGCAAATTCGTTAATGCACTGCTAAACACGCCCTAACGAACTGCCGATTTATGTTAATCTCAATACAGCTGTTTCTTTAGCAGGATAAATGCGTTTGTCCAGGGTGAAATTGGGGAAATTGGGTTTTGGGGGGCTGCTGCTGCTGCTGCTGCTGCTGGTGGTGATGGGGGGTGAGTGGTGGGGGGAGGAGATGGAGAAAAGTCCAGATCATGAATTTTGTATGGATGATGGAGTGGAAAAGACTAGGCAAGAGTAATGGGAGTTGTAGGATCTCTCATTCTCTCTTCTTCCCCTCCTCTCTCTCCCTCTCCTTCTCTCTCTCCTTCTCTCTCTCTCTCTCTCTCTCTCTCCCTCACTCACTTTCTATTCATCACTGGGTGCCAACGGGACCCATGGGTACTGCTGAGACTGAGCATATATACACACACACACACAGACACACACACACAGACACACACACACACACACACACACACACACACACACACACACACACACACACACACATACTGAAGGGAGTAGATTCATGCACATGCGTGTGCATCCTGACATGGGTGAGCATGTGCCGGTAAAAAGGAAGTTTGGAACTTTACACAAATTTGAGGGTTTTCTGCTATTTCAAGTTGACACTTTCTGTTATTATTGCATATTTATTGCATTTTTTAAATTTATAATACACAAACTGTATTATCAGAAATACATATTTACAAATAATCATAATTATGGATTATGGATATGTGTGTGTGTGTGTGCATTCTGGATATGTGTGTGTTTGTGTGTATCCATATATCTATCCCCCTATCTGGGTGTCGACACTGACAATACAAAAATGAAGGAAGGAATGTCAGCTTTTAGAACCACATAAGATAACATTCTCATTAGACAGTCTGTATGTCTGCAACAGAATCTGTGCTATTTAGAAACTACACTTTAATATTTACAGTCTGCATGTGGGTATACTGTACATTATAGGATTTACAATCCCCCCCCACACATACAGTATACCTGAGTCCATGCCATGCTGTCTGACGGGTGGTGTGGTGAGTTTTCTCTCCATATGGGATGCACAGAGATGGAGATGGCTCAGAAGCTCTCTTTCACACACACACACACCCACACACACACACACACACACACACACACACACACACACACACACACACACACACACACAGAGGCATGGGCTTGACTGATGGGACTGATTAGTGGCTTTAGCACAGGCCGCTGTGGCTTCAGTACACACATACAGTACACACACACACACACACACACACACACACACACACACACACACACACACACACACACACACACACACACACAGACGCTAACACATGCTCTCCTTAGAGACAACACTACCCATCTGCCCACAATCGCCACGGAGAAATCACATAAGAACCAAAGGACCTGAGTTACTCAAACACACACACACACACACACACACACACACACACACACACACACACACACACACACACACACACACACACACACACACACATACAAACACACACAAAACCAGAAGGCATATAAATATACAGCAAAGTACTGACAAGAATAACCACCACCTCACACATACACAGGAGCAAGACATCTAAGCACGGACACACTCAGACAACAACAAAAACCACAAACACACACACTTACACATTACACACTTACATAGAAGACAAGAAAGTAACACACGGTGACAAGAATAACTATTCACACACACACACACACACACACACACACACACACACACACACAAAACACAATAACTAAGCTATTTATACTCAAAAGTGTGTGTGTATTTGCAGACTATGTGCACCACCTGTGTGTGTATGTGTGTGTGTAGTTGTGGCCACAGAGCTCCGACGGTCACGTCCGCACAGAGACGGTATTGTTGCGCGGAGGGAGGGAGGGCGAGAGAGCCTGAGCCATGCTTAAGGAGAGCGAGAGAGGAGGCCCGTGGCACTTAATGAACCAATGGGCGCTCATGTCTCAATTAGTGGGTAATTAATGGTGGTGTCAGAGCTAATTGCCGGGCTCTGTGGCAGGGGCTTATTATTAACTCTTAGCAGAAGGACGTGCTTTGATGTACTACACAAACACAAAAGGAGAAACAAAAAACGAGACGCTTTCTCGCCGTTTCAACAAGGTTCGGCTTGAAGGAGTCAGACACCTTTGGAGATCGAGATTTTTGGAGGTCGAGATTTTTCAGTTTGGAAGAAAGCGAGATCGAGAGTCCTTGACTTTACACAATTCAGTTACTTTATTAAGTCAGAGATTATGGCCTCTTTCTTAACTTCTGAGGACTATAGAATGGCAACTGTAATGGAAGGTCAATTTAAAGAAAACGGTATTGTGAGATCAAAACTTAATTTATGCACTGCGTGACAGAACAAGGTATTTTGTAAAATATTTTAACACTTCACAGAACTATTGTGTTTGTTTGAATATAAATCTTCATCTGTTATACTGATGAACAGTATGACTGAAGATCTTTTTAACGTGTTGGTGAGGCTGAAACGTCTCACTATGATATGATATCTCGGTAATTAAAAACACTATTAGAATATGCAGCTTGTCTCAAAAATACAGCTACATGAGACAGAATCATTTTCACTCTCCAATTATACTCTAAAGCACACACACACACACACACACACACACACACACACACACACACACACACACACACACACACACACACACACACACACACACACACACACACACACACACACAGACAATGCTAAGAACTGCCTTGTCACAACTCTGAAACTAATTTGACTTGAAGGGTGTGAGCAGGGGGCTACCTTGTAAAAAGGGAGGGAAGACACAGTATGAATCAGTGCAAATAATATAGCTGCAGTGTGTGTAGCATGTAGTGTGTGTGTGTGTGTGTGTGTGTGTGTGTGTGTGTGTGTGTGTGTGTGTGTGTGTAATGCGTGTGTGTTTGAAGGGGCTGCCAGCTCTCCGGTCCCTATGAGTGATCTGTCAGGGCTTGTTCAGTGTCCATACCCGCCTCACCCCCCCACCCCACGCCCACGGCCGCTCCTGCTCTCGCTGGCGGTCTCCTCCAGAGGGCTCCTCTGGGTGCCCGTGGTGCCCGGTGCTGTCTGTGTGTGTGGCAGGCGGGGGGCACTGGGGGGAGCGGGGGAGCTAATTAAAGTCTTTAACACACCTAATACCATGTCACTCCTGTCAGCGCCTCGTGTGTGTGTGTGTGTGTGTGCCGCAGCACTAAACCTCTTCTCTCACTCCCCCCCCCCCATGCTGTGTGTGTGTGTGTGTGTGTGTGTGTGTGTGCTGTGTGTGTGTGTGCTGTGTGTGCTCCTCCGCTGAGAAATTAGGAGGAGACAAAAAAGACTGATGTGTCAGTCACACAAACGCACACACACACACACACACACACACACACACACAAACACACACACAAGACAGAACAGACATACCAAAACACAGACACAGGCAGACACACACACAAACACATGCACACACAGACACACACACACACACACACACACACAAACACAGGGCGGCCTCTGTGGTCCTGTAATGTGTGGCCATAAAAAGATACGAGCGCACTGGCAGATGGGGCACGGAGCAGAGGGATGAGAGTGAGTGTGTGTGTGTGTGTGTGTGTGTGTGTGTGTGTGTGTGTGTGTGTGTCTGAGGGGATACGGCACGATGAAAGAGACAACAAAAAAGGTGTCAGCTGTGCTGAGCCTGGGTTATAGGGAGACACATATGGGAGGGAGGGAGAGCAGGAGATACAAGGAGAAAGAGAGAGAGAGAGAGAGAGAGAGAGAGAGAGAGAGAGAGAGAGAGAGAGAGAGAGAGAGAGAGAGAGAGAGTGCTGTTATGTGCCAGTGCTCTGTCTTGATGTATGTCTGTACACAACAGTTATGGGGGATTTCTTGGTACCCCATAGCATGGCTCTTTGTGTGCTTATATGGGAGTGCATGGGAATGTATGTGTCTTAAAGCGCTGCACATATATGGATTGGCTTGCACATGTGTGTACTTGCATGTTTGTGTGTGTTGTGTGAGTGTGTGTAAGTGTGAGTGTGCGTGTTGTGTGAGCGTGTATGTCTGTCAATGCCAGAGAAACAGAGAGAGAGAGAGAGACAGAGAGAGAGAGAGAGAGAGAGAGAGAGAGAGAGAGAGAAAGAGTGTGCAAAAGAATACAAGACAAGAGGTTGAAGGCTGACACGCGTGCATCGGTGCTTCTGGAATGAGTAAGGTAAGAGTGTATGGAATAATCCATTGTCTTCCGCCCCTCTCTCTCTCTCTCTCTCTCTCTCTCTCTCTCTCTCTCTCCATCAGGGCCCTTCCTTCCTTCCTTAATGGCATCTTAATGTATATTCAGCAGGGCTGGCCGAGCGGGCCTGCCGAGGCCGTGGAGCGCAGATGCCCCGGCGAAACGGAGCTCCGGGAGCCAGTTAAATGATTCAGAGGGAAAAGCGCGGCTTTCATTTAGGTTTGTGCCCTGCAGTCTGTTTATAGTGGTCGATACACTCGTCTGTAGAATATAATGGATTAGCACATCATTCAACAATGGCCTTCGCGGCCGGCCAGACTTGGGGGTGATGGCGGAGGGGTGGGGGTGGGGGTGCGGGTGCGGGTTGGGTGGGGTGAGGGTGAGGAGGGTGGGGGTGGGGAGAGAAAAGTAAATTACAGTTAGCGGTGGAGCTGAGGCCACGCCGGGAGCGAGGAAACATCATATCAGCTCCGACCGCTAGTCCGCCGCCACGGAGGAGGAGAGAAGCGGAGGAGGAGGAGGAGGAGGAGGGAAAAAAGTAGGAAGAAATGGGAATGAAGGAGGATGGGGATTGGGGGGATGGTGTGGGGGGGGAGGGAAAATGTGTTCGGATGAAATAAAACCAATTTAATAAAATAAAACAAAACAATCAGTTAGAAGCACAAGCAGGGAGAGACTCAGCTGGAGATCTTTCCGGCTCGTTCTCTCTTTCCCTCTCTTTCTCTTTCTCTCTTTCCATCTCTTCCTTTTTTCATTCCCTCTCTTCTTCTCTTTCTCTCTCTCCCTCACTCGCCATCTCATTTGGCTATCTCTGCAGAGATGTAAAAGAAGATCTCGAAAATGCAAAAAGGGTGTGTGTGTGTTTGAGTGTGTGTGTGTGTGTGTGTGTGAGTGTATGTGGGGGGTGGTGGTGGTGGTGGTGATGGTATCTCTCACTCTCTCCCTCCTTCTCTCTCTCTGTCCCCCTCTCCCCCCATCCTCTCTCCTCATCAGAGAAAATAACAGCGGATAAAATAACTCTTGCCGCAGAATGCCTTTACTTAACTCTGATAAAGCCGGCGGCTTCCATTAGACGCAGTTCGATTTATTCTCAATTACTCTGCGCCCAGCGTGCGCCTACGAGAGAGAAGGAGTGAGAGAAGGAGGAGGAAGAGAGGAGGAGAGGAGCAAAGAGGAGAGGAGTGGAAGAGAGTAGAGGGGGAGAGATGTAGATTAGGTGTCCACCTTATCTCATTTCCAGACTCTTGTGTTTCCTGTCGGAAAACAAATGGGAGGGGATGAACACGCACAATGTTTTCAAGAATCCCGCCTCTCTTTCTTGTCCTCTTTTTTTTTGCTCCTCGTCTCTCTCTCTCCTTCCCCTCACTTTATTCATTCATTCTTTCTTTCTTTTTCTTCTTTCCTTCTTTCATTCCTTCCCTCATTCTCTCTCTCTCTCTCTTTCTCCTCCTCTTCACTTTCTCTCTCCATCTCTTTCTCGCAGTGTTCCATTAAAAGGCTATCGATCGGCACCCCTGTTGCTCGATGCCCTGAAATGCCATGATAATAAGCAGAGTTAATACAGCTATTCATTTTCATTGAAAGAAAAGGTTGGACACACACTTTAACATTTTGCTCTCTATTCATTCTCAAATGGGCCGATACAGTGTGGGGGCCGCATAGGGGCTTAAACCACACCGCTTCGCTCTGCTGAGTGTATGCAACATCAACGACATGCGTACTTGTGTGATGTGTGTTTGTGTATCTGTGTGTGTGTGTGTGTGTGTGTGTGTGTGTGTGTGAATGACCTATAGATTCAGCAGGTTATTACTCTGTAGGTTAAAAGCTGCAGCAGGTTGTGTATCTATATTATGAAGCCTTTCAAAAGAGATAAAACTTGGCTGACTAAGATCTATAAAACTTGGAAAGTAAAGTTATTCCAAACACACACACACACACACACACACACACACACACACACACACACACACACACACACACACACACACACACACACACACAATATTCTAATGACAGCACCTCAACTTAACCCCCTGGCTCATTCCACTTGTCCATCTCTGAGTGGGCTGAGTGATCTAGTGCTTTGCACAACATTACCAAACCCACACAAAGCTCTTCATTATTTAGCACCGCTGGATCAGCTGGGATAGACTGCTGCCAGACAGGTGACCACCGGGCCAACACCGGAGCTTGTAATGTTTCAAAAACAGCACCCCTACTCTCTCTCTCTCTCTCTCTCTCTCTCTCTCTTCAGAGAGGCTCTACTTATCGCCGGTGACAATCATTCTTCATCAAACTTTCATCACATGTAGTCTGCCACACTGTGACTGCACAAAGAGCATTGGATATCAGCGAGGGGAGATGTAATTAACCCGCCGCATTACAGTGCTACCTTACCAATTATTATTATGCTCTGGGAATGAAGGGGGGAAAAAACGAATCTGAATGCACTAATACAGGGAGAGGAGGGAGACAACGTGCTAGTGTGACAGAGAGAGAGAGAGAGAGAGAGAGAGAGAGAGAGAGAGAGAGAGAGAGAGAGAGAGAGAGAGAGAGAGAGAGAGAGAGAGAGAGAGAGAGAGAAAGTGCATTATTGCATGAAGTGAACCGTGTGATTTTTCAATAATAAAAACAATGACCTGATAGGCTGGCTGTGACACCTGGAGTTCCTGCAGAACATCTAATCTGGCAAAAGTGTGTCTGGAGCTCGGCTGATTTCATATGGTGCAACGGAGTCTATCAGGAATAGGGCCAAAAGTAATGGCACGAGTCAAGATAACTGGTGTCCATTTGTCGCACTTGTTGCAAAACCCATTCTGGAAGTCTGCTGCCAAAAAAAAAAAAAAAAAAAAAAAAATGCTGAAAAATGTACCGCATAGTAGTCTATTAAGATTCTCTTTCTGCCGAAGACTGCTGCAACTTCACTCGGAAATATATATGCCACTTCAATAACCAAATAGCTATTCCATTTTTGAAACAGCATTTCAGATTTAAGTTCAGATCGTAATGGCCCCTCAATTCTGTGCACGCCTGCTGATCAGAATTCTCATCACATTCATACTCATTCTTACAAATGTTTTACTCAAAAACGAGACGCCCATGATCATTCAACACCAAATACGAAATACACAGAAAAAAAAAAAAAAAAAAAAGGAAAAAGAATCCAGTCGCCGGCATTGTTCAATTACGTCAGTACTTATTTACTGAAGACCAGAGAGGAGCTGGACTAGCCTGTCAGTTGTTATAGCACACACCTTTCGCTAATGATCCACCCTTGGGTGCCTGTGTTTGCAAACGGCTGAGAGACGGGGCAGAGGTGGAAGTGGTGGTGGTAGGGTGATGGTGGAGTGGGTGGTGGTGGGGGTGGGGGTGTAGTGGGTGTTGGTGGTGGGGTTGGGGGGTTACGGGAGGAAGGATGGAACAAGAATCAGGCCCCGTCAGAGAGGCTGAGGGGGTGACATTGGCGAACAGCTGCTCGGGCCGCCCCAAAATGACACCCATTTGCACTTAAATGAAGGGATTTAAGCGGCGGCGCCCCATTACCAGTTTGCCATATGTAATCCCACGTCTTTATCCCACATTATATACGATGGAATGAGATCTTCTCGGAGAAGTGCTCGGCTCTCTCCACTTCTTTTCCTGTTCCCTCAATCATGCTCGGGTGCTTGTTCTCTCTTTCTCTCTCTCTCTCTCACTTTCTTCCTACGCTCCATCCTTCCTTCCCTCCCTCTCCCTCTCTCTCTCTCCCCTCTTTCTCCCCCGTCAGGCTCTGAATGTGGCCTTTCATATCTGATTCTGTCTCCTCCAGTGTGGACGAACCTGACATACATCACATCACACTTGCTTGTCTCTGAAGGTTAGAGTTTAAAAAATGGACTTGGACTTAAAACCAATCTCTTTCCCTCCCGGCCTTCTCCCCCTCCCTCTCTCTCTCTACCCTCCCAACCCCCCTCCCTCCCTCCCTCTCTCTCTCTCTCTCTCTCTCTCTCCCTTTCCACTTCAATGAGGGGCATCAGTTTCTCTGGTGAACTCTGCAGGAGAGATGAAAAAGGCTGGGCTACAGAACAGAGCCTGGTGCTAAAACTAGATAAATAAATGAAGACACAGTGAAAGAGGAGGCTGGCCAGGAGAGAGGTGGAGGATCAGAAGAGAAGACAGTGTGTGTGTGTGTGTGTGTGTGTGTGTGTGTGTGTGTGTGTGTGTGGGGGGGGGTGATGGTGGTGGGGTTGAAGGGGCTGATAGCAGTGGTGGTGGTAGAGCTGGTTGAGGTGGAGGTTTGTCAGTAACTTGAGTCAAAGTCTTAGTCTCTTCCTACCTTTCTCTCTCTCCTTCCCTCCTCTCTCTCCTTCTCTCTCTCTCTCTCTCTCTCTCTCTCTCTCTCTCTCTCTCTCTCTCTCTCTCTCTCTCTCTCTCTCCTTCTCTCTCGGAGACAGAGGCACTGACTCTGTTCCTCCTTCTGTGCTCGTTACGGTGCCGTGGAGACGCATCAGTGGCGTCTTGTTCCTTCTGGCCTCTGGCTGATGAATGGAGGTGGATTAATGCACCCCCCTTTCTTTCCTCCCTCTCTCTCTCTCTCTCTCTCTCTCTCTCTCTCTCTCTCTCTCTCTCTCTCTCTCCTTCCATCCCTTCCTCTCTGCCTGGCTGCCTGATAGCGCGCCCTGCATCCTTCTTTTTGCATTCATGCCAGAGCCAACGCCCGGGAATGGATAGAGGTGAGATATCTGCCTTTCCGAAAAGCGGAGAAGGGGGGAGAAAAAATCCTCCACCCCCCAACACCACCCCCCGACCCCTTCTCCTCAATCCCCTCCTCCCTGAGAAAAGGTGCTGCATTCACAACAGATGACAGCAAACCTCATTCCTCACCCCCACCCCCCCTCCTTCTCTCCTTCTCTTTCCCCACCTCTCCCCACCTGCATCACACACTTCAGATTACCCCTGTTGGGGAATTTAGGGACAGAAACGCAGAAGTAATGCTGGTGAACAATTTAACCCCCCCTCACACACCCACACACACACACACACACACTGCTCCTAAACTTCTCATATTGATTCATTACTAATTATCTATCGGGAGGGCTGGAGGTCTGCCGTGCATCATTGCAGGTGCTGGCTAAGATAATGAATGGATGAAGTTATCAGCCTTGTACACAAAGTGGCGGTGACATTTGCAAAATCCTCTAAGCAAATTTCCCTGGCCGTTATCTGCCGTTCGGTTGCGCTACAGAGCCTTCTGCACTCACAGGCTTCATTAACTAACAATAATTAAGTCTCGTTTGTAAAAGCCCGTGTACATAAATCCAGATAACTGTATTAATAGTTTTCCTGGGCGTAGTATATGCTTTTTTTTTTTTGGGGGGGGGGGGTTGCTGGTGGAGGGGGAAGGGGTGACAAATTGGGTCGGTCTTCTTACCTGCCAGCCAAACAAATGGATGAGTTATTTAGCTGTGGGCAAACGTGGGACAATAGGGGGCTTGTTGATTAATACCTGTTTATTTCTGATTATTTCCCAACATCGTTTATGATGTGTCACTAAAACGAGGCTCTTGAGGGTCTGTGTGTCTCTCCAACCTTTATCACCCAGCAGCCATGTCAGGTGACTGCAGACAGGCAATTAGCAGGCAAAACTTTTAGGCTACAAGTTTATAACTATGTCACTATAATTATGGCGCTGGTCTCTAAAATGAGTCTGAATGACTAAATTGAACGCATTGAGACATTAATATATAAATCATATTCATAAATTCAATAGTAAATTCAAAAGAACTTAAAGTAATCGACAACTGAAGAGGTAGTTCAGGATGAGATAAATAAAAGATTTAAGTGTAATTGCTGTTTGTTGCATTAGCTAACTACTCTAACTACTGCGTATGACAAGTTAAGGGTCTGCATACATTTTATTCCAAGACTACAGTCCTATGGCATGCGAGGGAATCTATTCAAAACCCTCATTGCCCCCTGGATGCTCCGGCTTGCGCTCTTATTTTCCAAAGGCAGAAATTGGAATCGGGGTCGGGCGGCTGGTCGCCACGTCGCCTGTGCTCGGCGCTCCCTTTCAGAGCGGGTCAAGCCTCATCCATTATTCTCCAGGGGGCCAGTGTGCACTCCTCATCACGGCCTTGTTATATCCTTATATGATGGGTTCCTACACCCTAATATATGGGGAGATTACAAGGGTGCCCCCCTTTCTCTTTACACACACACACACACACACACACACACACACACACACACACACACACACACACACACACCACACCCCCTTCACCACAAATGCACACAAACAGGCATGCACATGTGCCCACACAAAAACACATACACATACACACACACACACACACACACACACACACACACACACACACACACACACACACACACACACTCTTACACCTCTCCTAAAATGAACACACACAAACACCCACACCCACATCACACATGCACGCACACACACACACACACACACACACACACACACACACACACACACACATACACACTCCGTCTCCCCTCTCCTCTCCTTTGCTGGGAGGAAATGTCACATTAGCGTGTCACTCTGGCCCCTGATGAAAAAGGTTATTACAGGGTTTATGGCCTAGCCAGTGGGAAGCAGCCCGCATTGTTCTTAATGAATAACATTCGCCCTTAAAGAGCCCGACTGTAGGGGAGCCCAAACAGTCGCCGCAGGTCTTTATGCCTACCTGTCCGCCTCCATTTGTTAGCCCATGATGGCAACCCGCTATTTTTAGGAGGTGAGAAAGGAAAGGTAGAAGAGAGAGAGAGAGAGAGAGAGAGAGAGAGAGAGAGAGAGAGAGAGAGAGAGAGAGAGAGAGAGAGAATTCAGTGTTGTGGAATGAAATCTATACTCATGCCCCACTATCGTGTTTTTCAAGTCAAACCAGTGAAGTGGGTTTAGTAAATACGTACATCACTTTTTATTCAGTGATGTGAATTACATCTTTTTTAACGATTTATTTTACGGTAAATGTACGTATTTAAAGCAACCTTAAAATGTCCAACTGAAAGAGAGGGTAGTGTAGATGAATGGATGAGGATAAAGCGTTTTTCCATTTGACTTTGAGAGTTTTCATTGACATGGACCTCCTTGACTTCTCTGAGGGCTTCTAGAAGGTTCTGAGAGGAGTGAGACTGAGAGCACGCACGGCCATGTTTGAGGGCAGGTGCTTCACGTGATTGGTTGTCCAAGGTGAAGGATGGCATGAGAGAGAGAGAGAGAGAGAGAGAGAGAGAGAGAGAGAGAGAGAGAGAGAGAGAGAGAGAGAGAGAGAGAGAGAGAGAGAGAGAGAGAGTGGGGGGGGAGGGGAGTAGGTGAAGTGTAGGCCAGTGCACCTCATCTCTTACTACCACTTCACCCTCATCCGCCGAGATGATATACCTACGCCTGCTGTTATCACTATGACCTTGGTGACTGGCTTTCAAAATGCCAGTTATGTTCAATGTTCAAATCAGCAAAAAAAAAAAAAAAAAAAAAGTTTGAGATGCTTTGTTTTAATAGCCTCACCAGCCTCCGGCCTACCTCACCCAAACCCAAACCATTCAGATATGCCGTGTAATGGCCCTCCTCTCCTTGAGAAACACTTAATTACAACTGTCCAAAATATCACTGTCTGGTCACGTCTTATCGGATCAATATCCACTGACCTTCACACTGCGTGGCACATAGATCCATGTTCAAGGTGCAGTTAGTAAAGTTCTGTGGTTAACTGGTGCACACACACACACACACACACACACACACACACACACACACACACACACACACACACACACACACACACACATGCACTGCCAAGGTCAATGGAATGACTCCAACTCTGTCTCTGCACAATTACATTACATCTATACAAATTATATGCTAGTTCTAATAACATGTTACATTATGTTGCAATACCTT
>JAODXP020000024.1:12516706-12526706 GCA_027497455.2 Sardinella longiceps | reverse complement strand
TAATTATACACATCACATGCCATCTCAGTGGAATCTTCTGGAAAATGACAGCCCGTTTGTGTGTGGCAAAGAATCCATTAATTCTCACAAAATAAAACGGCAGGAGGGGCAGAGGAAAGAGTTAAAAACCGCTGATAAGATCGTTAAGGAGTGCTGCACTGCACCCATCTTGTAGACACATGGAGATGGACACACACACACACACACACACACACACACACACACACACACACACACACACACGCGCGTGCTCGCACGCAAGGCTGTTGAAAGCTGGGATGATTGAGCCGCCGTGCCGAAAGGTCAGCCGATCGACTGTGGCCCTACTTAATGGGGAGAGCATAACTCTGGCCCTGAATGTGTAATGGTCACATCATTAGCTGTTTGAATATCAGCCGCTCAAAGACGAGAGCTCCAGATACGGGATGAGAGATAAACTAACCCCCCCCCACACACACACACACACACACACACACACGTTTGTGTTAATGTCTCGCTGCTAACGCTACTAATGGGCCTCCGCTTGAGTGCATGTGTGTGAGTGTTTGCGCCAACTTGTTAAGACCTGAGACATGTTGAGTTGTTGAAGCAAAAAAAAAAAAAACACCAAACAAACAAAAACAATAAATAAAAAAACAAACAAAAACAAAACGTTTGCAGAGTACAAAAGAAGAAAGGATAAGAGGATTTCACAGGGTTTGGTTTTCCTTTGAGTTCCAGCTGTCAGCTGTCATTCACCTTCTGCACGTCTCTTTTAGGAGGGCCGGTATTATAATGTCAGGTGTCAACAATCAAACGGATCCAGATGACATGCCCTCGGCAAACTTCTAAAAACGCGTATACATAAAGGAGCATGAAAAAAAAAATCAAAACAAAAAAAAAACAAAACAATCAAAGTTGGGCAGACAATTGAGTAACTTTTACGATAAAGAGTGCGTGCGGAACCCTTTCTGCGGAAAAGTGCTTTAATTACTCACTGAGTCTAACTAATGACTTCATTAACATTACGTTTGATATGCAGAAATTCCAGACGTTGAATAAGAGGGTGAAAATCCGCTTACATCAATCTCCTTTAGATAGTCTGCCACCATAAAAATCATAACCTTGTCAATTTGTAAAGGCTTAAAAACTGATCTAATTAAAGTTGAAAATAATTAAGTATGTCATACACATTTTTTTCCAGTGCATGTGTGTGTGTGAGTGAGTGTGTGTGTGTGTGTGAGTGGAGGGGTAAGACTATAGATTAGCGAGCCAAAAGGTTCACAGCAATTAAAACCACAGGGGTTCAAGAGTATCAGCAATACAGTAACAGATAACACAACTAACTCCAAGCAAAGACTGTACAAGCACATTATCTTCAATATAACCTCCTGACTGCAGATAATTCTACATGAAAAAGATAATAGCAACATAGTTTTTCTCAGAAAAGTTGAAGGGATGACTTAAGTAACTAATCAATTATTTGATAAACATCATCAATCAATTAAAAAAAAACACCCTTCATAGAGAGAGAAAAAAAGTTAATTCGCTTAAATTTAGTGATGTGGATTTGTTGGCAAATTCTGCATGACGCCCTTGTCATGTCATACTCTTTTGAGCATGTCGGGGTTTTTTTGTCTTGGGATGAGGTGCATCATCAGCACCTGACCAATCGGGGATGCCATAACTCCTCTGACATCCGACTTATCCGTCTTATTCCAAACTACATCAAGCGAGCGCCGGACGAGTGATCCTCATTGAAAGCAACACCATCAGTCCGGCGTGTCAGCTGCTCGACTGGGGACAGGCAGGAATCAAGCCTGTCAAAGCCCCCGTTCGTTCATTCATTCGGCCATCCGGCCGTTATGTGCCGCATTTCTGGCGTGCCGCCAAGCGATGCTGACAATGACAGTGCAAGGGGAACCACAGTGACAGCAACATCATCAGTGCCAAAAAAAAACTTCCTCAAACAATGAGGGGTAATGTGTGTGTGTGTGTGTGTGTGTGTGTGTGTGTGTGTGTGTGTGTGTGTGTGTGTGTGTGTGTGTGTGTGTGTGTGTGTGTGTGTGTGTGTGTGTGTGTGTGTGTGTGGCTAGCCAAAGCAACGTGGTAAGTGCCTAATCTCCTGTTTAGCCACAGAGATGGAGTGGCGCAGGACGGAGCTGTTAGCTCCCACTCAAGGTCACCCTCCCTTCATCTGACCTTACCCATCACTCGCTTTATTGATATGTAGTGCCACTGGGTGCCGGCCAATGGGCGCGGTGAGGCGCGCTCTGTGTGTGTGTGTGTGTGTGTGTGTGACTGTGAGCTAGAGTCTCTATATCTGTGTGACATGAAGTGTGTGTGTGTGTGTGTGCGTCTGTGTCAGTGTATGCTTATGTTTGTGTCAGTGTATGTGTGCATGCATGTGTGTGTGTGTGTGTTTGTGTGTGTGTGTGTGTGTGTGTGTGTGTGCGTGTGTGTGCGTGTGTGTGTGTGCGTGTGTGTGTGTGTGTGTGCGCGTGTGTGTGTGTGTGTGTGTGTGTGTGTGTGTGTGTGCGTGTCTGTGACAGAGTCAGCATCCCGATGAGGGAGATGGACCCCCCCGCACTGATGAATATGCAGAGCGGGGAAAGGGCTTCGAATTAAACACGAGCCAGCAAGCTGATGGGATTTTAAATGAGCACTAATTTGTCTGAATCCTCCTCTGCGCAGCGGCAGGGACGTGGGAGTGAGTGAGTGAGTGAGTGAGTGTGTGAGCGAGCAAATAAAATAAATAAATAGGTAAATAATGGTAATAATGATCAAAATAAATGCATAGAGAGAGCGAGATGTAAACAGAGGTCTCGGAGGTACTCACCTGTGAGAGGCCCAGGTAGATGGACACCGTCTCAGAGATGTACAAAAATCTCCCCTCCTTGTTTAGTGCAAATACAAATCCATCCAGGGACTGCAGAGAGAGAGAGAGAGAGAGAGAGAGAGAGAGAGAGAGAGAGAGAGAGAGAGAGAGAGAGAGAGAGAGAGATGTGAGAAAAGCAAGAGCAACAACTCTCTTTTTGATTTTTGGAAAAAATAAATAATAATTTTTTTAAAATCGCACCATCCCGTGAGAAGACCACTCTTGGTGATCATTCCAAATTTGAAAGTTTCTACATCAATGAGCAAATAACACAAACATCAATTACAGAGGAAAAAAAACACACTAACAACAAAACTGGGAATTCCACAAACACAAGCACGCGCGCCGACGATGCCTAGTTAAAATGTCTAATTTACATGCCATCGCAACCTTTAATTTATTCTTTCTCGCCTTGTGTATACATAATGACAAGAAACCCCTACATAAATTTCACGCGCCCACTATAAAGCAATCGGAGGAGAGGCACTTGGGCACACCCGCTGGATCACGGCGGGACGCTCCGACTGCGGTCTCCAACAGGCAACAATTAAGGCCCGGAGGTCGGCGAGGTTAATTACATATTGTCCCCCGCCAACGCCGAGAATCGGCAGGGGCAGCCGACACTGGGCACGTGCAGCACGGAGGAAAGGGGTAAGTAACAAATGCGATGGGGGCGGGTGAGAAAAGAGACACCAAGCAGGGGAGAGAGGGAGGGAGGGAGGAAGGGAAGGATGGAGGAAAGAGGGCACAGAAAATATAGGAGAGGAGTGAGAGGAGAAAACAAGGCATTGTAGGCAATGTCACTGCCGATCTGATCACCTTTTTATGCAAAACAAAGAGGCTATGGCTGACTGGCTGTTCAGATTGAGTGTGTGTGGAGGTGTGTGTGTGTGTGTGTGTGTGTGTGAGATACAGTGTGTGTGTGTGTGTTTGTTTGTGAGTGTGCATTTGTGCAAATGCCAGTATAAGCTTGCATGCCTCTGTGTGTGTGTGTGTGTGTGTGTGTGTGTGTGTGTGTGTGTGTGTGTGTGTGTGTGTGTGTGTGTGTGTGTTTTAGCTCTCCATTTATTTGTGAGTTAAAAGCGGTGGCTGGCGGTGGCAGCTGGTGAGAGGAGAGTGGTCTCCACCCGCTGATAAAACAGGCAGGCCTGGGGCTATTTACAGCACACTGATACACGCCTGACAACCGCCGCTCCTCGGGAGTAGCGCAGCACCTCCCCAAACACACACATCTGCCACCCCACAGTCCACACTAGACGTACACACACACACACACAGACACACACACACACACACACACACACACACACACACACACGGTGTACCACACTGATACACAGTACACAATAGACACTACAGTACATTGTAACCCTAACCCTAATATGTACTTCAATCTCATCACATCACATACTAACACTGCTGAACATACTCATGGCCAACCAATGCTACTAAATACTACAAACATGTACTTAATGTTACCACCCCTACAGTATCGGTACAAAATGTACTAAACCACTGCAAACTACATACTACATCCAGAGCACATTTAGATGCATTGACTTCATAAAGAAATAAACAATAAAAACTGAAATCAATTTGAACACCTGACTTACTGAATCCACCATTCACCATAGCTTACTCCAATACTACAAACACTAAATAAACACTGTTAGTACTACACACTATCACACCCTTCACACCTTTCAATACATCCGTCTCAATAGACCACACACACACACACACACACACACACACACACACACACACACACACACACACACACACACACACACACACACACACACACACACACACACACACTTGCACTGCATATGTGCTGGCACAGGAAATACAGCCAGGAAAACCCAGGCTGCAGAAAGACACATGGAAGCTGCAGGCATGAAGACAGAAAACAGCCTAAGGCCCCTCATCCCACGACACACAAGATGTGTGCGTTTCCTACGCATGGAGGAATCCAGCAAGAAAATGGTGGGATTCTCCAGCTGGCCTCTAGACACTTAAAAACTGTGAAGCTAAAAATATGGAAGGGGGGTAAAAAGATTTATTATATAAATATTCTTTCACCTGTAACAGCACCAAGAGAAAGCGGTTTTGTTTGGTTAAGGCTTTCTCACATAGCTTTAGGCCATCGAGAGCTTTCTACCCCCATAGGACGGTTCGTTTCTGACAGCATATGGAGAAGCATTGCTCGTAGCTCGGCTCACAGAGTGAAATAAATAAAATAAAACCAAACCAAATAAAAACACTTGAAACAGCACTTACTGGTGAGTGCAACTGTAAAGGGCAGAATATGGAATAAATCTGAGAGGTTACTGGGTGACTTCTACTATTCATCTTCTACTATACATCCACAATGCAGCTCCACCACAACCATCCTTTATCTGATATTAGTGTGGAGGGCAAATAGTGGATGAGGAAGTGTTTTTAGCGGAGCAATCAGCCTACGGCTCAATCGCTTCTCCCTTCAGAGAGCAGAGCCTGTTGTTTAGATCATTAACACCAAGATAATTACACCTGGAAGGGGCCTAATCTATCCCATACATCCACCTGCATTTTCTTTTCTCTCTCTTTTTTTTTTTTTTTTGCTCTGTCGTTCTCTCCCCACCCCCCTTCTTTCTCTCTCTCTCTTTCTCTCTCTGCCACTTCATCTGTTCCCCTCCTCTGGGAGTCCACCTCTTGCCTCCCAGCCGTCCCAGTGGTGACGTCTCGTGCCAGCCTGTGACCAAGTGTGTGTGTGTTCAAGTGTGGATTTGTGTCTTTGTGTGTGTGTGTGTGTGTGTGTGTGTGTGTGTGTGTGTGTGTGTGTGTGTGTGTGTGTGTGTGTGTGTGTGTGTGTGTGTGTGTGTGTGTGTCCCTAGGAGAGTGTGTGAATGTATCTGAGCATCAATGTGTGTGTGTGTGTGTGTGTGTGTGTGTGTGTGTGTGTGTGTGTGTGTGTGTACACCACTTCCTCCCTCCCCCCTCCTCTATCCCCAAAGACCTCTCCCCGGCTGTCAGCTCAGGGCCTCAGCAGTCACCTCTCTCCCCCCTCCAATCATCTCCCCCTGTTGGGTTGCTCCGCGCCACACCACACACACCACACATACACACCACACACACCACCCCGCACCGCTCCGCTCCGCACCCCTCCTCCCACCCCCACTCCCCCTACCGGCCCCGAGAGGCAGCTTCTCCACTCACCTCACCTCCCCTCTCTCTTTCTCTCTCTCCATCTCTCTTTCTCTCTCTCTCTCCATCTCTCTCTCTCCTCCTCCTTCCTCTCGCCCGCCTCCGCCCATGATGAACGGCCTCTGTTTACGGGGTAACCACTGTGTAAAGTGCACTATAAATCACGGCAGAGACAAACTTCGGCGGGAGAAATGTGCTACATTAAGATGGGCTTTTTATGTCATTTATTTAAAACAGTCAAGTCCAAGCACCTTCCCCCTCTCCCCACCCACTCGCTTTCCCTTCTCTCGTTTTCACATCCCTTCTCTTCTCTTCTCTTCGTTTCTCTTCTCCCCCTCTCCCCCTTTTTCTTCTTCAATGCAACACCAGAGCGAGAGAGAGAGAGAGAGAGAGAGAGAGAGAGAGAGAGAGAGAGAGAGAGACGGCTTCCGATATCTCTGCCTGCCTTCCTGATTCTGACACGTGCCTCCATTGCCCCATCCACCCCTCCCAATCCCCCCCATCCCCCCTCCTCCTCCCCCCTCCATCCTTAGCACCAGGCTCTGCCACTGTAGTCGAGACACAGGGGGTCCTGAACCCAACATCCTGATCCAGATCTCGATAGCATCACGTCCGCACACTCACACACACACCCACACACACACACACACACACACACACACACACACACACACACACAAACACACACACGGCATCCTGGCCAGAGACGTGCGACTCGCAAGCACGCTCCTGACAGTCTGGTTGTATAGGGCAACACAACAAAAACATACACATTCTACTGAAGCTCCTGCTTTCCTAGATGCCATAGAATCACAGCAACATGATGATGGCGTTTTTTTTTCTTTCTTCTTCTACATTTAACGGTTGACAGGGAAGATGTCTGAATTCATATGAAAAGGAAATTTATTTCTTTTTTACTCTGCTCTTTGGCCATATACTATAATTACAAAGTTGTGTATTTTATTTATTTATTTCCCCATTCTTTTTATGTAAAGTTTCTGTCTGTTTGAAATTGCTTGTGAATTCATTTCAAGAGAGAGAGATAGGGAGGGAGAGAAAAATAAATGCAGACATCAAAACCTGACCACCTTAGGAAATAACGACGCCTGATTTTCTCAGTCGAGGGGAAAAAAAAATAAAAATAAAATAACATTACCTCAAAATGAAGAACTCTCTCTTTCTCCATCCCTGTATCTCTCTCTCTCTCTTTCTCTCTCTCCCTCTCTCTTCCTCCCTTTTTTGGCTATTTTGAGAAGTAGAGGACAAATGTGTTGGCAGTGAAGGACACAGGATGGCCAACATCAATCTGTGCTGTGCCTTGGCCAGATCGCCCACCCTTCCTTCCATATTAACACACCCAGCGGAGGCCGCAGTGATGAGCCTCATTGACTATTAACATATCATTAACTATTAGGTCAGACAAAATGGAGTGCGGCAGAGAGACGCTGGGCAGCTGGTGAACGCCGAGGGGGAGTGAGCGGGGTGTGTGTGTGTGTATGTGTGTATGTATGTGTGTATGTGTGTGTGTGTGTGTGTGTGTGTGTGTGTGTGTGTGTGAAGTGGGGGCGACCACATGTTCGGAGGCACTCTCACTCTTCTCGTGGCAAGAGCGGGCTCACACAAAACACACATGGATTACACACACACACGCGCGCACACACACACACAAACACAAACACACACACACACACACACACACACACACACACACACACACACACACACACACACACACACACACACACAAACACACAAATAACCTCCCTGCCAATATTTGTTCTGTTTTGGCTGGCCTCTCAGGGTGACCACAGCCGTTAATAGCTAAAGTAGCACTGGCAAAATGTGGTGGGCTTTCCTGCTGCAATTACACACACACACACACACACACACACACACACACACACACACACACACACACACACACACACACACACACACAAAGATACAGACACTAGCACAGTCTATCTGACCAGGGCATATGTTTTGATTTCTAACTGGATACACAAGTCACACGCAGGCTCAGCCAAGCCTCCTATAATTTGTCCAGCATTACTGAAATCTATATTAGCACCATTACACTCTGCCATTACAGATTCAACTTCAACTGTCTATGATGGTGAAAAGGAGAGAAAGGAATCGGAGAATGATGATGGAGTGAATTAAAGTGACAACGCTGGAGAGAGAGCTAGATGGAGAGACTGACAGAGAGAGAGTGAGTGAGTGAGAGAAGGAGGGAGGGAGAGAGAGAGAAAGCGGAGAGGGAGAGGATAAGTGGGAAAAGTGAACGGGAGGAGGAGAGGTGGTTAAGATAAAGATCTTATCCGAACTTCTAAATTGCCAGGGGAGCCGGCGAGAAATATTTTTCATTGAAGTCAATTTTGAAGCTGACAAGCCATGTAGAAATGTGCAAATATGGTTGCCTGCTATTGATTTATTTATCGAGGGCTTCAGCTCCGGGGACGCTCCGATCACTCATCTTATCCCTCACTACTGAGACCTCCTTCAAATACGCTTGTATTCATTGTGCCATACTCTAGCACCACCCCCCAACACACACACACACACACACACACACACACACACACACACACACACACACACACACACACACACACAGGAAACCCATAACCCTCCAGGAACACCCGCCTCCCCCCATTGCCCCACGGAGAAAACAAAGAATGAATGTGTGTGTGTGTGTGTGTGTGTGTGTGTGTGTGTGTGTGTGTGTGTGTGCTTGCATGTTTGCTGATCACGACACATTTATTGGCACGGTTAGAGGGGATGCACCCCCTAGCCCACATTCCTGTTCAAATCCAGCCTCTATCTCTGATCAATCTCCAGCAAGCACAGCACTGCCATCTCTGAGCCCCGGAGGTCCCACCCACCTGGCCGCCCCCTCTCCCCCGGACACGTGCAGCTCTTTACAAGAGCCTTAGCTGGACACAGCCCAGGGGTCCTTATGATGCTCCAAAGGCAGAGCTAGGGACCTAAGGGACCTAATCATAAGAATTTGATGTCTCCTTGTTGACCAGGTGGTAGACTAGTTGTGAATTTGCCACATAGCTAAAGAAACACTACATGTATGTCACTTGTCACATGTACACATTGTTACAAGTCCTTACATATATTATGATGAATGAGCAACTAAATCATTGCAAGAAATCCCTAAACTAAAATCTATTAGAAAAGATGCTTAAATTTTACAGAGTAATGCACAAAATCACTCTACCCTGGACAAAATAATGACCACATTCACCGTCACCTTATAACTTCTACGGATGCTAAATTGAACTGAATGCGTGGTGTCAAGTTTATGAAGAGAAATTTCACACGGCACATGATGGCTTATCCAGCAAGATGACTTGACTAGTTGAGTCTATTTGTGTATTAGTGTGCACCCATGTCCCACTGTGCCTAGCACTGATATCAGCATTGTTCCTCCACAGGCAGCACTGGCCAACCTTGCTGCACAGGCCAGACTGGTGATACACTGGAGCTCAATGAGCCAGGGGCACTGGGGAGGGAATAGTCTGAAATAGCTAGAGTATGAACAGGGGGAGAGAGAGAGAGAGAGAGAGAGAGAGAGAGAGAGAGAGAGAGAGAGAGAGAGAGAGAGAGAGAGGATGCTCTAGCAGCTGCTCAGCCATAGTGAGTGGCAGAGCACTGGAAAGTTCCTCCGGGTGACTGGCCAACAATATTGTCTCTACCTTCCCCGTGTGTGTGGATTTAATTAAGTGATAACAGTCACCTTGGGGTGATGGCACAAGACAATAATATCTTGGTTAAGAGAAAATGCTGAGGTGACCAGTCTGGTCAAATTATCTCTGCAGAGAACCAACAACACCCCCCAACCCCAGCACACACACACACACACACACACACACACACACACACACACACACACACACACACACACACACACACACACTTTTTTCTTTTTCTCTTGCTCTACCT
>JAODXP020000024.1:12501706-12514206 GCA_027497455.2 Sardinella longiceps | reverse complement strand
GGGGGGAGGCAGAAACAGAGAAAGAAAGAAAGAAAGAAAGAGAGAGAGAGAGAGAGAGAGAGAGAGAGAGAGAGAGAGAGAGAGAGAGAGAGAGAGAGAAGGAAATAGACAGAATCCTTGGGAAGATCAATAAATAATGAAAGCCAGTATCCCAGAATCCAGAACGGAGGGAAGTAGAATAATAAGATAGATGAAAAAAAAATATGAGAAAAGAAAAGAAACAAAGAAAGAAGAAAGAAAGAAAGAGAAAGAAAGAACGAAAGAAAGAGAAAGAAAGAAAGACTGAGAAAGAAAAAAAGAAAGGCTGGCTGGATCAACATTCAGCCTATCTGAAGGGCTTTGGAAGTAGAGTAGGTAGTATGGCGGTTCTGCACTTGGCCCAGGCTGTCGACAGATGTCCACATTTCCTGTGGAATCTGCTTCACCATATGTGTTCCTGACACGGCAGTCATCTTCCACGGGAAACCCTGGACGTCTGCTGCTGTCACGCTTCCCATACTGTACTAGCGTAAGGCTCTGCCCATGTGTAGGGGCCTTACCACAGCTACGTGTGATGCCTCCGCACAAACGCCGTCTGCCAACACATTGTCAAAAGTGTTCACTTCCTTATGTGAAGCAAGTATAACATGCTGTCATGTTATAGCAGAGAGGAATCAAAAAGGGCCCTGAGAATCTGTTCCTTCAAGTTGATGCTTGTAAGTAGGGGACAAGTTCCTGACAAGTCCTTTAAAAATATATGCTTACATTCTCACTTTAAAGAAGGCCTGGAAACCCTCCTTGTCAGATCATAACAAGCCCAGAGATGGATCATAGCACCGTTTCACAATAATATAGCGTAACTGTCAATAATAACTCAACAGGGATTATCATTCCAATTTCACATGAATGGTAATCTCTTCCCCTTCTCTTAAATTCTGCATTTTAATTAAATATGTATTATAATATGCCGCACAAAAAGCTAAATAATCCATTATCCACGCATAGTAAATTCAGCCTATGTGCATAACAGATAGCAGTCTTCTCCTCGCCCATCCTTGAGTGCAGATGAGGCCGTTAAGAAAGAACGAGGAAAATGAAAATGAAATCAACCCCCCTCTGCTCTCTAAGCAATCGGAGTTGTGCGAGTCGGCCCTCAACCCCTTTCCCATCTACTTAAAATGACTGCTGATGCTGTGAGGAGTCTGGCCACATCATTACGACTGGCTCATTTTTTTAATGATAGGCGGCAGACGAGGGGGGCTAAAGTGCTTCGGCTCGGCGATGGCGGTGGCGGCGAAGGGAGAGGGAGCGGCGCTGTCGGTCATCAAGGCCTATGGATCGCGCTGGGGATTGTAATGGGCAACGCTTTCCCCCCCTGGAGCTCCGACTCTGATCAATACATGGATTCCCTCTCACACCTTAATGACCATTAGATCTCACTTTTCAAAGGTGAGATATTCCTACAATAGGTTATGCATGGATCCTGCTTACATTTGACCCACAGCAAAATTATAGATTGCCAGGGAAGGGTGTGTGTGTGTGTGTGTGTGTGTGTGTGTGTGGAGGGCACTCAGGGTGTGTGTGTGTGTGTGTGGGCTGGGGCAGAGGCGGTGGACGTGTGCGGTGTGGAGAAGGGCATACTTCTAGTGGCGTCGCTGGAAATGCATTTTGAATGGAGCTGAATGAGAGGCTGTGTGAGAATGACTCACTTTGGACATGATTGTCAGGCTTTGTGCAGCGTGCTGATATTCCGAGAAGCTGATACTCTGAACTGCACTGACTCACAGCTGAGGAGGTCAGTCTCAAGAAGAGGCAAACAATAGTAAACAATCACTTTATGCTCTTCATATTAAATGTGCTTTCCAGCGGATCTGCCAACAGATGGAGCTTTAGCCTATAATTTCATACAAATGTAATAACAATTTATCAGTGGATTGTATTGAAATTCACATGATTAAATCACGTACATAAATATGGACATCTGGCGCTTTCAGACAACATGGACAAATTCAATAGAGACGACTCGCTATCAGACTGCTAGAGCTTTTTTTTTCCCATTCCTGCAGATCGCTTTGAAAGTTACAATGCTCCTTATATTTGAGTAAGAAAACAAGATGACAAAATTTAATTTAACCCCTTCCTTTTAAACAAAAAACAAACTGTATCCGTTAAATGTGTGTGCGTATGTGTGTGTGTGTGTGTGTGTGTAGTGTGTGTGTGTGTGTGTGTGTGTGTGTGTGTGTGTGCGTGAATCCGTCTCTATGCCTGCGCGTGCATGTGTATGTCTTTTTTCCCCCTCAGTCCGAGGAGGCCGATGAATTCATTCTGGTGCTTATCTCATTAACTTTACAATTCAGTGGCATTACCATTTAAAGGGAGAGAAGGGTGAGGAGAAAAGAGCAGGAAGGCCTTTTTGTGCCGGGCCCTGTGTTCCTCGGCTCGCGCTAGACAGCCGTGTTGATTTATTTATTGTACTCGAGCGATCGCGTCTCATGTGCGGGGAACAAATGTTCCGACCGCTGGAGACTCCATTGACAAGCCCTTTGTATCCCCCGGTAAAAAATGAGCCACTTACTCACAATACATCCATAGGAAATCAGACGCAAAAAGAATCGGAATGGGAAGTGTTCCCGGCGGTGGAGCTTCTGCTGAACAGAGGGGAGGTGTGTGTGTGTGTAGGGGTGTGTGTGTGTGTGTGTGTGTGTGTGTAAGGGGGTGTGAAGGTGGAGAGGGTAGGGTAGCGGGTGGGAGAGTGCTGTTGGTCGGGGGAAGAAGGAGAAGAAGAAGAAGAGGGGGGGAAATCAATAGAGAACAACTCCCTTTTCTTTTGTGGGAACTTAAGATTCAGCAAAAGTTTTGTCTAGGGAACTGATGTGGGCAGAAGCATGTGAGGATAGTGGGGAGTGGTGGTGTGAGTGTGTGTGTGTGTGTGTGTGTGTGTGTGTGTGTGTGTGTGTGTATGGAGGGGAGGTGAACACAAGGGGATGAAAGGGGAGTTGTGGGGGGGGGGTGTTGAAATGTGCATTAATCATTCCAACAAGTCGTGCGCTCCTTTAATGCAATGACTCTTGGGCTGGCTGGCCGGCCCCTCTCCCTCTCCCTCCCCCCCCCTCCCCTCCCTCCACAGGGCCGGCCTGTAAAGCCTATCACTCAGCCGGGCTGCCAGCGGAGCCGCCGAGCCCCCAAGGCCCCCGATAAGCAATCACCCAGGCCCCCATATTTTGTTAAATCACTGTAGCCACATTAGGCTGAATAGAGGAGCTGGGGGACAGCTGAGCAGTGTCGGCCAAGGGAGTGGAGGGATGTGTGTGTGTGTGTGTGTGTGTGTGTGTGTGTGTGTGTGTGTGTGTGTGTGTGTGTGCCAGTGTGTGTGTGAGTCTTAGGGGGAAGAAAAGGGGAATGGTTCGCGGCGTCCGGAGCAGAGATGCTTATCGCGCGGCGCTAAAGAAGACATCCGTCTTTTGTCTGGGTCGCCCTTGACACATCCTTAAGGAAGAGACGCTCCTGCACTTGTCTTTGTTTTGAGGGCCTATCGCACCTCAATGTTTCTAATGGGGGCTATACACCTAAGGCTCTGCTTGTGAATCCATCTATCCTTTTTTCTCAATCTTCTCTCTCTCTCCCTCTCTTTTCTTTAAGATGACACACACACACACACACACACACACACACACACACACACACAGACACAGACACACACACACACACACACACACACACACACACACACACACATTCAGGGATTCATTCAGCACTGGGGACTCACTGTGCGGTCCTCATATGGAGATGACACTCAGGGCTGCATTCACACCCATATCAACAATCATCTCCCTAAGTCACAGGACACATTCAAGTCAAAGGGTATTGTGAGTAGTTTTGGTGGATATCCCACAAGGGTTAAATGTAATCTATGTCAGTCTCTTAATGGATTTAATTTCTATGAAAAATGCATTTAATTGCTAAATAACACTGACTTGCACTGTATGGACCTGACCCAGTATTCTCACTGTTTGCTTCTGAGACCAACCCAGTAAAGAGTTTCTTTCTCATGACATTCGCGCCACATGGCCTTGCAAACATTTGATCTCTCAGACGTCTCGTTGTGCTAGTTACTATGGCGTGTTAGGGTTCACCAAGGACTGTTTTGTGGCAACAACAACAACCACTGCAAACACAAAACGTGAGAAATATTCAAGCAAACTACTTGGCCGTGCTGGAAGTCTTTATGAGGCAGACGCTGAGGTCTGGTTGGGAAGCATATGGATATTTATGGCCTTTCCCCCCTCCGAGAACACTGTTAGAGACACAATAATTACCCCCAAAGCCACGTTAGGAGACCATAAGCCCGACCATAAAAGCCCTGACGCGTGGCACCAGCACCTGCCCTGCGGGAGAACGCAGCAGCAAAAGAGAAAAAGAAAAAAAAAAAACACACACACAAAAACAAATAAATAAACCAAAACAATACATGCACCTTTTACATGTTGTTGGTGTTGTTGTTTACATTGTGTCTGCAAGTGTGGATGCTGTTAATGGAAATACGCTCTGATGCTTATCCTCTTTTCATTTTTGCTTTGCGTTGTTTTTCGTGTGATGTGATTTCAAGGCCTGTATTTATTTCATTGTACAAAGAAACTGGATCTGCAGTAGAATTACTACTAGGCTTCCACTTCCTCTGATAGCTTCCTTGATATGTTGTCTGTGTAGCAATTACGTCGGAGTTTGATCCGAGCAGACGTACCTGCAGCAAGTTTGTCCTCTCAGATTAATTATCGCGCCTTTGCCAATGCTGCTGCTGTTGACGCATCTGAGAAGATGCAAACCGGGAGCGAGGGAGAGCAAGATTATAGGAGGAGGAGGAGAAAAAGAAGAAGAAGAAGAAGAAGAAGAAGAAGAAGAAGAAAAGAAGAAGAAGAAAAGGAAGAAGAAGAGGAAGAAGAAAAAGACGGCAAACCTGAGGAGGATCATGGGCTTATTTGTCATGAAAGAACAATAAAGCGTGTGCCAGCGAGGCGGTGAAACAGCTTGCAGCACAGGACTGGCAGGGTGGTGTGTGTGTGTGTGTGTGTGTGTGTGTGTGTGTGTGTGTGTGTGGGTATAGGTGGGCTGTTGGGGAAGGGGGAGGCGGGGGTGGGTTGTGTTTCCCAGGGGAGATGTTTCAGCAGACTTTGGGGTAATGACAGCCTCCCTGGGGGACACCTGCGCTCCTAGCTAACACAGAGACATTAGCATCAGCAGTCTGTGGCGCACATTTGTGGGGAATCCATCTTTTTTCCTCCTTTTCTCTCTCTCTTTCTCTCTCTCTCTCTCCATTTCCTCTCCCTTCTCTACAACAGGATAATGTCCCCTAATTCAGCCTCTGACTCAAGAGATTCTGAAGCCCTCTTTAACCCCTCGATGTCTGAGACAGAGGCCGAGACAGAATCATCAGAGAAACATAGTTGACTTCCACCATCATTTTCTCTTTTTTCTCTGTTCAGTATGGAATATACTGTACCTCCAAATGGCCCATGATGCCATGCTGTTTGGTCATACTGTGGTCTATATTGCTCTTGACTAGTATATTCCAAGACGTTTCACTACTCACAAAAGCCAATGAGAGTCAGCGTTGTTGATATGCTTTGATGAAAACCGCATCTCTCCATCTATATCATCCTTAATGGCATGTACAATATGCTAATGCATGTAGCTACAGTGTGTCATATGAACGCTTTTGCACTGAAATTGAGTTGATTTCTCTCATGTCAGCTCTGTTTAGACACATAGGCCTGGCCTGCAAACCTCAGCAAAGTGTTGGCAAATGTGTTGAGATTGATAACACACCCTTCACGTGTATACGGCAACCCCACCCAGACAGAACCTGCCTGTAACACATCACATCCCTCTTGACTGATTGCTTCCGGAGATCAGCGAACACAACGCTCCTTAAAAGAAAATACACTCCGGACCGCACGTTAACGAGAGAGAGAGAGAGAGAGAGAGATAGAGAGAGAGTGAAAAAAAGAGAAAGAGGTCCGGACACTAATGTAACATCCCAATTATTCCGCAGCTTTCAATCATCCCGATGCCTCTGACAACTCTGATGAATAGTCGCTGCTTCACGACGCCCCGGACAATGCATAAATAACACGCCCGTGTTTCTTCATCGGATATTTCCCCCTTTTCTTTACCCTTCCAAAAAGTGCTGAAAGATGAGAAGCCGTCCCCTCCCTCGTGCGGCGCGGTGCGGTCGCTGCCCAAGTTCTGTCTGGGAGTCAAGGGCGAGGGAGAGACTGGTAGTTATAACAAATGTAGTGACAGGTTAAGATCAAGGGCCGCGCTGACATTCTCACTGCAAAGGTCAATGTATGGTGGGGCTCGCAATGAAGAAATGAGCGCTCCTGCCATCATTGCCAAGGCGAAAGGTCAGACACGAGCTGATTGGTGATAGAACTATCAAATTAACCAATCAATACACGGCTGGGGATGGGAGGAAGCACAGGCCCCCGGGGGTCTGGGGTGGGGTTGGGGGCGTGTGTTGGGGTTGGTTGGGGGGGGGGGGGGGACTGGACCAAATGCCAAGATGTCAACAGCTCTGCTCTGCGCCAGGGAAGAGAGGAGAGGAGGCATTGGGCGAGAATGGGAGGATGCAGGCCAACACACACACACACACACACACACACACACACACACACACACACACAGACACACACACACACACACACACACACACCAACACACATACAAACTAGGGTCTTAACAAGCAAAATGCAGATACACACACAAACACACAAATACGCACACACACACAGACACACACACTGTAGTCCCCTCTCACAGACAACCTAAACGATTTTACTTCTGCTGTGTTTTCTATTTTACCCATGCACTCAAATTTGAGACATCCTTAAAACCCCTTTTCCGAGTGGCTGTCATGAGTGTATTCCTCATAATTATATTCTGATAGGAAAATCTATTTCCCCAGAAATGGATGACTTCCTGCTACACACAGCCACAATGCAACCAAATCTGCTGCGTCAGCCGTTTGCTCCCTGGATACGCATCACTCACGGAAAACAGTAAACAGGGCTAAACAAACGTAACACCAAAACAAACACGAGAGATTTGGCTTTAAATTATGATGAAGCACGTCTGTGTAGTGAAGGAGGTTAAAGAGAAAGAAAGGAAGAAAGAAGGAGAGAGAGAGAGGGAGAGAGAGAGAACTCACACACTGTGCTGTCCCACAAGGACAACCAAGAGAGAAGCCTTGGAACACCCCGCTGGTCTGGACAAGAGAGGTAAGTCAGGTTACTTGATAGCAAATAGGCTCGGTATTTGAGAGGCTGAGGTTCAATACGGCCCCCTCTCCCAAGAGAAGGGTTTCCATGTTCTCTCAACACCCCCGCCCTTCCGTTTCTCTGGTGTAAAATATTACTGTATGGAGGTGACACATGCCCCCATTGACTAGAGCGCCACAAAACATCAACAGCCCCTTTGCACCAGAGGGCTTTACAGGAAATAATCCTCAACCAGGAGATTAATTGAAAACCGTTCGTGACACGTCAGTCAAGAGTGACAGGGCCAGTTCCCTCGGCCACGATGAAGGTGTGTGTGTGTGTGTGTGTGTGTGTGTGTGTGTGTGTGTGTGTGTGTGTGTGTGTGTGTGGAGGGGGGTGTGCAGGGCTGAAATAGCGGGTGTCTCATACCTGTCATAAACAAGAGCATCGACTGTGTGTGTGTTTGTGTCTGTGTGTGTGTGTTTGTGTGTGTGAGAGTGTGGATTGATTGAGGAAATCGAAGGGCTCGATATCATATTTATGAGGACGACGGGGACTCCGATGGAGATTAGCCACGGAGCATAAACACTCAATGTTTGATCGCCGACAGCCGTGCCGCGCTCTTCTTGATTATGCAAAACAATTTCGCCGCCGCCACCGCCACTCTGTGCATTAATAGTCCGGTGAAGGACAATGCCGGCCGGCGCTTGTCGAAAGGAGACCCGAAAACTCTTTCTGTGGTGGTGAGGGGAATGAGTGAGCGAGCGAGAGAGAGAGAGAGAGAGAGAGAGAGAGAGAGAGAGAGAGAGAGAGAGAGAGAGAGAGAGAGAGAGAGAGAGAGAGAGAGAGAGCATTTCTGCTGTTGTAGAATGAGCCTGGTCCTTGAAGTGTGTGGAGGTGAGGAGGCGAGAGCGGGGCTAGGCTTGAATGGAGCTGGATGTAGAGAGAGAGGGACAGGCTGGAATGGAAGCTCACTGAAGCAGAGGAGATGGGGGTCAGTGTGTCCTGAGAACGCCACTAACACAAAGCGCGAGTGCGAATCCACAGGATTCCTGAAGCCATGTAAATATATAGGCTTTTTGACTTCTGCCCGCCAGCTGATCTGGAGGCATCAGGGTTTGTCCATCTGTCTGCGTCGCTCCCTGTCTGTCTCGGTGACAGCAGACGTCAGTCTCCCCGGCCCACGTCCGCATCTCCGCCTGTCTGCATCTTTTCGCTATCGGTCCACATCAGTTCCTTTCTGTCTGTCTGCATCACGCATCCTGCCTGTCTCTCTCCATGCCTGCTTGCCTGCCTAACTACCTCCAGTCCTTCTGGCCTATCTAGTCTACCTGTCTGTCTCTTTCAAGCCCCAGTCTATCTACTGTCCACTTGACTAGTTCTATGCTAAAAACACCCTTTTAACACTCTCTATGGTACAAACAAAAACCACGCTAGATAATGTTTTGTATTGTTTAAAACTTGTACAGTTATTATAAATTTAATATGGAATGTTAAAACCCTGTGGGAACAACTATGATGACAATAGTCAAATTCTCTTGAAAAAGTCTAAAGGCACCCCTGCGTTTGTAAAAGACTATATGATACCAAATATTAATATGACAGACAGGGCAGTCAGTCATATAAACTGGGATAAGAATGTAAACATAATAAAATTCTGAGGAAGAGAAAAAAACTGATCATGAATATTTCAGTGTTTTGTCTGCGTTTGAGAGAACTTGGGAAAGGTTTGTTGAAGTGTATATATTTTTCACCTCCAAACAAGTTGGAAGTTACACTCGAATTACCACAAGATGGTACTAATGCATTTGTAAGGGGAGCGTCAACAAGCAATCATCACAAAAGCAGACCACACACAAAAAGACAGAGGAGTCGGACAGCATTCATAAACAAAAGCGAGAAGAAAAGAACTTGGGGCTCCACGCCGCGCCTTCCCACACAACAGCGCTAGCAGACACATCTTTGTCTTTGAGATAAATAGCTGGAAAAATGTAACTAGTACACGCCCATTCAAATCACAGCCGCTGAATGGAAATGGCCCAGTGTGAGTCTTAGCTGTGTGTTTTTGTGTTTATTGTTTGCTTCCCTGTGGTATAGCGGAGGCATTTACATTTCTGTAGCATACAAATTTAAATATTAACAGTTCTAAACTTGCAGCGCAATTAAAGAGTGGTTTGCAGCGCGGAGCGCAGAAATTGCTTTTCTGACTCTGTCGGGACCCTGTCAATTTTTGACCTAATTAATGATTCTTTTAAGCCTAATATTCATGTGATTGTTATTCTGTTGAAGTGTTTTGGAGGAAGGGCTGGAGGGTGGGTGGGGGGTCGTGGGGGGGAAAGCAGCACATATTTCTGTTGCTCGATGCCAATCCAAAGGGAGATACTTCAAAACACGTATCCCTAATTTGCATGTGTTTCTGTGCGATTCGAGAAATCGGCCGTTTAAGAGCAGAGGATGTGGCGGGGTGTCTTTGGCAAATTCCTCGATTAATGTGCGTTGTATAATTCAATTTTTAATAAGGCCGGAGAATGGGATTCAACATAAAAATGCACAAATACATCATGAAAGGGTGGGGAACTCTGTACTCAGTATGCAAGACATTTATGTTTTAATTTGGTGCCGGAGTTTAATTCTAGTAATTGACTAGGCTCACAATTATTTCACTTCTATTATTTTAATACCTACGCTATTATATTCAAGAGATCATTTTCCTCCGAATAAATCTCCACTAAACAAAACAATTTAATGGCAAGGGAAAAAAAAATAGTTATTACTTTCTTTAGGATGGTTATTAAATTCATTTGCTCACTGAGTTCATTTCAAACCTACTCACACACACACACACACACACACACACACACACACACACACACACACACACACACACACACACACATGTTTGTGCACCTAATGTATGATTTATACAGGAATTAATGAGCAATGTATTAATTAATGAAGGGACAGTGAAATGAGTGTGGAGGGCAAAGGAAGGATGGGGGAGAGTTGGAGGAGGAAAGGTGGACAGAAGAGGGGGAAGAAGGAGGAAAGAGTGTATGTGAGAGAGAGAGAGGGATAGAGAGACAGAGAGAGAGAGAGGGAAAGAGGAAGGTTGAAGAGTACGCTGTTGGCGTTCCCTTCACACGGACATGGCGACGGATATCGATCCTGGCTGTGTTCATTGGGACGGATTGACAAACACGGTCAGAGTGGCTCGGCCAACAAACTTGCCGATAGCCGGGCACGCTTATTGGCACCTGGACAGCCGGCGCGTGGCACACGGACGTTTGCCAAGGACCTGTCCGTCTCTGCCACATACCCCCCACCATCAGCACCGCCCACCCGCTCACTGACGGAGTGAGCACTGTTCTCTGGCTGAACATATAAATACCCCCCCTCACACACACACACACACACACACACACACACACACACACACACACCAAGGCAGCCACCTCAGTGAGCAGGGCAGGTAATATGAAGGTGAGTAAGACGTGACTGGTCTGGGTTGGTAGGTTTCTTTCTGGCTCAGGCGCGGAGAGCCTGGCTGGACTCGAGTCTTGGCAGTGATCAGGAACGACGCAGACCGCGCCTGTCTGATTCACTCCTCTCCACATAGAGTGACGGAATGTGTCCCGCTCTCTTTCCCTCTGCCAGTCTCTCTCTATCACTCTCTCTCTCTCTCTGTGTCCCTTTCCTCTCCCCCTCCCTCCTTCTCTCTCTCTCTCTCTCTCTCTCTCTCTCTCACACACACACACTCACTCACTCACTCTCGCTCTTGCTCCATGCTACATTATGCAGAAGCACTTGTGCTAATAAATCTTTTTAGCTAATGCATTCCAGATGGAAGCTGCATCACTCCAGTTTAACCTTCCTAAACCCTTCCAAAAATTCCTCCCACTGCCGGCTCCCACCAATTTATCTGCCTCTGATTGAAATGGCATCAATAACCCTTGACAATGGTGTAATAACATTACTGGGGGCTGATTGTCTTCTTTGGTGGACTGGCGAACAGGCCCAGCTCGAAAAAGGAGAGCGGCTGCCTGTGTGTGTGTGAGTGTGTGTGTGTGTGTGTGTGTACCTGATGTATGACATGCCATTTAATTTTACATTTTGCTCAGCCCCCACTACCAGTGACTGCATCTGATAAACACGGATGATAAAATCTTGCTTTGAAATATTTGCCACACTGCGGGGAGAAGGGAACAGAGCAACATATCTTTTGATTTGTGTTTGCTAATTTCTGAAGACCAGTTAAAACATTCAACATTTTTCACATTTTCAACACTGAAAAATATATAAATATATCTCATTCTTAAAGCAAGATCATACATTTCCCACTTGTCCAGTTTTTATTATTTATCACCAGAGCACAAGAGGAAGCTAATTAAAGCTACATAATTTGAGGAATTTTCCAACATATCTTGAACGTTCCAACATATCTGTTTTCAAATACAACCCTGCAACCATGTATATCCATGCAGTGTACTCCTTCATCTTAGTACTCTACTTGATACCAGAGTAGTTTCATACTCACATACTCCTGCTGCGTCTCAGTAGTACTCTACTTTATACTAGTGCAGTTTCATACTGCTGTATCTCAGTACTGTACTCAGTACTAGTACTGTTTCATACTCACATACCCCTGCTGTATTTCAGTAGGCCTACTCTACATTACACTAGTGTAGTTTCATACTAACATACTCCTACTGTATCTCAGTACTCAACATTATACTAGTGCTGTTATACACTCAAATAGAACATACTAGTTCTCTTCTTAGGGGCCAATGAGACATGACTTGAGAACGGCACAATTCCGACTGACACTGACAAAACGAGTAGCCTCAGATCCGTGTTCCTCTGGTAATTAGCTGGCGGAGCTCTAAGTAGAACACTGCTCAGTTTCACACCAATTCAGACAGGTTGGCTAAATCCCATTTGGTTTATTATGAGAGGGGGCTAAATCACGGCTAAATCAAAATTAAGCTTGACTTTTCACTGAAGGGTGATTTCATTTTTCACTTTCTATTCCCTGTCATGTAGATTCACACTGAGGTGCATTTGTCCCCAATAAGACAGAGAGAGAGAGCAGGTAAGATGTGCATGTTTTGAGGCCTGTAACACAGTGTCAGAGCTCCCCTGCTCTTCTCTCTCTCTCTCTCTCTCTCTCTCTCTCTCTCTCTCTCTCTCTCTCTCTCTCTCTCTCTCACTCACACACACACACACACACACACACACACACACACACACACACACACACACACACAC
>JAODXP020000024.1:12481706-12496706 GCA_027497455.2 Sardinella longiceps | reverse complement strand
AGGGAGGGAGAGAAATGAAGTCCTTACTAGGGACAGAGTTTTCTGGAAAACATGACGACTGTAATGAATTGTTATTAATTACGGCAGAGAGCCAGAGAAGGTTGTGTGTGTGTGTGTGTGCAAGGACAAAGAGAGGAGAGGAGAATTACATAGAGTACAGGAGGGTTTCTTATTTCTCTGTAGTGTTTGTCATTGAACTCTCAGCCATTTCACTGCAGCTGTGCCATTCACAGAGACTAAAACCTGCAATGCAAACACACTCTACCTGCTGATAGAATGTTCTAGTTAGCCACTAGTAGTTAGTGTAGCCGCTGAATAAAACCTTTTAGCAAATAAAATCATACTAAACTATATATAGTGTGCTATATGATTCATGTAACCTACTAAAGCATATAAATAAATGTGATTATTTAACATATAAAGATTGATACACAAATGGATCTATTTTATCTGTCGAATGACTACAACCTAGAAGCTTCTGTGAGTTCTCTAGGCAAACGGCCCCCGACTGCCCACTCCTATTAGTGTGAATGGAACCGGCAGGTTCTCGGGGACATGGAGATGGTAATGCTTAGGTAACACACATGTCTTTGGGCAAACACTCCTGAGAAAATGTCAGAGAGACAGAGAGAGAGAGAGAGAGAGAGAGAGAGAGAGAGAGAGAGAGAGAGAGAGAGAGAGAGAGAGAGAGAGTGTCAGATTGTGTTTGTGTGTGTGTGTGTGTTGTGTGTGTGTGTGTGTGTGTGTGTGTGTGTGTGTGTGTGTGTGTGTGTGTGTGTGTGTGTGTGTCTGTGTGTGTGTGTGTGTGTGTGTGTGTGTGTGTGTGTGTGAGTGAGAGAGAGTGAGAGTGGAGAGTGGGAGAGAGAGTGTGTGTGTGAGTCAGTTGGGACTTTAGCCGTGCCTGGATGAAGAGCATCCAGCTTGGCATCACAGATTAGGTCATGACATGCCACCCTGAGGAGAGGAGAGTGTGAATGTGTGTGTGTGTGTGTGTGTGTGTGTGTGTGTGTGTGTGTGTGTGTGTGTGTGTGTGTGTGTGTGTGTGTGTGTGTGTGTGTGTGTGCAGAGAAGAGGATGTGTGAGAAAAAGACTCAAGCCCATCTCGGCCCCTCTAAGTCCCAACCATATTAGCTCATGCACAGTGAGAACCCACACAGCAAGAGAGAGGGTGGGGAGAGGAGAGGGGGGATAGACAGACACAGAGAGAGAGAGAGAGAGAGGAGGGGACAGAAAGACACGGGGAGAGAGGAGAGAGAGAGAGAGGGGAAAAAGAGGGGAAATCCTGAACTAAGAGCAAGCAACAAACCCACACTGCAATGCCATGCCTGTGATTGTTAGTGACTATTGAACAATTATTGGCCTAACATTATTACATGAATACCACTGGACATCCATTGGCCTAAAAAAAAATCAAAGAAAAAAAAAATTAAAAGATATAAGTTTTTTTTTATAAAGCAGTTCTTTCTTGTTGACCATTCTAATGGGAGCATGTTGAGCCAACACTTTATTGTTGAAAGTTTATTGTTGCCATTTCAGTGTGAGGACCACAGTGTGTTTTTTTATCCATGAACTGAACCCACCCATCTTATAAAGCATCTTATAAAGCATCTTATAAAGCGTATTATATTTTACACACAAGAATTTGAAAAATCTGAGGAAGAAAACGTTCCTCCTGTGTATTCTTTTTGCAACTCTGCAATTATGGAGAGAAGAGCTATTTGCTAACAATGCCCCTTGCAGACAGAAATGTTTCCAAAGCATACCATACCCTATATATACACAAACATTTAGTTTCACAAAAGTATGTATACATATAAAGCTTGGAGCACACACACACACACACACACACACACACACACACACACACACACACACACACACACACACACACACACACACACACACACACACTTGTGCAGTTGTGATTATGTAAATACAGAGACTAGAGCTCCCTCATGCCAAATCGATTCCAGATAGCGCGGTGCGTCTCCAGCAGCTGACAGAAATAAAGCCGCACACACACACACACACACTCCTGGCAGGCATAAAAGTCCCGCTGTACTTAAAGATCCACAAAACCGCTGCTGTGGCTCCAGATGAAGGAGCTGTAAAAGTCCTGTCCCACGAGTTTGTCTCACATGGCCGTGCACGCACACACACACTCACACACACACACACACACGACTCGACTTCTCCGGCTGCAATAACAGCCCAGCGAGCCACGGGGGTGTGGGTAAGTTAGAGAGGGGTTGGGTTGGGGGTCCCCATTCTGCTTCAAACAAGATGAGGCCGAGCAGTGGCACTTTACTGCCGCCGCAGCAGAAGCAGCAGCAGCAGCTAGACTACGGCACGGCAAATCTTAGAGCCTCATTTAACAGTGGGAATCTGGAAGACTAGCCAGCTGTGCTTCTGAAGAGAGAGGGAGAGAGAGAGAGAGAGAGAGAGAGAGAGAGAGAGAGAGAGAGAGAGAGAGAGAGGGAGAGAGAGAGAGAGAGAGAGAGAGAGAGAGAGAGGAAAAAGAGGGACACAGACCTTTGGATCATATGCTACTAGCTATTTGTCCGCTGCGTTATGTGCTCTGGTAATTATAGAGAAGCTAAAATGGCTCCCTATGTGACCAACACTTCGGATTATTAGCTGCTACATATCTTTTTTTCTTTAGGAATCTAAAGCTTGTGAGAGTCTTTACGGCTGTTTTAAAACTGCATTCAGAGGATAGACGAGTCTTTTCTATCACACAGAATAGCTGCCTGAAGCCAATGACAACTAGTACATCAGAAAATGGCGAAACAAAACAACTGGTCGGGATGAGGTACTGCAGTGTTCGATCTGCGGCTCTTTATTTTGCCGTTGGCACATGTCTGCCATGTTCCTTCAGCTGGTCTCTTCAGGGTCGAGCTTAATTCCATTAACCTGAGATTGACAGTGTTTGATGATCAATAAACATCTAACTGAAGGGGCCTCAGCATCTTAAACACTGCTCATCAGCCTGTAGGCTGTGTGTGTGTGTGTGTGTGTGTGTGTGTGTGTGTGTGTGTGTGTGTGTGTGTGTGTGTGTGTGTGTGTGTGTGTGTGTGTGCGTGCGTGCGAGAGAGAGAGTGAGCTTGTGTGTGTGAATTTGTCTGTTTAAAAGTGTGTGTGTGTGTGTGTCTGAGAGAGAGAGAGAGAGAGAGAGAGAGACAGACGGACAGTGTTTGAACATCTGAAAGGTACAGTACTCTATGCTTACAATACACACATACTGTATACTGTGTGTCCGTTTGAAATATAATATCTACTCCAGCATTAACGTGTGACAAACATTTATGTGAAGTAAATATGTGCCTGTGCGCATAACTGTAATGCGTCTTTCTACAGCAATAATAACCCTGTTGGCGGCCAGGGAAGCGGCTGCTCACCGCAAATAGCCGCGCTGAGAGGCTGTGGTGCGCTGGAGCCATCAGGGTTTGTATCAGCGCTTCACAGGGGCTCACACACACAAAGCCGCACAGGCCCACTCGCTCTTAGTGCTCTTAGTGCTCTAAGCTCTCAGCTTTTATTCAAAAGCCGCCACAGATATGTACATAAAAAAGGCATTGTGTGTCTGCATTGTGCACAATGATTTTGAAGAGATTATTTATTTATTTATTTAATTTGAAATAGTCAAGTAAAGGGTGATGCAGTTTGAGAAGAAGGGTGGGAGAGTGAGTATGGAAAGAAAAAGGAGAAGAAGAAGAAGAAGGAGGAGAAGAGGAGGAAGAAGAGGAGGAGGAGGAGGAAAAAAAAATCTCTTGGTTTTCTTTTCTTACTTCTGTGCCACTTATTAATCCACATGCTCACAATTTATAATGAAATTATTCAGTGGGATCAAATTCCTTAGTGGCGACACAATGAGGAGCGAGGCGAAATGAGAGGATTAATTTCCACGGGAGGATTTGAGCGCGGCTTTCGCAGGCGGAGGTTTACATTTCCACCCGTCATTAGAAAGTCAGACGCTATGCACGGAGGCAACCCCCCATCCCCCCCCATCCCCGCCCCCCCAGACTCGTCTGGATGCATCTTCCCTCTCTCTTTCCCTCCTTTCCTCTTTCTCTCACTCTTTCTCACTCACTCTCTCCATACTCCTACGTCGTCTGTGTCTCTGACGAGACAGACAGACCTCACCCACATTTCTCATACTAAACATGACAAGTCTAGCGGTTCTCTCTGCATCCTTTATTTTGGCCTGCACACATTAAGCTCCAGAGAGGGCTAAGCTAATGGCTTTAGCTCAAATAGCACTTTCACTTTGGGATCAAATGTGACACCTTCTTCTTATGCGTCAACCTGTGAGAGAACTCACACACTGAGATGCCACTGTATGCATTAGAGCCAAGAAGGAGCAGACCTCATATTCATTGCATCTGAAGACCTGGCCATACAGACAGGGACAAAGAGTAAGAATGTGAGGAGAGAGAGAGATAAAAAAAGAGAGAGAGAGAGAGAGAGAGAGAGAGAGAGAGAGAGAGAGAGAGAGAGAGAGATAGAGAGAGAGAGAGATTGAAAGAGAAAAAAATAAAGAAAAAGAGCACGAAAAAGAAACAGAGCGAAAGCGAGAGAGAGGGACAAAGAATATTGTTGCGGCACTGAAGGCTCAAGATGAAACCAGCTGTAGGTGGGCACTGGATTGATGTTTTAATTTGTCTGTGTGTGTGTGTGTGTGTGTGTGTGTGTGTACTCTGCCCTCTTCTCCTCTCCTCTCCTCTCCACTCCCTCCCTTGCTGGGTTTGGAACACATTAAGGGAGAAAGGAGAACAGAAGCAAAGGGAGAGTGAGAGAGAGGGAGAGAGAGAAAAAAAGAGCCAGAGCGAGAGAGTGAAAGAGAGAGAGAGAGAGGGGGAGCGCAAGGGAGAAAGACAGCGAGATTGAGAGGCAGAGAGAAAGCTCAATTGAGGGAGGGGGGGGGTGCAAGGGAGGGGAAGAGAACAGGAGAGGAGAGAGAAGAGGAGGTGGGAGAAGGGAGAGGAGAAAGAGGGCCCTCTCTCTCTCTCTCTTTCTCTCTCTCTCTTTTGGGACGCTGCCCCGACGGCCTGCCCCGAGCCTGTTTAAATTCCGCAGGTATCTCAAGGTTGTTATCTATTTCGGATCAACAGTGCAGGTCAGGGTTCAGGGCCGCTTGAAACTCCCCAATCCTCAGCAGGGCGGCTGATTGACAGCAATCAGCCTCTCCTCCCCGTCACTCGGGGAAGCGCGCCAGGGTCAAGGCAGCGGGCGATTTCGTCTGTCATTTTTAATTATCCAAATGATATTCACAGACAAAACCTTTCCCCATCCATCAGGGCCTGGCATTACCATAGACAATGTTTGTTTAAAGACTGGCCTATAAAATCAAACAATTATGAATGCAGACAAGCCTCAGTATTGACTGCATAAATAATAAGGGGTGAGTCTTTTTTTTTCTCCTCTCTCCCTCTCCCTCTCTCTCTCTCCCTCTCTCTCTCTCTCTCCCTCCTTGTCTCTCTCTCCCTCTCTCTCTCTCTCTCTCTCTCTCTCTCCCTCTTTTTTCCTCCTCTCCTCATCTCTCTTCCTTCTCTCGACTCTAAATTCTCGTTGCTAATGAATTGCTGGAGCGGTGCGGGGCAGTTGAAAGAGGGGTAATCAGGATGCCCGGCTCCGAGCTGCCCGCTGACCTTTCCTCCCCTCGTCAGACTCCGGAGTGGCCGCCCCGGTCTGGTCAGCATTCCATAGGAGCGTTATTGACAGGAGGAGGAGAGGGAAGGGGAGAGAGAGAAAGAAAGGAAGAGAGGAAAAAAAAAACACGAGGAGGAGAAAATAATTCAGGAGCGGCAGAGAGTGGAATACCCATGTTGCTGCTGCTGCTGCTGCCGCCGTGTGTGTGCACAGGTATGAAAGTCTGTGTTGTGTGTGTGTGTGTGTGTGTGTGTGTGTGTGTGTGCGTGCTTTAGTGTGTGTGTCAGTGGATGAGTGACAGTGCAAAGCGAGCGCCCTCACTGAGCCTCATTACACAAACACACACACACACACACACACACACACACACACACACACACACACACACACACACACACACTCACACTCTATTCTGGAAAAGTTCTCCGGCACCTACTCCCGGAATTCTTATTGGTGAACGGGCGCACTGGCCCAGCGGGGAGGCTTGTCTGCTAGAGTTAACTCCGCGTGTGCCTTCCCTCGCATCCTTCACCTGTGTGCTGTTAACCCCTGACACTTGCCTCAGCTGGCGCTAGGACCCAGCTGCCACCTGCCGACAGCTCCTACCTGTGGCCCTCGCGCACACCTGCATGCTTGTGACAAGCCGCACAGGGGATACAGGAGCCTCCAGATGCTACCTGTGCGCAAACACACACACACACACACACACACACACACACAAATACAGAGACACAGATGCAGACACACACACACACACTATACATGTACATACACACACGCGCACACACACACACACACACCACCTGTGCCTGTCTGACTGCCATCTCTCACCTTTACAGTGCACACACTCCTTATTAGCTCCCTCCTTGCTGCTCCACTTCCCCATGCATACTTACACACTCATGCATACAGTACTTTCCCATGCATACTTAATGTACACACTCATGCATATCATTTTATAATATGCATGCATGTTATATACCCTCAACTTCAAAGAGATGTCATTTTGAAACTACAACCAAAGGTTTACCACTGCATCTAGCCACAGGTATGTGGGGGTTTACTTGAACATAATTGACACACTGCACTAGTGGGCTCTTTACTAACTATACTGTATTTGCAATACTGCATGGCTGTCATTCCAGAGCTCCATGGCTTTGGCATTACAAGCCCCAGGTTCTTCCCAGTGAAGTCCATAAAAGTGCTTAATGTGTCTATGCTGCACTACAGTAGGTGGGAGACACTGCCTAGCATAGCACCACAGCACTCTAGCAAACGTACACATGTTAAGGAGCTCTCAGAGAGGACTGCTTAGAGAGAGTTCTGGAAGGATGTGAACAAATACACTCACATCTTGAGTGCCATTGACTTCATTTTCATTTTCACAACTCAAGAGTTTTGGTGTCTTCAAGTTTTTTTTTTCATAATTAGATTTTGTGATGGAGGAATTCACTTGCAATTTCATTAACCTCATGGCACAAATGCTTATGGACATACTGTAAGTTCCTTTTTGCACTGGAGTTCGTACCTGCTATAACAGGCTTCATAACATTACAAAATGTTGTTTGAAACCTTCTCTACTGTGCTTATTTTAGCAAAACATTGTTGTTCAAATGCAACCATGTCCGAGAGGTTTCGGAAAAGATTACCCTGCGTGAGTGTGTGTGTGTGTGTGTGTGTGTGTGTGTGTGTGTGTGTGTGTGTGTGTGTGTGTGTGTGTGTGTGTGTGAATGTCAATGAGAATGCCAATGCGCTGACAACCATTTGAGCGGCTAAAGAGGCCTAAGATGGAATGACAGAAGTAAAAAAGATGCTAATAACGAGTCGGGCATTCTTGCTGAGTGTCTGACTGAGGAGGAAAACAGTGCTTGGATGGGTCATGGAGAAATTTTTGAAGAGCCATCAATTGTTGCTGGACAGCGTTTCAAACTGTGATGGTCTGCAGGGAAGCAGCTCAGCATAAAAATGAGATGTTTCCCGGTTAAAAAAGTGCATGGGTGTGTGTGTGTGTGTGTGTGTGTGTGTGTGTGTGTGTGTGTGTGGGATGAGTGTGTGTGTGTGTGTGTGTGTGTGTGTGTGTGTGTGTGTGTGTGTGTGTGTGTGTGTGTGTGTGTGTGTGTGTGTGTGTGTGTGTGTGTGTGTGTGCGTGCGTGCAGGCCTAAATGTGTGTGTATATATATGTAAATTCTGTTCCCATTATGTTATGCAAGCTAGTGAACCACAGCAAGAAGCCTTCTGACATGTTTGCTTTCAACAGCAAATTAGTCAACAAAAGGCAGCGCATGGAGTTGGGCCCCATACACAGACAGACAGACAGACAGACAGGGAGCCCTTCTTGGAGCCGGCTGATAAAAGCACACCAGACTGACCGCACTTGACATCAGACAGCCTTTTCTACAGCAACATTACAGGCCATCACTGAGCAGCTCTTGCTGATGAAAAGTAACTGGCGAAAAAAAGAAAGAAAGAAAGAAAGAAAGAAAGACACACACACACACACACACACACACACACACACACACACACACACACACACACACACACACACACACATCTACTACTTCAGCAACTCTGATTTCAAAATGATTTATTAAAATGGCAGCATGCCGCAGTCGATTCTCCTCTCCCCAGTCACAAATTACAATTAATATTGTTGGAGATTAGCGATTATGGTAAGATGGTTAGAAATTGTGGGCTGTTTTTTAACCCTTGACCGTTGTGTGGAAACGTCAATCTGTTCACGAATTAACTCTTCACGAGTCACAATGTTTTTTTGTTTGTTTTGTTTTTTCTGTGGGGATTATGGTAGTGTGACTGGACTCCTCCCCATCTTTTGCGTATGGACACACACACACACACACACACACACACACACACACACACACACACACAATGACCAGCTGGCTGACAGGGGGACTCACAGATCCCAACCTCAGAGTCGGGGTACCAGTGGCTCACCCCCCCACTCTCCTCCCCCGGCACTGGTCCGCATTCCTAGACTGTTTTGTCTGGGGTGGGGAGGAGAGGGCGGGAATAAAAAAAAAAAAAGAAAATGGAGAAGAGAACACAAAGGGCATTTTCAACATTCTCCCAATTAACCTCCGCCATTGGGGCTCAGAAGAAGGCGCACAATGGCCGTCTGACCCGGAGTCAATGGACGGCTTGATGGAATGGACTGATCTGCATGAGGAGAGGGGAGGCTAGCAGGCCGCGGCTCTGTGGCAACGGCAGGAGAATGCCTACGCCACATAATGCCTTTAGCATATACATTCTCTGCCTTTCATTGTCTGTCCTTCTTTCTCACCCATCTCTCCCGCTCCCTCTCTCTTTCTCTCTTCATCCCTCTCTCTTTCTCTCTCTCTTTCTCTCTCTATGTGAGACTGCAGCATTCTGAAAGCAAAAAAAAAAAAAATCTCCTCCACATGCACCATCTCTTCTTATCTCCCGCTCTCCCCATTTCACAAACACACTCTTGCCTTCTTTATTTCATTCCCTCTCTCCTCCTCTCTGTCTCTCTCTCTCTCGCTCTCTCTCTTTCCCTCTGTCTCTGTCTGTCTCTCTCTCTCTCTCTCTCTCTCTCTCTCTCTCTCTCTCTCTCCAAAGACCCACTCTCCAAATTGTTCTTGTCCCACAGAGGGGCCTTGCAAGGGAGGGAAAGTGTGTGTGTGTGTGTGTGTGTGTGTGTGTGTGTGTGTGTGTGTGTGTGTGTGTGCTGCAGCGTCCATGGTGCTTGTGGTGGTTCCTCTGCACTGCAAATCAACCTGTGATTACGGAGCTTGACAGCTGCACACAGACGGCCTCAAACACAGATCCCGCCTCTGCCTTGATGTTATGCAAATGTAAACAGCTGTCATTTCCAAAAGCTGGCGTCTCCCAGCCTCTCTGCCAGCGTGAAGATCGAAGGGTGTGTGTGTGTGTGTGTGTGTGTGTGTGTGTGTGTGTGTGGCAGTAGCACTCCTTCTGAGATCCAGCCTTTACCAATATGAACTACACACCCACACACATGTTCCTCCAGAGTCACACGTAAAAACAACAAACAACAAACGCACCATGTACAGAGGCGACTAAAAGACAACAACAACAAAAAAAGGAAGTGATGGCAACAACATCAACCAAATAAACAAAGAATGGAGGGACATTAAACAGGCATTATTAAACGCTCGCCGATAGGAAAAAAGAAGCCCTTGATGTGTAGCCATAAAGATACACAATCAGCGAGTTGGAAAATTCTTCTGAGACTCCACTCACCTTTGCTCACTACAGGTGTCGACAAAAGCGAAGGACTCTTTCAAGACCAAATGTGCGTTCACGCCCAGCAAACACACACAAACACACACACAAACATACACACACACACACACACACACACACACACACACACACACACACACACACACACACACACACACACACACACACAAGGCGATTAAAAGCCCTGCTGTCATCCTGCGAGGACAGCCTCCAGCCTCTGATTCCTTAGGAAGTAGCCTCTATTGATCCGCCATCATTAGATAGGCACATCAAAACCGCTTCGCCCTTTTTTGTGCGCAAGAACAAAGGGAGAGTGATAATTTTTTGGCGCTGGAGACAGACGGAGGAAGGGAGGGAGGGAGAGAAAAGAAGAGAAGAGAGGAAGAGAGAAAGAGAGAGACAGAGAGAGAGAAAGAAAGAGGGAGAGATGAAAACTTCTCAGCACCTTGTTTGTCTGATCGTAATGAGATGAATCACAAACGCGAGAGCTTCTGAACAGCACTCCAAAAGATACTGATCACTAGTTCACTCGCACAACAGAGAGGCTATTGCTCAAATGCATTTCACGGCCAGGCTGAAAGGAAAACAGCTCTGTACTTTCTTGACCCTTCCTTCCAAATAGGCTGGACCTCACAGCAGGCCCGGAGTTGGCAATAAAGTTTTGGCCCGGGTGAAAATAAAATAGCAACTCAACAAATCCATAACAAAGCCAGTCTGGCCAATACTTGTAAGTAGTCTAAAAGGTACTTTTAAAAGACTCGGAGCTTGGGGGGCATTTTGTTTTTGTAGATGTACGCGTTCCATTCCCATTGTGGAAAGTTCTCTTATAAACCACCCCAGGAGGCTGGTTTGGCAGCCTGTACGGGGAGGTCCACTAACAAAAGAGAGAGGCAAGAATATGTCTAGACTAGGTGGCTAAAACAGGCTTTTGCACTGGACACCTTCAGGTGTCACTTACCTGATGACTTACACCTGTCTCCATAATTAGTCTAAGGACTAAGGACAAGTTGATTTTGATTTTACAGTGAAGCAGCCTATATCGATAATGTTTTTGTAGTGAAGAGATGACGGTAGTATAGAATATGAATGCCTCGTTTTAAGGGTGAACTCCTACATACGGTACATACTTGATGGACTGCTACATCAACACAGTCAGACTTTAATACTGATATATTTCAGTCATCATCTTAAGTAGGCTATTTACAGTAAAAAAAGGTACATGCAAAATCAATCCATCTATCCATCATCCTCCTTCTCTCTTAGAAAGTCATTTACAGCTACATTGAAACGATTCATTAACAATTTCTGAAGCTATCCATTTAACGGGCTCTATTCAAAACCCTGATGTGAAAGCGATGTGAAATGATTCCGACTGGCAAGAGGATTGTGCTTGCTGTCAGTCTGCCAGCGGACGTCTGCTGTCTGCCGCGGCCGATAATGACCCCGTGTCAGCCGAGGCCTCGCCGCTGCCGCTGCCCGCTGTACTGCACAAGTGACACCAGTCAGCAGGAGGGAACGGCAGCAGTCAAACAGCACGCCGCTGAGAACTGTCACCCACTCCTCCCTTACCCCCCCTCTCTCTCTCTCTCTCTCTCTCTCTCTCTCTCTCTCTCTCTCTCTCTCTCTCTCTCTCTCTCTCTCTCTCTCTCTGCAGGGATGGGCTGTGATATGATGGGATGGTATGGGGATGGGAATGGGGCTGGCCGTCCTCTACACAACCGCACCAGGAAAAGATACCATTCCAACAGCCGAGTTAAGGAAGAGAGAGAAATGGTGTGAGAGAGAGAGAGAGAGAGAGAGAGAGAGAGAGAGAGAGAGAGAGAGAGAGAGAGAGAGAGAGAGAGAGAGAGAGAGGGAGGATTTGGAATGGGGAGTGGAGGATACATGATGGAAGGACAGAAGGAGGGACAGAAGATGGAGAGAGATGGAGGGAAGATGGATGGATGGACTGGGTGATATGAGAGGTCAGGAGGGTCACGTGATCCCATCACATGAGGTTGACAAGATGGAGAGAAAAGTTGGATGTACAACCATAGTCTACCACCACAGTATATTAATCCACATATACAGACACAACACAAACTACCAATTTCCACATTTCCTGCTTTTTTGTCAAATTACTGTAGATGGAGATCAAGAAATTGTCTAAATTGTCATTATCTTATTTTATTGATTGATGCAATTCTACTTTCTACTTGTGTTAGGCAGTGATGGGAGATTCTATCAAATCCTATTTTTTTTCTTTCTGTATTAAGTCTTAAGCTATCAAGGAGGGTATTTAATCAAATGGTTCAAATTTTTATGACTGGGGTGTAATTGAGTGGAAACATTGGCCACTGTGGGTTTGTTTGATGGTCTATAATGTGACAGTTAATACCAGTAACCTTAATCAGGGTCACTGGGCTTATTACAGTCCTAGGGGCAGCTCCATGTTTAGACAAAAAAGAACAATATTGTGTGTGTTGTAATGATCTATCTATTCTCATAATTTCACTTTGATCATTTTAATAATAATTGAGTTGTACTCAATATAACTGCATGGGTTTTGCCAGAAATATGAAATATGAAAGACCAATTTGGTAACAATAAACAATGTAATTAAAGAATAAAAAAGTTAATGTTGGCAAATATGTTTACATGTGTATGGAATATCTTTAGCCTCACGTTTGAAAGCCAGACACTAACAATGTATTGCCGACGTACTAAGTAGAGTATACTATGTATAGACTAGCATCCTACATAAAAAAAATCCAGTTAAGAAAAGAAAATGCCAAAAGAGAACCTTGTAGAAATCTCAACATACACACACACCCCCACAAACGCACGCAAACACACATCCACACAAAAATACACAAGAATGTCCCCAAATACCTCCCTTATTTTGCTAGAACACAAGCATTCTCGTCGTCCCGTCTAATTATTCTTGCTCGGAGCATCAACAAAATATATATTCTATATTGAACCGTGGCAGTGAGCAACTCTGAGTGGGGAAAAGGGAGGTGGGAAAAAAAGCCACAGTGTTTGTGTCAGAGAGAGAGAGAGAGAGAGAGAGAGAGAGAGAGAGAGAGAGAGAGAGACCTTTGGCTGGGCCCAGCTGCCTATGCTGGGGAGCCCTGCATATTAAATCAGTTAATTGATTATCTGGGTTGACAAAACTGGGCTGGTAAATGTATTCAATGTATTTGGCGGCGGCACAAAGCAGACAGAGAGGCCTCTGTGCTCGGGCCCTCTCCTCCCCGCCAGCCCTCGCCTCTCAGCTGGGCAAGAGCAGTCAAAGAGAGCAGCACTGAGCACAAAGCCACTGACGGCAGGAGAGGAGGAGGAGGAGGAGAAGGAGGAGGAGGAGGAGGAGGAGGAGGTGGAGGATGCCAGCCAGCCATCATGGAAGGGAATATGTTCAAGTAGATGCATGGGCACACACACACACACACACACACACACACACACACACACACACACACACACACACACACACACACACACACACATTCACATACACATGCACACACACACACATGCACGCACAGACACACACACACACACACACACACACACACGAAAAAGCTTTCCTATGTATGCATATACTGTAGCTGCAAAGGCATGTTCATTCATACACATGTACATGCATACACATATGTATGTATAAGCTCTCTCTCTCTCTCTCTCTCTCTCTCTCTCTCTCTCTCTCTCTGATAGCCAGACCTGACTATCACTATCATAAGAATGCACACAGACATTTGGTCATAAAAAGGTAACTCTCTCACAAGCTTACAAGATCAATCAATACTGTATAAAGACAGGTAGCAGAAATAAGTCTGTGTCATAAAATAAGATCAATTAAATGGACACTCACAAATAAACACACACCCACACACACGGCCGCAGGCACGCGCATGCACACACACACACACACACACACACACATACACACACACAATTTATCCGAGGATAAGTCCCGCATACACAAAAAGTAGGGATGAATGTGCCTGTCACATGACTGATCAGTTAAGCCCACTGGCCTGATGACACACACACACACACACACACACACACACACACACACACACACACACACACACACACACACACACACACACAGAGAGCCTGTGATGCTATTTGGCTCAGTGCTGTCATGTGCACAGCTGTGTGCGTTCAGGAAGGCAGACAGGCAGACAGGCAGGCAGGCAGGCAGGCTGGGCCACATTATTATGTTTATCAGGCCTTGCATCTCTCCAGCCCCAGACAAACACAAGCTTTTGGCCAGCCACTGACTCACCTGACATGGCCCCCGTGCGCCACAGAGAGATCACACTCACGCTCATGACTAAAACAACCTGCCTGCCTGTCGGGATGCTAAGGCTAACTTTACCATTGCTAATAGACTTTGTATATTACTTTGACTGCGCACGAAAAGCACATGCCATTTCAGGGTTCAGTGCTCTCCAAATTCAGAGACATTAAGCATGCCGGCAAAGCTGACAGCTGACAGTCTTGACTTGGACACACAGCACCTGTGACCGAGGCACTAAAAAACGCACACTGACAAGATAACATTAAAGCTACTGGCAGCCTTTGTTCTTGGGTATTGTGTTCTTTTTTCTACTTAAAACATTAAAATTAACATTGAAGTGACTATTCCTTCAGAAAGACACTAGTTTTAGTCCTGATTTTTTTTACTGAAAAAATGTGATTTTTCAGGCCACTGCCCCTCATCAGACCTATTCATTACCACAGAAATCCACCTTGCGCTCTAGAAAAATGGATAAATATAGTTAACATTAATTAAGAGACAGATATATGTTATAGGTTGGGCAGGTGTTGGCCCTGCTAGAGGGCCAATTAATAGAGTGGTTAAATATAACAGAGGAGGGTTGCCAGGGCTAGAGGTGAATCTCCAGCCTTCATGTGTCTACAGCTTCAGCAGTGCAGGTAGAGAGAAAGAGAGAGGGCTAGTTGCCAGGGCTGGAGGTGAATCCATAGCCTTTATGTCAACAGCTCTGGCAACGCAGGTAGAGAGGCTGAGCCCCCAACGAAGCACCTCATCAAGGCCCCTCTTTATTAAGCTCTATCAGACGCCGGTCTAATCGGTCTAAAATTAGC
>JAODXP020000024.1:12466706-12471706 GCA_027497455.2 Sardinella longiceps | reverse complement strand
AGCTGCTTTTTCAACTTCTTTCACAGGTTTAAGTTTTCATGATGGGCCTGTTTAATAATCCATGCTCATCTTTCTCCTCATTTATGTCATCAAATTTTAACCGTCTCTCTCTCTCTCTCTCTCTCTCTCTCTGTCTCTCTCTCTCCTTCTCTTCTGCACTAATGACGTGTTTCAGAGATGTAGTCTAACCACTTCTTTCCCCCCCATTTCAGCTCAAATAGTCTAAGAATGGCCACAAAGTGTCTGAATTTGTGTGTTTTTAATACTTGTGTCATAAAATCTGAAATGGATTCTAGTTATCGAGATACAGTGTGAGGGGCGGAGATTTTAAAAAAATATATATTATTGTAATTATATAATGAGTCATTATAATGAGTTCACTAAAGAAATTCTTTTAATAAAGAAGCAATTTTTGGACCTGTAAGTTACATTCACTATGTAATGACATATATTAATAGCATATAAATGTGATGGACATTAAAGATGGGTGGTATAGACTTAACACATGTATCACTACTGTATATTTCTTTGTATCTGTGATTATACTGTACAAGTACCATGCAAACGTACAAACGTACTGTAAGTCATCTTTGCCCTCAGTGGTGTTCTAATCTTACTGGTGAAAAATAAAACACTATGACAAAATATCACAATAGGACAAATTCTCATAATGTCAACCAATCTAATTGGCACATCTCAATAGCATATATTATTACTAAACATAAATACAGACTGGGTGTATACCAAATGTAGATATACGAAGAATATACAGTATTCTCTATGCTAGTCTATAGTGACATATTGTTTCTTTACTACCTTTCTTGAATGCTGTTTTTCAGTGGAGCAGCCATGTTGCCGTGTTTGTTTACCTGTATGTCCCTGTGGGTGATGCTGGGTGCATATGAGGAGTGCAGTAAGGGTGCTGAGAGTGCAGTAAGGGTGCTGGGTGTGCTATAAGTGGGGACAGGGAGGGGGCTCAGTGGCTACTGCAGCACCAGATTACACCTTGAGTGGCATTCAGCCGGGGAATAATTGTCTATGGAAAAGCCTTTCTAGTGGCTCTGAAGTCCCCGCTCAAGTGATTTGATATTTTATCATTTTGCCTTTTCTCTCATCACGGAGCAGAAACAACTGTGTCAGATGGGCTCGATAAGAGTCGCCCTGAGAGCGGACGCCGGAGCACTCGGGGTGACAAGCATTGTCCAGCCGAGATCCCTATCAAAGCCGAGAGGCTGGACTCCAAACCTGAGCAAACACGGCAGTGGGGATGGGAGACGCGCTTCTCAAAACACTGACAGAAAAGCCTCGCAATTATTTCTGCGGTATTGTGTTTGAATGTGGGTATGTTGCGTAGGCTGTGTACCTGCAAGTGCATTACATAATGTATGGAAGTTGAATGGGGGCTGTAGAATAGAATATGCTGTTTGTATGCTTGGGTATTCATAAGAACAGCAATCCATATGTTTGCCTTTAAGAGCTGTTGGAAGTGCTAAATATGTGTTAATGTGTCTGGATGTGAATTAATCCATACTGATGCTATGCCGATCAATCCAGATTGTCTACTTAGAGGAGCCTTCAGATGTGCTGAATGTGATTATCACACTGTTCTGACAAGACAGCTACTGTGTCATTTTATTCAAAGAGACAATGTATACATTTTATCTATAGACGAGGCACTTGCAGCCATTCCTTAACAGCAACTTTACGTAATAAGACTGACGCACACTCATTTGCATAAAAATACATTACACCTCTGTCACCCAGTAGCCAAAATCTACTAAGGTATTGTGCTTTCTAAAAACACATTTCAAGACAGTGAATGGCGTCATCGAGTGCTCTTATAGTGTATTCTATTATAAGTGTATGTCTCTCTAATTTGGTGTGCATATTTCAGTAACTACTGTGATTAGATGCACAGGCCCAATTTTACTTTCCTATGACTCTTGGCTGAATTTTAACATCCATTAAATCTAATGCTATGCATGCATCCAATACATTCACATGTATTCCTATGTATCCACGTATGTGATGTATGCATTTCATTGCCAGTGCTGAGTGATTTGAAGGCCCATGTCTGGTGCAGGCTATCCAGGCAGTCTGAGATGCTAAATACAGACATCGATATGTGGCCCTGTGCTAGAGGGCCTGCTGGCAATGGGAGGAGAGTATTGACATTGAGCAACACAGGTGGGGTCAAGTTCAAAGGGCATTTCCACCCAATCGATACGCACACGTGAAAATAATGAATGAATGAATGAAAAAAAAGGAGAAACCTACCAGGGAAAAAAAGAACATCTAATTTGGAGATACATTCATTAGCAGACCAAATGCATTAAAGAGGCAGAGAGAGAGAGAGAGAGAGAGAGAGAGAGAGAGAGAGCAACAAAATTCACCAAAGAAACAAACAACTCATTACTGATATACACGGTAGTGCCTTAACACACACACACACACACACACACACACACACACACACACACACACACATACACACACACGGCCGCTCCCCATGGGCCATTGCCCACCTGCCCAGGGCGGCCCTAAACAGGGGCCAGGCCGAGAATAGCCTCTGCAAATGAAACAGACAATAACACTGGCGTAATATAAGCGGGCCACAGGGGGCACTAAAATTCAACTCAGTGTGACTTATTTGTAAATCTGAGATCAATTCCGCCTCGCTAAAGTCGCCCGCTAAAGACGAGATGAGACGAGAGAGCCAGGACTACCGGGCAGGAAAAACGCTCTGTGTGATCAGGGAGAAACTCTCAGCAGTAAACGAGTGCAGAGCCTCCGTCGTCATCATCATCTTTTTCTCTTTTTTTTCTCTTTTTTTCTCTCTCTCTCTCTCTCTCTCCTCCCTCTCCCTCTCTCTTTTTTTTCCTGAAAGAGAGCAAAAGGCATAATTGACTGTGAAATGTAAATGACCGCTAAGGACGTTCCCGGGGCCTGCGTGCTGGGGGGGCTAAAGGAGTCGACCGTTTGGAGGATTCCAAGTTTGCTGAAGGAAGCCAATAAATCTCAAAGTACTTGGTCAGCATTCAACTGTTCAGTTTGCTTACGCCGTTTAATAATTTAAACGTATCACTATGCAGATGAGGCCGAGTGGAAAAGCGACGCTCACGCATGACTGAGCCATACAGCATATGCCATTTAGACATTAACACACAGGGAAAAAAAGAAGGGGGAGACAGACAGAGAGAGAGAAAGAGTGTGTGTGTGTGTGTGAGTGTGTGTGTGTGTGTGTGTGTGTGTGTGTGTTATGCGGTACCGGTGCGAGGGGCAGAGAGCATATTTGTCCAGTGTCTTCACGGCGGTGGTGATATTACAGAAGCTGACGGGGGTGAGGGCTGGCTGCCTAGCTCAGGCTTGAGGAAAACACGGACATGTGTAACATGATGTATGAGAATCCCTCCTGCTTCCATTTTAACTGCCTGCCAATATGGCAGCTGTGGGACTCTCTCTCTCTCTCTCTCTCTCTCTCTCTCTCTCTCTCTCTCTCTCTCTCTCTCTCTCTCTCTTCCTCTTTCTCCCTCTCTCTATCTCTCTTTCTCTTTGTCCTCTACTCCTGTCCTTGACTCACAACGCACACCAGCTGGCACCTACCCAATTCAAAATACAGTGGAGATAATTGTGTGTGTCTGTGTACAGATCACACACACACACACACACACACACACACACACACACACACACACACACACACACACACACACACACACACAAAGACAACCACTCAGATCCACCCGTACACACACACACACACACACACACCCCAACACTGACAGAGAAATAAATAGTGAGTGCATACTGTATGTGTGTGACAGTGTGTGTATGTGTGCGTGTGTGTGTGTGTGTGTGTGTGAGAGAGAGAGGGGGTGTTTGTGACATTCGGAGGTGATGACAGAGCGAGGAGGAGAGCAGATCAATGACAGTGGTATGAAGACATGTGTGAACAAAAAAAAAGAAGAGCTGACAAGTGGCTGCAAGAGAAAGAGAGAGAGAGAGCTAAAGCTGTGGAATGTTCGAACGAGTGATAGAGACGCAAGAGATGGAGGAGAAAACCCACTCGTCATTAAGCAGCGGATGGCAAGTAAAAGACTTAGAGATGGAGAGGGTGAGAGAGAGAGAGAGAGAGAGAGAGAGAGAGAGAGAGAGAGAGAGAGAGAGAGAGAGAGAGAGAGACTCACTGTGCCAGTCTGATGGGGTGCTCGCTGAGCGGCCAGCAATCAGACACAGCAGGGAAGGTAGCCGTGGAAACCGGCGGGATGGAGACAGGCTCAGAGAGCGAGAGAGGGAGAGTGACAGAGAAAGAAAGAGAATGAGAGAGAGAGAGAGAGAGAGAGAGAAAAGATGGAATAAGGGCAGGTGCGAAGGGATAGATGAAAGATGGAAGGGTGGAGACTTAGCATGAAATGTTGGGATAAAGAGGTGTGTGTGTGTGTGTGTGTGTGTGTGTGTGTGTGTGTGTGTGTGTGTGTAGAGAGAGAGAGAGAGAGAGAGAGAGAGAGAGAGAGAGAGAGAGAGAGAGAGAGAGAGAGAGAGAGAGAGAGAGAGAGAAGCTGGGTGTAAGACCAAACTAGTGGTAGGGACTGTATATGATGTGGTGTGTGTGTGTGTGTGTGTGTGTGTGTGTGTGTGTGTGTGTGTGTGTGTGTGTGTGTGTGTGTGTGTGTCTGTGTGCATGTGTGTGTGATTGTGGGTTGTGGTGACATGATGCTTGGAACATGAGCCGTAATGTTGAGCCGCTGAATGGCTGGTGTTTCAGTCTGCCAAACAACATAATGACCCAGTCAGGCAGAAAAATATTAGCAGCTGGGGAATCTAGGGATCCTCTAAGGATAGGAGTAATTAGGAGCAAACCTAGGATGACATGCTCCAGCACCCAGTCAACAAACCAACCAAACAACCACACAACCACACACACACCCACCCAAAGGTGGGAGTTCAGGGGACACACACACCTTTCTCTCTGTTCCTGTCCCATCCTCTCCTCATTCAAA
>JAODXP020000024.1:12444206-12461706 GCA_027497455.2 Sardinella longiceps | reverse complement strand
TTCAGTCCTGCCGTCCATTTACTCATAGAGAACTACCTCTGCAAACAGTTTGGGAGTGTTTGCAAACATTTTGCAGGGAAACTCACGGCAGATGGGGAAACTACAGCAAATGTTTCATGTTTGCTTATATGAACACACATGAGAACGGTTATGGCTGCGCTGTGCAGACACAAACACAAACACAAACACACACAGCATATATATTCCAGCGTGCATCAATGTTTATGATCACAAACTCTGCTCCCGTATAGCCGCTAGAGCTCTGCTTATGCATCCTGATAGAAACCATAAGAACAGCAATGTTGTGAAAGATGGGCAAAGTTGGCCGAAAAGTATACAAGACCGGAATATGAGCTTCCCTGCTGCATCTTTTATGGTTGCTCGCTCACTCGCGCAACCACATTGATTTTAGCCACTATCTTAAAGCAGGGAGAGAGAGAGAGAGTAAAGAGAGTGTCTAACAAGCTTTAATCAAGAGACATTCACAGACTTCAAACTAAAGTTGAACTTCAAAACTTCAAAAAGGTCTGAATATGACCAAGACATGGGGTGGAGTGCCGCCCCCCCCAACCCCACTCCCTAGTCACTGCATTTCTCTGAAAAGAATACAAGTGGCAGCCTATCTCCGAGCACTTCAGATAGAAATACGAGGGGGGCCCTCTCTGATCCCGGACGAAGATGCATCTTAAATAACGCAAACGCATCTGTGCTCGTAATTAAAAACTGTGACATTAGCACACGCCGCCGTGGGTTGCCAGCTTCCTCCCCCATTTTCAAAGACTCTGTATTTTTTTTTTTTAAGTAATAATTGACCGCCATAACAGCTCCGAAGGCGCACTTTGATGAGTCCCAAATGTAATCGGGCTCTTCGGGGGCGACACAAAGCCGAGTGGTCTGTGTGATGTTGTTGATCCCGGTGAATCTTTAATGTCACGCATGGAGAGAGACGAGGCTGCTGGTGTGGACACAGGTAGGGGGCCAGTCTGCTGGAGAGGGGCCTCTGATGTCAAGCTGAGAGTTGCGGCCCAAAGTTTTTATTGTGGATAAATTAAGGCAGGAGACTCTTTTTTTTTTGTCGTTCATGTTGTGATGTGTGATGGATGTGTCAAGGCCTATCAGAAATCACTGGAGATAGTTAAGCACTTCAATTGATTATATTCACTTGACAAAAGAAAAGTTTTGGATGAAAGAAAAAGGAGATGAAGAGATAGTGAAAGTTCAGTGAAAATCTGCCCACCTGTAGACTATGTAGGACCAACAGGGTGCATTGACATCAGAATACCAATGACGCTAGTTTGACATGAGACAATAACTTTGATTTAATGTCAAGTGTCACAACTCTGAAAAGGCATATTTTGTTCATGCAGCTACAATGGCAGTTTACCTGTATTGTAAAGGAGAAATCCAGTGTAAATCAATCCATAGTCCTGTTTTTCAAGCTCACCAAGTGTAGATAGGGGAAAGAATAAGAAAATTTGTTACAACATACTGTAGGCCGAGCTGTGAACCAGCAACTAACAATAAGTGAATGTGGCATAACAACTTACTTTCAGTTTCATTTCATTATGCCACATTCAGTCAGCATTCAGTGTTATTCGGTCTATGTAGCATCAAATTTTCTTGTTCTTCTTCTTAAAGACAGCATTCAAGTATCTGGAACAACAGGGCTATTGACTGATTCACATCGGATTTCTTCTTTAATTCTCTTCCATTCCATGTCTTTTTTGTATCTGTACTTGTCTGTTTATCTGCTATACTATAGCCTTGCAGTGATGGCTATCTTGAAAGGATGGTGCAAATCTATTGATTGACTGAACTCTTCACATCACAGTGCATTACAGTGATATTGTGTCTGTGTCTAGAACACTCTTCATCTATGTTATTCACCACACGCATTCATTTCATTTATGTGCCATGAGTCCATCAATCTGTGTGAACAGAGACATAGACTGACAGAAGAGCATGGGGTTATGTTTTTATGAGTTTATGAGAGAGCTTTTGATATGACACAGCAGGCGACCTGTGGGCCGGTGTATGAGTGTGCAGTTAGCGCACTGAGCTAGCCTCCTGCTGGGACTAAACAGATAGCTATTGAATGGGGACCTGATTTGAGCTGAGTTTGGGCATTGGTCTGACATGGTCAAGTCAGATTAGCGGTAGGCATGTTTGACAGGGAGGGAGCCACCACTGGGCACTGGATGTGTGGTTAGAGACCCAAGCCATGTTTGGGGCGTGTTCTCTCCATGCACCCTAAGGATCCTCCATGGAGGATTAGAGAGGTAACCTGCTGAGGCTAGGTGGGGAGAGGTGGGGGGTGGGACACACACACACACACACACACACACACACACACACACACACACACACACACACACAGTGTGAACAGCGAGCGTGTTGAGTGTGATGTCTGTCCCAGCTGACCACCAGGGGTAATGAGGCACGGGCAGCTCTACTGGGCTCCTCTCCCGCCTTCAGCCCAGCTCTGCCAATACCACCTGACTAATGAAGGGGGAAGGTGCATGTGTGTGAGTGTGTGTGTGTGTGTGTGTGTGTGTGTGTGCATGTGTTCTCATGTGTTTCTGTGTGTACGCATCTGCAGGTACTTGTGTGCATGTGTGTGTGCGCGTGTGTGTGTGTGCATGGGTTCTCATGTGTTGCTGTGTGTGCGCATCTGTATATACTTGTGTTTCTGCTTGTGCATGTGTGTGTGTGTGCATGTGTTCTCAGTTTCTGTGTGTGCGCATCTGCATGTACTTGTGTGTATCATGTGTGTGTGTGTGTGTGCATGTGTGTGCTTGAGTGTGTGTAAAGCCCTCCACGTGTGTGGTTTTCATCTCAGGGGAGAGATGATTCTGCATGGTAGGAATAAGAGGGAGAGAGAGAGTGAGAGTGCGGCCCTTTACAGTTGAAAGGTACTCCCTCCATCCACGGGCACGCTATGTGCTGCTGATTATGATTACGCTTCTCAAGACGCATCCGTGATTCTGTGAGTTTTTCCATTTCGTTTGATGTGTGTGAATACATATGCAAGATTGAGGGGGGGAAGAGAAGAGAGGCCAGCTCCAAGTTGTTCAAGATGCCTTGCAATGCAATTTCCACGCAATTCCTGCAGTGGTTTACATGCATATTTGCATAGTTTTGTGTGTGTGTTTGTCTGACTGTCTGCATACAGTTTGTGTGTGTGTGTGTGTGTGTGTGTGTGTGTGTGTGTGTGTGTGTGTGTGTGTGTGTGTGTGTGTGTGTGTGTGTGTGTGTGTGTGTGTGTGTGTGTGTGTGTGTGTGTGTAGTTTTTCTCTCTGTATCTATATGCAACAAATCTAGTGTGTCTGCATCACAGTGACCATGTGTGTGTATGAGGGCTTTTGCAAATGTGCATGCATGAGTGTTATGTATGTACTGTACATGTGTGTGTGTGTGTGTGTGTGTGTGTGTGTGTGTGTGTGTGTGTGTGTGTGTGTGTGTGTGTGTGTGTGTGTGCATGCATAGATCTGCATGCAGGTGTACTGAGTATTTGTGATAAAGTATGTGTGTGTACAACATGTGCGAACCTGTGTGTGTGTGTGTGTGTGTGTGTGTGTGTGTGTGTGTGTGTGTGTGTGTGTGTGTGTGTGTGTGTGTGTGTGTGTGTGTGTGTGTGTGTGTGTGTCCTAGCGCATCAGCCCTATCCCTGCAGTCACCTTCCCCTACACTGATGCGGGCAGTGTGTGTGTGTGTGTGTGCTGTGCTGGAGGAGAGGTGGGGAAATGACCTGTCTGCTTAAAATGCACGCTCGCCCTCTCCCCCATCGATTACGGCCTGCCAGTAAACACAGGCGACACCCGTTTCCTCTCCGCTGATTAAGCCTCCAGAATATGCATTCGCTCACTATTTACCTTTTTTCACGGACCCTGCTTTTCTTTTCCTGTTAAATAAAATAAAACTAACCTTACACTGTGTGGGAAACACAAACAAAAACACCAACGCAACAACGGCAAACTCCAAACTCCAAAACAAAGAGCTCTCCATAATAAAAAAAGAAAAAGAGAGAGAGAGAGAGAGAGAGAGAGAGAGAGAGAGAGAGAGAGAGAGAGAGAGAGAGAGAGAAATGAAACAACAACAGCCAGTAAGGTTGGGCTCATTGTCATTGTGGTTGAAATGCTGAACAGTTTGCCCATAAACGGCCGACTAAAAAAGGTGTTTCAACATAAGACGCATACGTCGCTTTTTCTTTCCCTTTTTTTCCTGTCCATGCCTGCCCTAAACGAGCCTTAGATGATTTCAAAGAGCGTTTTTCTTTTTCAGCGTAGCCTCGACAGTTTGCACTTGAAGCAAGCGCTCTGTGGCAGCGGAACGGCAGACTGCGATGATCTCAGCATCACAAGCGACAGACCCCCATAAAGTGGCTGGTAATTGTGGGCGATTATGGGTTTTGGAAGCAGATGAAATGCTTTCTCTTTTTTTGTTGCTTTTTTTTCTTTTTTTTCAAATGAAGAGGGCAGGGGTTCTGTTAGATTTGGACTAAAACTTGAGGTAATTATTTGATGGGGACCAAAAAGGAAAAGACAAGTCTACAAAAAACAATAAAACAAAAAAAAGAAAAAAGAAAAAACTAATCCCATTTTAAGAAGACCACCTTGTTCACCCAGTTACATCAAGAGGCCATTGAAAGGCTGAACTGTTAAGGCCGGAGGAAGCACTATCCAGAGCAACATGATGGCATGGGCTGATGACTTTGATGCCTTGGTTGTCTACAAGGCCTGGCTCATCAGATGGCCCTTTTGTTGGCCCGTCTGTTGCCATGACGCTCCGACGTTGTCGTGTGCATGCTAAGCGACACTCGGAATGGGGCCCCCGTTTGATGGCGCTTCCGCGCTAGCGCTAAACGCTTTGCCAGAACTCAGGCCCTGAGAGTCTGTCACGCTTTGTAGTTGACAACAACTACAAAAACACTGTTTTTCAGAGGAAAGATCTCATTCTGTGTGCTAGGAGGATCTTACAGTCTGACAGTCAGGGAGGAGAACGACAAACTGTGGCTTTTAGACCAGGTTAGCTTCTCCACCCAAGGGTGGAGGGGTGGTTGGGGTGGGTGTGGGTGGGTGTTGATGGTGGAGAGAGAGAGAAACAGTGGCAAGCGCCTTGGCTCTCCAGCCTGCTTTTGAAGTAAATAAATTCAGCTTATTCCAACGTTTGCAGACATCCGCCTGCCTTGTTTGTGCAAGGCTCCAACAAGTGCAGTTTACAAGGCATTTACATTTAAAAGGGGGCCCCGCGCGCAATGTAAAATAAGTGTTGATGCAGAGGAATATCAGCTGTGAAATCGATTGAGGAGCCGGAGCTCCGGGGTAGCAGACGGAGCGGAGCGGAGAGGAGAGGAGAGCGGAGCAGGCGGGCAGAGCACGGGGCCAGCCTTGGCCTTCCAGCCGCCGCTACAGGGCTACTTCAAAAGGCAATTAGTCTGATTTCACATTCCCCAGCAGCTGAATAATTTCGCGTAATTTCAGCCGTGCTGGATGGAGGCCAAGTTTTTGCTCGAAAGCACACCCACCCACACACCCACACCCATCCCCCCTCTCCTCCCCTCCCCATCCCTCTCCATGTCCACCCGCCCAAACCACCTCCCTCCCATCCCTCCTCTCTCCCTCCCTCCCTCCCTCCATGCCATGCTCCCTCCCTTCTTCCTTCCTCCCCACCCCTCCCCATACCTCCACCCCTACCTCCACAACCCCTCTCACAGGCACGTGTGATAATTTGGAAATCCTGTTGAAACACGGCTGTCCTAATTACACGGGGATCAGCACATGCTTGCCCCCACCCCCATCCTCATGTACCCCCTACCCCCTTACACACTCCCCCCACCTCCTTTACCCACAACTTGTCCCACTGGGCCTTCCAAGTCACCTGTGGCCACCTACTAATACCCCCATCCCCTCCCATCCGCCCCACTCCCCCCTTCTTCCAAACCAACCCAGAGCCCCATAACAAACCCCCCCCCCCATACTATCCTCAACCCCCCCTCCCCTGCCCTCCCCTGCTGCCACCCCTCCACTCTCCGTGCCTTGGACTAATTTCATCTTAGTACAGTGCTGTCAGACATCTCCCCTGTCTCTGCGCTTTTAATCGATTAGCTGAATGTCTCTATAATACATCACCAGCTGCCAGGCGGGAGGGATTCAGCAAAGAGACAGTTTAATTACTGTACCTGCGTAGAGCTGCTGCTGCTGCTGCTGCTGCTGCTGGGACAAAAACAGCAGCAGCACAACACACAAACACATACACACACAACCACACACACAACCACACACACACACACACACACACATCACACACACACAATCACATACACACACACACACACACACACACACACACACACACACACACACACACACACACATAAACACACACACACCAAAACAGCCCAGCCAATCCATTTTGCCCACAGCCAAGCCAGCTGGTCCTCCATCACAGTCCAACAAATGACCAGAGGAGGAGGATCCAGGACACAGGAGGATGCAGGAGCCATGTTAGACAGAGAGAGAGAGAGAGAGAGAGAGAGAGAGAGAGAGAGAGAGAGAGAGAGAGAGAGAGAGAGAGAGAGAGAGAGAGAGAGAGAGAGAGAGAGAGAGAGAGAGAGAGAAGGAAAGAGAGAGAGAAAGGGAAGGAGGGAGCTACACAACTCTGGGAGCTGGATACTGTGTGCTCTGCAACAGCAATACATCCTCTGCTTGTTAGATGCAGCTGCACACAAATGCTGTCAGCCATGATTACTTTGAAAAACAATAAATTATGAACAAAAATGAACGATATTATGCTATATAACATAGAGTAAGAACACAGTGGATTGTAAAACATTGTAAAATTATCTACACATTAAACACAATTTATTTAAAATATCAGATCTATTATCTGCTGCATAAACGTATGTACAGTATTGATGTCATGACTCAAGTACATCAAAACATCACCAAAATGTGACCGTGTTTTAATTAGTCAATGAATCGATATTATTTCTATCTAAAGACTGAATAATATTGTGTGATTTCAGTGCAGCTCCTTCAAAGACAGACAGATTACACAGAAAAGAAAATGTTTAGCTAGGCAGTGATCAATAGAGTCTTGAGAAATGAAAGTTTGAAAAGAGGTGGTGTGTGTGTGTGTGTGTGTGTGTGTGTGTGTGTGTGTGTGATGCATACCTGCAAACAACACACAGCGCTCAATGATAACTACTCCTCTGCCTCGTAAATACTGGCCTAATGTTAGTGTTCTCTTTCTGGTTGTGAGTAAGTGCTTAGAACATAAATAATTACAATGTAAAAAGCCCGGCTCTCTAGGAGAGGAGCAGAGTGATTGATACGTATGGGGGGCAATGAGTGGGCCGACAGGCTAGGAGAACAGACAGTACACTTTAGAAAGTGTCTACCGAATTGATTTAACAAGTTTAATGTGTGCATCAATGTGGGACTATTACTGGTGGTAAGCCTCAGTGATGCTATTTGTTCGACTGGCAAAATACTGCTCTTTAGAACGAGTGCATTAAGGCTAAAATTGCAGAGAAAACCCTATTACAACTTTATTGCTGGTAAATTGGAACCAAACGTTGTCTGTATTTCAATTATTCTGAGTTACCCCGAGAAATAAATCGATTTTGTATAGGCTCAATCACAGCGACAGTGATGAGAAACGGCTTATTGCACCTTGGCAACCCCAGGCTGGTTCCTTTTGTTTTTCCCTTCAGCAATTTTCAAGAAATTGTCAATTAGGGGGGACTTTCTCTTTTTCTGTCTCGTTTTCCCTTTCTCATCGGGTTCTAGAGGCGGTTTGATTTTTTTTGGCTAGTGTGTGTGTGTGTGTGTGTGTGTGTGTGCAAATGCCTCCAATGGCACTGTGACGGCACAGCCTCATCATGCATCTTGCATGGCCTTCCTCGCGCGTCGCTCTCGCTGGCAGTTCGGGAGGCTTTTTGAAATTTTCATTTAGCGCCTCCCACGTCTGCGTGTCAACAGACGGCGCGCTTGGATTGACACGCCGGGTAATCGTTCCACACACCTCCTTTCCTCTGCGGAACACACACACTCCACCCTTCCGAGCCGCAACCCGCCCCATACCTCCCTTTCACACACTCTTTGACAGTGTCACACAAGGACTCTGAATCCCCCCCCCACACACACACACACACCACCACCCAAAAAAGTCATCAAAAATAGCAAAACAAACAAAAAGATGTGAACAGATGCATCACATCATGTGTGTACCGACTCTGCTTTGCTAGCCTACAGCAAGGAAAGTCATTACATTTGTTATTAAACCATGTTCAATAGAGAGATCTGCCCTTCTGCCATAATATAGCAGTCAGAAGACAACTCTACTGTGGGGCACTGCAATCAGACTCGTGCAACATGCGATGCAAAGCCAGAACAACGTGATAATTGTGGATTTCGGATTAGGAAATGAGCTCCGCTGGTCAGGAATAAATTGTGTATGATTTCCACTGTGGCAAATATGACAGTTGAGTCATTAAGATGACAAAAACACTTTTTTTTCCTCCATCATATTGTTTCAGCTCCTTGCCAAGTCTCTAAATAGCTTTAGTTTTGCTTTATGAAGCAAACATCGTAATCAGTGTTACTTCAGTAATAGCAAACATTTTAAATATATAGAAAATATTACGCTAAAATTTATATAAAATAAAATAAAAGGTACATGTATTCATATATGGAGCTTATTCAGCACAGTGGCCAGTCAAAAATACTATATTTGAAGGCGTAAGAACAAATGCTGTCCAATACAATACAGTGAACAGCAAGGTCCTCTTGTTTACATTTCTAAGATGTTGATCCGCTGTTAACTTCTATTTCCCAATGAGATGGATATATGGATAAATAAATCATTTCTCATTTCTCTCATATTATTCTTGTGTTTGGAGATACCCTTGTTGGCTGCTGTCTACATGATTCAGAGGCCAAGCTAAAGAAACTACTGTACATGTAAACTGAATAAATCAATGATGCCTGTCTTACAAAAATGAGACTTTAAGAATTCATTCAAACAAAAGACTAGAGCCCACATACTGTAGTCTTTTCAGACCACCCATATGAGTAAGAGGCCTAAAAGAGCATTACATTCCAAATTGGACCCGGCAGAATTTCTAACCGCCTTTACGTTAATAAAGTCCTTAAAGTCCCTGAGAACTGTATTTTGAGGGGGGTCTTGTTTTCGGGGGTTTTGGTTTGGCTCGTTTTTAATTCGGCATTCCAATCCTATTTGAGGGCATGACCGCTGACCACCAGTGGAACAGCAGAGGCTCAGCACACACAGGGTGGAGGAGGCGAAGAGATCCAGCACCCAAGCATTGATCTGTCTGACAATTTAATTTGGAAAAATGTTTCAATTTGTCTTCCTCGTAGACGTTTAAAAAACAGGCTGGGGCACGGCAGAACTTTCCAAAGGGAAGCTGGTCCATAGTGGATAGTTAGTGTGTGTGTGTGTGTGTGTGTGTGTGTGTGTGTGTGTGTGTGTGTGTGTGTGTGTGTGTATGTGCGTGTGTGTGTGTGTGTGTGTGTGTGTGTGTGTGTGTGTGTGTGTGTGTGTGTGTGTTGGATAGAGAGTGCTGCATTACAGAGGGGGCGCTGGATAATGGCTGCTCCACATCCAAGCAATGCAAATCTGTGCCGACCAACACAGACAAAAAACCAACAAGCCGATGGAAGAGTTTAATTAAAGGATCTGCATAATTTGAATGCGGCTGAGCAGGAAAAAAAAAGGGAAAAGTTCAAAATCAAAATGCTGCCTTGAAGTTGATATCATTTAATGGCATCAGCTCTTTTACAGTGAGCCGACGCTGCCACAGCACACTGAAACACTGATCTACTCCCCGTTAAGACAAATGAGAGGCTCAGTGTGTGTGTGTGTGTGTGTGTGTGTGTGTGTGTGTGTGTGTGTGTGTGTGTGTGTGTGTGTGTGTGCGTGTGTGTGTGTGAGCATCTAATGCATGCCACTCAATGTGTATGTAGGTGTGTATTCGTGTGTGTGTGTGTGTGTGTGTGTGTGTGTGTGTGTGTGTGTGTGTGTGTGAGAGAGAGAGAGAGAGAGAGAGAGAGAGAGAGAGAGAGCAGCACTTGTGCATAAAAGAGATGTGTGGTGTGTGTGTGTGCGTGTATGTGTATGTGTGTGTGTTCTTGTGCGTGCACACACTCTAGTCTCACCAATTAAGTCATTCTCTGCTAAGATGCATCTCCTTCACAGGCGCGAGACAAGATGTCACCCAAACAAATCAGAGAGGAAGAAAGAGCGCGCCGTTGTTCATCAGACTAAACATGCTCCCCCTGACCCACCCGAAACAATGGCAATCTATGCCAGAGGATTTGCCCAGCTCCCCTTGCTACACAAATCCTCTCCGCCACTGCCTGGTAATTGGCTTGGCAGTTTTGGGGGAGAGATATGGAGAGGGCTGCTGACAGGCGCTTAATATAACAGTGTCTGCTGCTGCAGGAGCCGGGCCTACAGTGGCCACGCTTTCAAGACCTCAATTTCAAGCATTGTTTTTGGAGCTGGGTTACAATAGCCTGTGATAGTCTAGGAGACGGATAAAAAAGAGAGAGGAAGAGAAGGGAGAGTGAGTGAGAGAAAGAAAGAAAAGGAGTAAGAGAGAGAGAGAGAGAGAGAGAGAGAGAGAGAGAGAGAGAGATAGAGATAGATAGGGAGAGAGACAGAGACCACCATCATGATGAAATTGAGAAACTGCCTTTCATTGCTTTCGACTGCATTCGACCAATTCCACAAAAGCACCCTTTGAAAAATATTTTCACATTGTGCGGCTCCATAAAAAATACAAGAGTTGCATGTGGATTGCTTCTAGATGATTCCAATGTAAACACATTGGCTGACCAAAGCTCTCTGTTGGTACTGTATGTGCATTGTATAGATTCCTTCTGTGGCTTTAAGTCTGTCATCTCTTTTTGGCCTCTTCCGCACTTCCACCCTAACATCAGGCTTTAAAACAGCACATTGGAGTTCTTTGAACCTAAAAACTATTCAAAGTACATGTTGCTTCTTTCATCTAAAATACACCTCCCACCCAATCTGATTATATGGTGGACTTGTGTCTATGTCTGTGCCAATGTATGGATGTGATGAGGGATGACAGTAGTTTTATATTTTTGCCAGGTTCAAGGTAGAGGTGTGCATGTGCGGAAAAATTGTCATCACGCATTAATGTATACTATTAGTTGTGAGCACTCATCAAGGCCTGTTACCTGAACAATTCATACTATTGGCAGTATGACTCTAGTATGCATACTGCCTCTATTCGAATAACAGCATGAAAATGTACAAAAAAAAAAGAAATTTCTCCAATCTACCTTTATACCTACTATATGTTACTTTAAAGGTGCAGTATGAGTTCCTGCATGGTTTCAGAGCGATTTCACTTTTGTCTTAAATCGCAGGCACCTCCCGTTGATTTACTAGCTGCCAGCCCTCTGAATCCACTGTGAAAAAATCACAGTGCCTATGATCACGCTGAAACCATGGAGAAACTCACATTGCACCTTAAAAAGCTTCTCACAGATACTCGTTTGTTTTTGGAGGAGAACAGTGTTTTTAACATATCCTTTATTTTGACCTCTATTGTGGAGGACACAAGATGCTCTTTTGTCCGAGCAGACAACATGGCGCTGGTACAGAAAGCAGGGCTTTGGCCAGCGGATGGAAGGATGGACTGATGAATACATAAATGCGGCTGATCATCTTTGCCTCAGACCCTGGCGTGTGGTTTATAATTACCGAGAAGAAAAAAAGAACAAATTCCATCAAATGGCCAGAGCCCAGTCAACCCCCAGGGGAGAGAAAGGCAATGTTTGAGCGTGTGTGTGTGTGTGTGTGTGTGTGTGTGTGTGTGTGTGTGTGTGTGAGGGGAGAGGAGGAGGGGGGGAGGTGGGCTTCAAAAGAGCAGACAACCCCAAGACGCCACTAGTGGTGAGAGCTGCCTTCCTCCTCCCGCTAAAAAACAATGGGACTCATCTTTTATGCATGAGTACATATACATTCTCATTAGCGGACCAGCGCCATCAGAAGGGGAGAGATAGTGTGATTGAGGGAAAGGCTGGGGGTGGTGTGCTGTGTATGTGTGTGTGTGTGTGTGTGTGTGTGTGGGAAGGGTGTATGGGGAGTGATGGTGGTGGGGGGGAGCACGGCTGGAGGCCTTGGGCTACCCGGCTGATTGACTGGGCTGCGGTCCCAGCGGTGGTGACCGCGCGTGAGCGTGGGTGATGGACGCTCGACGGCGGGCGGGTGTCCAGGCGGGGCCGACTCGCGTGCCTGCGTGCCCTGGAGCGAGGCTTCCTGTCTGGGTGGAAACGTTGCTTGCTCTTTTCCTCTCTCTCTCTCTCTCTCTCTCTCTCTCTCTCTCTCTCTCTCTCTCTCTCTCTCTCTCTCTCTCTCTCTCTCTCTCTCCGTGTGTGTCTTTCTCTGTCTGTCTCACTCAATCTCTTTCACTGATGCTCTCACTATCTCACTCCCTCTCCAGCAATTTCTCTTTTTACTCTCTCATTCTGTGTCAAGCGCTTTCTTTAGCTCTCTCTTTGTCTCTCTATTGCCTTCCTTCATTTGCTCCATTTGCCCTGTTCTCTGCCATCCCCCCGTCCTTCTCTATCACTCGTTCTCTCTCTCTGTCCATCTCTCTGGGTGTCTCTCTATTTTTTGCTGAGGCCATGCACACACCCAGGGGTGAGTGTGTTCGGGTGTGTGTGTGTGTGTGTGTGTGTGTGTGTGTGTGTGTGTGTGTGTGTGTGTGTGTGCCGGGTGGAGGCTGGACCTGACAGTTGTGTCTGCTGGAAAGAGAGGTGTAGATAGGTAGAGAGACAGAAAGAGAATGGAAGAGCAAGAAAGAAAGAATAAGGCAAGACAGATAGAGAGCAAGGGGGAGCAAGAGAGAGAGAGAGAGAGAGAGAGAGAGAGAGAGAGAGAGAGAAAGAGAAAGAGAGAGAAAGAGGGCTGTGTGATGTTCTAATGTTCGGACACAATTCCCCTGGGAGCCTTGATGCCGGATGTGTTATCTCTCTCCAAGGAAGAGTCTCCGCTCCTCCTCCCTCCTCTCCCCGCCCTCTCTCCATCCCTCTCTTCCTCCTCCTCCTCCTCCTCCTCCTCCTCTTCCCTCCACAGCTCCCCTGCTGCCACAATGTCAAAATATCGATGCCTCTACATTTCAGCCGTGCCACAAATGGGCTGGGCCAAAAAGAGAGTGAGTGAAGAAACAGAGAGACAGAGAGAAAGAAAAAGAGAAAGAGAGAGGGAGAGGGAAAGAGAGAGAGAGAAAACAACCCTTTTCTGAAGGCAGGGACTGTTATCAAAATGCTTATTATAGATCTTAATGAGTAAAGCAGGTGTGAGTGGGGCGGTAGTCATGCGTTTAGAGATGCCTATAAGCTAAATGCTTCACGCATGAGCACGTCGCGCTAGCAGGGCCGAGGCAGACAGTGTCCCCGTCAATCCACTGCCCCCATCTTTCACCCCCTTATACCCCCCGCTGCCCACACACACAGACAACACACACACACACACACACACACACATATGCACAACCACTCCAATACACACACAGACGTGCACACAAATGGGCCTGCTTGCGTTTAAATTGTAAAAATCCATTGGTCTCGATATGAGGGCCTTTGTGACAGCGAGCAAAGCAACTGATTAGGCTGCAAGCGGGCCATTGAGGGGCAGAAAATAGGCCGATTAAATTGGATGATTAGGGGATTCATTTGTGTCCTCTGAAGAGAGGGGAGGGGGGTGAGTCAATTGGGGTAGTGTGTGTGTGGGGATGGGGGGTGGGACAGTAGCAGACACAACAGAGGCCATAGCCCCCATGACCTTCCTCTGAGACCTCAGAAATATTCTCTCTCTCTCTCTCTCTCTCTCTCTCTCTCTCTCTCTCTCTCTCTCTCTCTCTCTCTCTCTCTCTCTCAATTTCTGTCTGTCTCTGTCTCTGTCTCTCAATCTCTGTCTCTAATAGGAGGAGACCATTAGTGTATACCAATCCACAGCACATATGCAGTCCATGTGCAGAAAAGTTCCCTTTCCCCTGTACACAGATCATCAGAACCATAAACAGGGCTGGGAAAAACATATAAGCACAAGATGGAGTGGGTATCAATTCAATAAAGAGCCGTTGAGTTGTGCTGAGCTCTTTTGTAAACACCTGCGGAGAATCCGTCTCGTGGAGCAATAAGGGCTGCGCGACGCTTTTAAAAGCTCTGTATCATGCCACCATTTCTGCCATTCAGATTGGAGCAAGGTTATACAGCTCCTAGACAACTCGGTTTAATTATAAAACATATTACCACTGCCTTAGTCAAGCCAATTAAATTTGATTGGATACTTTCTTTATTCAACAAGCCCCTTTCATGTCATTTTAATTTACTGTCAAAGCGGGCTGAATATTGGAAACTAAATTATTTACTACGGCCCATAAGCCAATAATGTTCCATTTGTCTGCTACTGAGAGGGACTAGACTAACAAGATTATTAAGGACATTACTTGTAATGGTAAATGTCCTTCACTTTATTTCAGGCTCATGCGGCCGCTCTGAGACGTCACACTTCCAAAGCGCGGCACTCCATTCCGAGAGGAGCGCTGTCATGCGGCCAGCGCAGCGGAGGTTAAGAGGGGGTGGCAGGTAGCAGGCGAGAGGGCCTTGGCACCCAAACTCACTCACTCACTCACACCAGAGAACGCCCACAGGAGCCAGGCTACATTTAAATACACAATGAGCTTGCCAGCCAAATTTAACCTGTTAGCGATAGCTTCAGTTCAGACTTATTATGGGCCACTTTTCAGCTATGTTTTCCAGTCCTGCATGGATTTAGGCTTTAGACTGGACTTAGATGATTCTTTCTATAGAGATTATAAGAAGTTTATTGCATTTTTTTTTACACTTTTTTTAAAAAAAAAATCCCAAATTAGTTTGTGTACGTACAGGAAACAAGCTGTACAAATCTCAGTTTTCAGTAGAAAACATGTATTATCCAATTCATCCTCTGTAACAGCTGTTGTATTTCCAGGTCAAATAGAGATATCCAATCTCTCTACGGGGGCAGACTTATGAGTAATTGGACCCAGAGGATTAGCCCTACCTACAGTAAAGGGCCTCTGACATCTTCGGCCAGCGCCGAGAACGCCACGCACCTCGCCTCGTCTCGTCTGGGGTCTCCTGTACAGTACAGTAGCGAGCCCAAACGAGGTGATTTGTAACACTTTGTGAAGATATTAGCTCCAGCTGACTAAATGGGCGCTGGTAGAGTTGGAAACAAGGCCCTTCCATATTCATTCCCACTGTCAGTCTGATTTATTCTCACCATTACTGAACCATTTGCCTGGAGGACTAATTGCAAGGTCTAGCAGTGCCACGTGAAAGCAGGCGCTAGTACACTGAGCTGGGCAAAGCAAATAGACGTGGAAATAAAAAGCATTTGGCCATTGATCACTGAGCCATTGAGAGGACTTTCCATTTTCTGGGGGATAACGGTAATCATATTTTCGCAAGAGAAAAGGATAAAGTTTGGAACCACACTGGCAGACAAAATGCGGACCCTCCCGGAGGTAAACAGACTTGCACACACATACACACACACACACACACACACACACACACACACACACACACACACACATACACACCACAGACACTCATAAACACACACACATCTATTCATAAACACACACACACACACACACACACACACACACACACACACACACACACACACACACACACACACACACACACACACTCTTTCTCAAAACACACACTAATACAGTGGCACAAAGAGCCATAGACTTGCACACAAGCACACAAACGGAGCACAAACAAGGCTGTTGGGAGAGCGAGCGAGCGAGAGCGAGTGAGGGCACCCCGGAGAGCTGTCTCCTGCTGCCCATGCCAGCCCCGGCTCTGTTGTCTCCATTCCAAAGAGAAATAGGCCATTAAGTGCAGACTTGCACCCAAGTATACAGGAGATCCCTGATTAAGTCCGACCTGCAGACATGGAGGCTGGACCGCACCACTCTGAGAAACTCTTGTAAAATGAAATGTCTGCCTTAATAAGATTTTTTTTGTTCCTATTCGACCAACAATGCTGTGCGTGTGTTAGTGTGTGTGTGTGTGTGTGTGTGTGTGTGTGTGTGTGTGTGTGTGTGTGTGTGCATTTTTTGGTTGATGTTGTTGCTGTTTAATGTCTCCGTGTCTCATTTACTGTAATCTATTCACAAAGAGACAAAGTGACAACACAATGTGTCGGTATTAAAACACACTGTTCGACAACGACGCTTCCCGAAGCTGTGTGTGTGTGCCAAAGACGGTGTTACAAGTAATTGTTTCCATGGCAATTACTTTCTTTGGGTGAGCATTGTATTAAAAAAAATGAAATAAAAAATAAAGAAAATAACACAAACATGCCCACAGCTTCCATGGAGCCAAAAGCAATTTCCTTGACTAAATTTAGTTATGCAAAGCCTATGGGCATCTTTAGCATTTAGTAATTAGTTTTATAATTACTGCTGTTTTGCTCACTGTCATTCAATTTCTCTTACACCACAACTGGGGAACATCTCACATCCACAGCTGGCCACATTATCATCCTGCTTATGGAGTGAGAAATACAGCAATCTCTCTCTCTCTCTCTCTCTCTCTCTCTCTCTCTCTCTCTCTCTCTCTCTCTCTCTCTCTCTCTCTCTCTCTCTCTCTCGTCATCTTTCCATCATGTTAGCATGGCAGGCTAAAGCCTTTGAGTTTGCCATTTTACAATGATGTCCAGCTATGCAAAAAAGACCCCCCTAACTGTAATACCACCCACCAAAACCAACCATCTACCCTTCTCTCTCTCCCTCCCTCCCTCCATCTCTCTTTCCCTTCCTCCCTCCCTCCATTCTCTCCCAGTCTCTCGGCGTGGCGAGGAACTTCCATTGTGATGCAAACACCATCAATCCCTTCATTACCATTAACAATGAGTGTGGCGTGGCGGGCAGCGCCAGAGTGCACTTTAATCAATGCCCTTCTCAATGCCAACCTGCTCGACCGCAGACCCTTGATACAGGCAGGGGATTGTGGGGGCTCTGGCACGTCCTGTTTGGACTGAGGGGCTTTGCCCGGGACCCGTCAAAAGGCTTTAATAAAATAAACAGGCAAAAGGTGCACCACAACACTTCCACTCAAGGCACCTCAGCTGTGTTTGGATAACGTTCCAGACAGTAGTGTGTGTGTGTGTGTGTGTGTGTGTGTGTGTGTGTGTGTGTGTGTGTGTGTGTGTGTGTGTGTGTGTGTGTGTGTGTGTGTGTATTAGTGTGTGTGTGTGTGTGTATCTGTGTGTGTGTCTGTGTGTGTGTGTGTGTGTGTGTGTGTGTGTGTGTGTGTGTGTGTGTGTGTGTGTGTGTGTGTGTGTGTGTGTGTGTGTGTGTGTGTGTGTGTGTGTGTGTGTGTGTGTCTGTGTGTGTGTGTGTGTGTGTGTGTGTGAGTGTGTGTGTGTGTGT
>JAODXP020000024.1:12431706-12439206 GCA_027497455.2 Sardinella longiceps | reverse complement strand
GCGGGCCTTCGATGCGCAGGTTCCATGGCGGGTCCCCCTGGTTGGCGAAGTCCCTCATCTTCAGGTAGCTGATGGTCAGGCGGATGATGGAGGCCTTGTCCAGCTGGCTGGTGATGGCGCCGGGCAGGGGCAGCATCTTGGCCAGCTCATAGAACTCAAAGTTCTCCTTCCCACGCCGTGAGCGCGCCGCATCGCGGGACTTCTCCTTCCTCAAGGCCTGCAACCTGAAAGTTAGGAACAGAGAGAGAGACAGAGAGAAAGAAAGAAAGAAAGAAAGAAAGAAAGAGGGATGGAGGGGGGAGAAAAAGAAAAGAGACATTGAGAGGTTTGGCAACGGCAGCCCTGGACTGGACTATGTACCGTTGGCCGCGAGGGGGTGTTGCAATGTTCAGCCCACATTACAGCAACTTCAAAGAGGCCTCAGAGCAAGGGGGGATGTGTTGGGGAATTGTGCCCCCACTTTGAATTTATTTATGCAATTACCCATCGGGAGTGGAATCCATGCACCAGAAATTGAAAATGTCCATTGGCGGTGTCTGCATTTTGGCCGAAAAATAATATTGCAACACAAAAAGTGCTTGAGGCAGGGTGCTGCTTTCCACTGTGCTGGGATCAGCCTCTGCTGCTTACAAGCCATCTCTAAAGTACACAGTGGACTAGACCTAGGTCTGGGGCCAGGACTAACTCCTGTGAGCTTTCATGCTAAAAGTTTCCCATTTTTAAAACACAAATTTGGTAAATCTGTGTCAAACTACAGTTAAAGTTGTGATGTGTCCCCTAAGGAGTGGCGTCACTTCCAACCCAAAGCAGGTGTATTGTTTAGTACAATAGCAGATAAAATACAATAATCCCAAAATACAGTACTCCAGCACATTATCTATAATCCACTACCTCCCAACCAATTTATGCTCTAAACTCCAGGTTAATGTGCAAGTAGCCTACAGATTGAGAGTTGGGAGACAGCTTTGGCTGTAACACAGATTAGATTATCCTCTGTGACTTCAGCATAGCATATTACACAAACATTCACACACACACACACACACACACACACACACACACACACACACACACACACACACACACACACACACACACACACACACACACACACACACACAGACTGTAGCTCACGGCTGTCTGACTCTGACTCATCTCATGGGGGCCCAGTGGTGTCAGAGGCGACCCTCTCCAGCCTGGAGGTTAGAGTGTCACAGACTCTGCTCTGCTCCGCGGGGATCCCTGGACACCACCACACCACACCACCACACCACACCACCACAGCAGCAGTAACAGCAGCAGCAGTCCCCCGGCCAGGGAGCAGAAGTGGGTCGAGGCTGTGATTAGTTCTGGCCCCCATCAACCCCAACCTGCTCCTCAGCCACCTCCCCCTGGAGAGACACAGGCCCATCAAGTGACTTCCCCATTCCACCCCCCCTCCACACACACACACACACACACACCCCTCGCCCTCTGAAAGATGTCCACAGCGTGACCTCAAATCTGCTCCTCCTCACTGCAACACGGCCTCCCAGAGGAGAGTAAATAATACTCTGGTAGCTTGGTGAGACGAGTCCACACTGCTGCACCACGGCAGCCATCATCCACCACCTCTTAAAGCAGCTCTCTCTCTCTCTCTCTCTCTCTCTCTCTCTCTCTCTCTCTCTCTCTCTCTCTCTCTCTCTCTCTCTCTCTGCCCGCAGACACCAAACAAACAATCTCTCATCATCATGTTCACTTTCAGATTCAAGACATTTTTATTATTTATTTATCTTCTCCACTTTTCATGAGGCAAAAGCCCATTAACAGAGCCGTGCTTATATTAGCCTGTATCTTATTGATCAGATCTACACAAATGGACTGGAAATGGGCTTCTGGATACTGTGACAAAGTTAGATGAAGTTCCCTGCAATGTTTTTTTTTTTTTTTTTTGCCTGAATGCATCAGAGAAATAAGCTTTGTCATTCACTGAGAGGCTTTTGTGGGAAGCAGGCGGCCATAAATTCAAGTAATTTTAGAGGTAAGTAAATACTTGTGACCCATAAATGCAGCCTACTAATGTAATGTACAGGAGTCGGTGAGAGGTTTTTCTTTATAGATTTGTTCTGTTCCAGTGCAAGGCTTTTGAGTGCTCTGATTTATGCTATTTTCAATCAGACAACTCGGAACAGCCAGTTTCATACTTCCAAAATGCAACTCCCGACTTTCGATGGCGTTCATCATCTGACGCCATTTTGAATTAGACTGGCAATAAATCAAGCCCGGAACCTCAGCGTTCCCTACCGGCCGACACTTAGATTAATTTTTTACCACCACAAATGCAAAATCGGTTAGACCAGATTTGAAAGATGGGGAGAGAAAGACCGTCTGAAAAGATGAAAAATGTTAGCGGGAGAAAAATCATCTGCTATTGTTTGTCTTTCTTCTCCCCCCCCTCCACTTCTCCCGGTACATAATTTCAGAGGCGAGGACAAACAGCAGGACTAACCCTACACTTCAGCAAGAATGATCTGTAGCTATCGAATGGCACATACTCACACTCATGCCGTCTACTCCACCACACACACACACACACACACACACACACAGAGCTAAAAGAATGCAACCACCTTGAAGACTCACTTTGATCCAGTTGTACTTATTGCCCATTCATTCACAATATAGCCTCAATGGCAGGAGGATGGGAATGACACTCAGCAACAAGCTTCTCTGCCTTCTCTTCCTAAACCTTCATTTCAAAGAAGCCTGCATGGCTCGCCTCACGTCGGCTACGCTCATAGTTGTCATGATCAATTTATGTTAGCTTTTGTAAGCATCAGGGGTATAATAGGATAATTTCACCAGCAAATATAGATGCAGCCTCTGCCTTTACATCTAAGTAGCAGATTGCTATTCTCGATCATCTCGACCGCGCCCCGCCACAAGAAAACACCATTAGATGGTCTGCTGCCCAGACAATATATAAAGCTAGTTGCAATGGTTGTTTGGTGGAAAAGTGCAACAGAGCAGCAGAATTTCATTTGTTCCGCAAACTTGAAAAGCATTATGTCGGCCTGCCAAATATTTCTTGATGTGTCGAGGTTGTGTGACCTTCATAGTGGAGACATATTTATCATGTTCTACAAGAGTAAATGCAACACCTCTTTTTTTCAATTTTCTCGTATCTATTTTGCCTCCCCATCAACCCCCAACCCCCCCCCTTCCCTTTTGCAGTGTAATATGAAATGAAATCATGGAAATGTGGATGGGGTTGCTTTTTCAACAGATGAGACGAGACAGGCTGTGCTGTGCTGTGCTGTGCTGTGCTGTGTTCTGTGTGCACACAGGAACTGGGAGCTTGTATCATCACCACAGGGGCTGAGGGCTGCTTGCCACACCGGTGTCCAGGTGTGACCGGTCTGGTCCAGCAGATTACACCACTGGCTCGGCTAGTCAAAGGGCTGGAAAGTGGGTAGCCCACACAGGGGCTTCAGCCTATCCCAGACCCCCCCCCCCTCCCCCTCCACCTCTAACACCACCTCATGGCTACTAGCCGTGGCTGAGCACGCCTGCAAAGGGTCTTCATGTTTAGCCTCCGGGCAAAAACATTGCAGGGCTGGAAGTCAACACGGCTTTACTTCTGGACTGTGTGCTCTCTCTCTTTTTTTTTAACTTTTCTGCTTGGCCCAATATTTATTCTGCATTTCTTCTTACAAATCAATGTGATTTCTCTCAGGTTTTCAGCATGGGTAAGACTGGATGGGAATATGAACTCACACACCCGCACACGCTTCCACAATGTTGATGAAATTTCATCAACAAAATACCTTTGATACTTCTATAAAGACAAGCCACTCTATGTTCTGTCGGTGTCAACAATACGGACAGGCAAACAGGCAGGCCATCGATGCTACAGTCATTTCATGTGAAACACGTTCAAAGGACCCTCGGCTTCTCCTGTCTGGTGCACTTCATTCTCCGAACCTGACTATTTCTAATCCCTGTGGATTATATCTCATACATGTTAATACACAATGTACAGCAATGCAGCATTACCATCCTATTGACCCAGCATTTGCCATTATGTAAACACACGCTCACGCAAACACAAGGAGCGATAAAGCATGTTTGATGGGGAAGGCAACATCCACATGTTCCATGGAAATGCCAAAGGGGGGTAATAAGGGAATGTAAGGATTCCCATGATGCAATTTTGCAGGAAGAAAACAGTCCCCCTCGTTCACATTTTCCACATTTAGACACATGCACAACAGAGCTTATGTGTGCTGTTCAACACTGTGGAATAAACACTACACTATACTATCATTCTCAATCAACATTTCCACAGACACTGATACCCAATCTAAATAGACATTAAAGCCATTGTCAATAAAGGTAATTATTTAATTCATTTGACATTTAACTATTTGACGTATCTAAAACAACTCATTTTAAAAACAATAGCTTGGCCATTCAACCAATTAAATACTGCAGTATTCAGTCCAAATAGATAGTTCATAGAAAACCTAGGCACTGGGAGAGAGAATGCATTTATCCTGATTTCCTTTGCCCATGTCACGCTCGAGTAGGCCCTTCTTTTTCCGTGCACGGCCTCGTCGCCCTATTTACCAAATCAGCTAATCACCTAGCATTCGACTTCTAAGGACAAGGCAAAATAAATCAAGTGGCAGCAACTTGTGCCAATGATCCTTTAGGATTGCAGTAATTGCTTTCATCAGTGCAGAAAAGGCCGGCAGACCAGAAATGTCACTTTGGATTACCCTCTTCCTTCCTGAAGCGATGGATGACTCCGCTGATCAGACACTAAATGCCAAAACCAATCAATTGCTTTTGGGACTCTTCCTTGCCTTCCGTGCTGCTGCTGGAGAATTAAAAGGGAACGACCATACTGTAGGATCCAACCCTAATTATTAAAAAAAAAAAAAATGCTATCTCCTGGGTAAATTAATTAATATTCCTACGAATTTTTCAGCTGCACAATAACATCATACTATATACAGCAGTGGTGCTAATCATAAAAGACTGAGAGAGATAGAAAGAGAGAGAGAGAGAGAGAGTGAGTGAGAGAAACAAAAAAAGGGGTGGGCTGGTGGTGGGGCGTTTCTAAAAATAAACCCACAAGTCGAGATTATTCCGGAAGAGTCACAGTCAGATGGCAGCCTCAAGACGAGAGGCTTGCACCGCCATGGCATCCATTTCCGTGTCAGGAGGCGCGCATCAATCGTCTGTGAGCGCCTACATTCATCCCCGACCGGCGCAACATTCACGCACTTCAAACTCAATCCATTATGGCATTAAGCAGGTGTCAAACTGTTTTATCTCCGCCGCGCCAGAAGAACATTGGTGGCAACCTACCAAGAGTGGAAGCCATCAATACTATGACCTACTGTAAGGAAAAGACAGATATCTAATATTGGACTCACTCTCTTTCTCTTTCTCCCTCACCCTCTCTCTCTCTTTCTCTCTATCCAATACTCACTATGTCTCACTTTCTCTCTCTCTCTCTCTCTTCTTTTGGCCAAGCAGGACTTGACACTGCGGTACTGAGGCGGCCCCTGTGTTGGAGCAGGTAAAGAGGATGTGGGGGTGGGGGTGGGGGTGGGAGGGGAAGCTAACCTCTCTCAAGGTCTGCTAATTCCCCTCAAGGTCCGTGTGGACTGGTATGAATCAGCCAAGGAGATCTGCTCTCGGCGTGGATGTCCATTGGCCTCATTAGTTCTGTCATTTCGCCGCGCGTCCCTGCTGACTTTGATGTCCTGAGAGCCCGTCCGAGCGGCACAGATCCCAGTGACATTCCCCATTAATACCGTCGGCCCCGAGAAAAAAAAAAGGGGAAAAAAAAAGACGACCAGGTATCTAATCTTGGTGATACAGTGGATGGAGCGACACCTCACCTTTCTCCCCACACTGCAAGGAAGATAGCTGGAATTTAAGAGGTGGCATTTTTTTCCCTCTTTATAGATCTAGAGTGTGTGTAGACACACACACACACACACACACACACACACACACACACACACACACACACACACACACATAAATAAATTTCAATATTTTAAATCTTGCTGTTTCGTCTCACTGTGTGATTTCATGTCACAGCTTGAAAATCTTGCAAGCGATTAAATTATTTATAAGTCCTTAATGGCGGTGCTGGCCATCTCTGATAATGATGGGGCTTTGATTGCTTGTGGTGGGCAGTAAGAGGGAATGGGAGATGGCGAGAGAGAGAGAGAGAGCAAGGCTGACCATCAATTAGAGGATTCCCAGTTCGATCCCCCAGCATCCCCTGGCCTTGCGTTCCAATGTGTCCTTGAGCCAGAACCGCTGAACGCAATGAGCAGGCCTGATGCAGCCACTGCATGGAGTGTATAGGAGCTATTTTCATACTCGGAGTGCTTGACTGAATGAAGTTCTGATCATGTTTTTTCATCTGACACAAAACCTGGTGGTGAAATGACTCACTTACCAAATACAGCACGTACTTTGAAAACACACACACACACACACACACACACACACACACACACACACACACACACACACACACACACACACACACTCAGACTCATTTGCAACTAGGCTCCTATCGTGGTGATTTCTAATAAATTCTCACTTTTTGAATAGAAATGCAAATCGTCAATCATACACCATCACAACACCACCATCACAACAACAACGCTAACAAATAAAGCGGACAAGCAAAACAAAAGAAAGGTACCTGTGTGTATGTTTATGTGTGTGTGTGTGTGTGTGTGTGTGTGTGTGTGTGTGTGCGTGTGTGTATGTATCTGCACACCCTACGGAAGATCTCTGTGCTTTCCTCTGTTTGTTTTGATACCTCTCGCTGAGACGCGGGAGCCATTAAAAGAAGTACCTGCAGCCTGCACAAAAGAAGCTAAAATAAAGACGCAGACCGGGCTGCCTCGAAAAAGCAATTTATTTAGCCTTCCTGTGGTAGGTATTGATTAGAACTGCAGTGATGGGGTCAATTTGGAAAATAATACCAACAGATTATGCGGGATAAAGTCAGCCTAGCAGTGAATAAAAAATAAGGGGGAGGAGAAAGAGACAGAGACAGAGAGAGAGGAGAGAGAGAGAGAGAGAGAGAGAGAGAGAGAGAGAGAGAGACCCCCACATTATGACACACACACTGCGTTGTTTCTCCGTGATGCGGCGCGGTGACGGCCCGCTTAGGCAGCTGCTCTCCGGATAAATGATCCTCTTTTGTCTTCCCCCCACGGTTGAGACTGGCGGGGGACGGGTTTTAGTGCCTGGGCAGCCAGGAGCAATTTGGTGTGTTTTCTTTGTTTTGTCTTAGGTGGTGGCGTGCCGAGTGGGCGTGATTAGGAGAGCGGAGGAGATGATGATTAAAAGAGGAGAGCGCAGCAGTGGAGGAGAGCCAGGCCTCACACTGGGCCACAACGCAGCGCTATTAACACACACACACACACACACACACACACACACACACACACACACACACACACACACCCTTACACA
>JAODXP020000024.1:12406706-12426706 GCA_027497455.2 Sardinella longiceps | reverse complement strand
TGCTGTAGCTTTTTTTTTTTTTTTTTTAATGGTTGAAATCTCCACACTTTGTAGATGTGTTTTTATCGAAGTGTGGATAAAAAATAAAAAAAAACTTTGATTTTTTTTTTTCAAAAACATAAAAACCCCAGCTTTGCCAACTGTAATCGAAACCACAAATGCCATTGTCTGTTGGTGCCACCTACAAATGCACTTTCATGTCAACCTACAAAGCCATCATCCTAGCTGAGTGAGATCACTGACTACCCCTGGGGGACTGAGCCAGCCCTTATGAGAAGTGTGTGTGTGTGTGTGTGTGTGTGTGTGTGTATGTGTGTGATGGTAGACAGTTGTCTGTGTGTGTGAGTGTATTTGTGTATGACTGTGGTGGTGTGTGGTGTCTGTATGTCTCTCTGTGTGTGTGTGTGTGTGTGTGTGTGTGTGTGTGTGTGTGTGTGTGTGTGTGTGATGGTAGACAGTTGTCTCTCACTGTGTGAGTGTATTTGTGTCTGACTGTGGTGGTGTGTGGTATCTGTATGCATGAGTGTGTGTGTGTGTGTCTCTGTGTGTTTGTGTGAGTATGTACTGTATGTGTGTGTGTGTGTGTGCCTGGGGTTGCCTTACTGTCTCAGTATGCACGTATGTAAGGTGACAGTTGGAGGCGTCTCTATTTGTGTGTGTGTGTGTGTGTGTGTGTGTGCGCGTGTGTGTGTGGTTACTGTATGCGCGTGTGTACGTGAGCCTAGCAGCTGTTGTGGCGAAGAACGCGGCCACATCCTGGCACCGGTGGGATACGCTGCATTCCCCTGCTTGGGGCTCATCTGACTGGGAGATGAGGAGGAGCAGCAGGACGAAGATGAGGAGGAGGAGGAGGAGGAAGAAGAGGAGGAGGAGAGGGAGCATCTTGTCAGCGGTGATCTCTTGTCGGCGTGTAATTAAGAGCGCGCTGGAGAGTGACGGGCGGCCCGGCACGCCGCCGCTGCCATCGCTCCGGCTCAGCGGATCAGCACGGCGCGGCAAATCCCGTTAGCCGTGAATAAACCCATTCCGCGCGGCCCAGGTAAGCCATACGCAATACGATTACATGGGGAGAGGAGGAGAGAGAGAGAGAGAGCCACTGGCTGGGAGCTCAAACCAGCCCTTACAATCACACACACACACACACACACACACACACACACACACACACACACACACACACACACACACACACTTTTTAATATATTTATGTAGTACAAAAATCCACACACATGCAAAAATACCCCAATTTCTCCATTTCACCCAAAAACTATAAAACACACACACACACACACACACACACACACACACACACACACACACACACACACACACACACACACACACACACACACACAAAACACCCCATCTTGCCTAGAACCTCACCACAAGGATACAACCTCACCTGAAACATCAGTAGCTTCCAATGTGTCTCAAGACCTAGCAAACAGCCTAACTGGTGTGATGTCTGGCTAATGTCGCTCATCAGAACACAACTGTGACAAATATCTCGCCATTTCAAGAGCAATTAAAACGAGTGGTGAGGCTAAGCTGTCGCTCCCTTTGATAGCAGCCGCGGTGCTGGCAGTTGTGTGTCCTGATAAAAGTGTCTTTGATGGGGGAAAGAGGTTCAAAGGGGACCCGGGCTAATGATATGACTGCTTTTCGCCTTAGGGCCAAAAAACTCATTTTTGGTGCATTTGGTTATGCAATGGTTAACCACGGGGGGAGCAAAAAGGTAGAAATTAGGCGAGAGTCCAGAGGCATTTGATAATGCTGTATTGCTAATGTCCTACAACACATTCATATTCCCAGCTCTCTTTCTATCACAGTCAGTCCCTCTCAAACTCTCTCACTCACTCATTCACTCTTTCTCTATCCATTTCTCTCTCTCTCTCTCTCTCTCTCTCTCTCTCTCTCTCTCTCTCTCTCTCTCTCTCTCTCTCAGGAATAATTATCTACAACAGGAATTCACTGCACTGTATAATAATTTGTAGCATCCAAATTACAATGGAATTTATGCGGCCGGCGGTCGAGGAGCTTCCGTCCAGGAGCCTGATGCATATTTCACTCTGTAATTAACAGCAGAGATTTACAGCGGCTCACTAGGATGGGGCGAGGGGGGGGGAGAGAGAGAGAGAGAGAGAGAGAGAGAGAGAGAGAGAGGGATGGAGAGAGGGATGAGAGGAGAGGAGAGGAGTGGAGTGGTGGTGGGGGGTATTTTTAATAAAGCTCCTGACTCTATTAGGGAGCGGACAGGGGCCTGGCGGGGGCACACTCTCTCTGCACGCCTCCATGACTCCCCGGAGACAAGAGGAGAACAGAGGGCTCGGCAACAACACACACACACACACACACACACACACACACATACATACACACACAATGTGCGGACGTCTCTCATACACACACTTGACATCTCATATACACACACTCTCTCTCTACAAACACAATCTCAACAGACTCTCTCTCTCACACACGCACGCACACACACACACAGAACTGTCACTCCACTGGTCCCGGCACTGTCTCTGGAGTTGTGTCTTAACAAGTGCACTGGCAGCCCGTGGGCTTTTCCATTCCAGAGGTTCCCAATGAGGGCTAATTAGGATCATCTGAGTAGCATCCCTAATCTGCAACTACATCCACCACTGCCCTGCACTGCACTGCCCGGGATTATCTGCCCCGGAGACCACCCCTGCCTGCCCCTGTGGAGGACAGGATTGGAGAGAGGAGGAGAGGAGAGGAGAGGAGAGGAGGTAAAGGAAAGAAAGAAGTGCAGAGGAGAGGAGGGCAGAAAAGAGAAATGAAAAGAGGGAGTAGATGAGAAGAGGAGAGGAGAGGAGAGGGGGAGAGGTGGAGGAGAGAAGGAGTGATCTGTGGCTGTAGTAACAGAGCCGGGCGTTCACCTGACCTTACCCGCTTGGCCATAAAACACTAAGCACACGCGACACATACACACAAATACGTGTGTGTGTGACACACACACACACACACACACACACACACACACACACACACACACACACACACACACACACACACACACACACACACGTCACGCGTCGCGCCCTGGCTTCTCATCCCCACTTCTTGCCGCACGTCAATCTGTTCGCCCACATCATGGAGAGCAAATCAAAATCCCTGGGAGCACCAACGCACACACACACACACACACACACACACACACACACAGATACACACACCGCAGCCCTGCTGCTCATAAATTTCCTCCTTCGCAGCCGGCAGATGGGAGATTGAAGCTCTCGCGGTGGAAACACCACTGAGCCACATGGCACTATGAGACTCAGCCTGATAAGAACCAGAGAGAGAGAGAGAGAGAGAGAGAGAGAGAGAGAGAGAGAGAGAGAGAGAGAGATGGGGGGGGGAGGGAGATGAGGAATGGAAAGGATGGGAGGAAAGAGAAAGAGAGGCAAGAAAGCAAAAGCCAAGAATGAACATAAGAGTAAAGAGATAAAGGCGTGAAAAAAAGAAAGACAAACAACAAAAAAAAGGAGAAAAGAAAGGATGAACAAAAAAAGAAAAGAGGAAGAGCTGATGAGCATAAGAGCCCCAGAGAGGAGGAAGAAGCAGAGGGGGAGGGAGAGGAGGAGGAGGAGGAGGAAGAGGAGCAGGAAGGAGAGAGAGGGGTGTAGACGAGCAAGCAGGCGACTCCTTGACGGCTCCTCATCATCGTCTTCTCCCCCTTCCTCTGAACCTGCTCCGTCCCAGTAATCACTCGCTTCAATCAGAGCACAGGAGGAAGAGGGGGAGGAGGAGGAGGAGGAGGAGGAGGAGGAGGAAGAGAGGAGCAGCAGAGGAAGAGGAGGAGGATAAAGAAGCAGAGAAAGAGAAAAAGAAAGGAAGAAATCTAGCAAAGAAGGTGAGATTGCGAGAGAGAGTAAGAAAGCCGAGAAAGAAAAAAAGGGTAGACGCATTGTGTGTCGGAGAAAGAGAACGAAGTAAAGTAGAGAGCAATAGAAAGAAGAAAAAAGGATTGGACAGAGAAAAGCGCTGAAGTGAGAGACAAGAGATAGAGACAGGTGAGTATAGAATAAGAGAGAGAGAGAGAGAGAGAGAGAGTGAGTGAGTGAGGGAGAGAGAGGGAGAGAAGGAGGGGGGGAGGGGGGGACAAGAGGGAAGCTAAAGTACAATGGTAATTTTCTCCCTTTCGGAGCTCTTTCGGGGCTGTGCGGGGCTGGGCGTGGGGCGCACCTGCTGGGCCTGCTGAGGTGGAACGGCTCAATATTAGCTCAGAAATTAGCAGCGCTCCCTTGTTAAAGGCCTGGCACACACACACACACGCGCCGCCACCGCAGCCACACACACTCTTAATGGCATAAAAGCCCTCATCACCTGGGAGCCACACAATTACTTGAGCCTTGCCTCCTCCTACCTCCTCCCCCCCCTCTCTCTCTCTCTCTCTCTCTCTCTCTCTCTCTTTCCTCCTGTCCTCTGTCACACAGCCCACCACACACACACACCCTCCTCCCCCACTCTCTCTCTCCTTCTCTCTCTCTCTCTTTCTCTTTCTCTATTTCAGCCTTCAGACAGCTCTCTTGCCATGCTCTGGCCACTCGCCAAAGCGGAGGAGACAGAGGGGAACATTTCTCTCCTGACAGCCTCGACTCGTCTCGCCCCTCCGACACGCGCTCCTCGCTAAAGAAATAAATAAGTCAATAAATTTATAAATATATAAATGTATCCCTCTCAGGCTGCCGAAGACGAATTAAAAAATTGTGACTTCACACACACACACACACACACACACACACACACACACACACACACACACACACACACACACACACACACACACACACACACACTGCTACTGAGAATGGAACGCAATCCGGCGTAGAGCCGGTTGAGAGCCGGCCCAGTGTCATACAACTCGAGAGAGAGTGATAGTGTGGGGATGATGACATCAATCCCTTGCTCCCCTCGAGATGGACTGGGGGAAAAAAATTACTATTTTTTTTTTCACCATTAAATTTTCATTTGAGGAAAAGACTGGGGGAATGAGGAAATGTGGTGGCGACGATCTTTCAGCAAAAACTGCGCCGGCGTGCCAACTATCACTGTTAAATCATCATTTAATCATCAAAGCGGCTTTTATTGGGACAGATTGAGTTGAAACTTTTATGACATCCTGGCTAGACTCTCTCTCTCTCTCTCTCTCTCTCTCTCTCTCTCTCTCTCTCTCTCTCTCTCTCTCTCTCTTTCTATCTCTCTCTCTCTCCTCACCCCCCTCTTTTTGGTTGGTTGCTTGTTTTTGAGCCAGTCAAATTTTTAATTGGATTCTGATTCACAAAAAGTCTCTTAATGTCTGTTAATGCTTACAGAGGCAACGCAGACTTGTCAGAAATCTGCCAAAGCTGTGTTGTGTTGCTGCCGGGTGATTGTTACAGTGCATTTCACAACACAAACACACACACACGCACACGCACACACGCACACACACACACACACACACACACACACACACACACACACACACACACACACACACACACACACACAGATATTTCTCTTAAAGCTATGGAGAACTTTACACAACTACAGTGAGCTTCTAGTCGAGTTGAGAACCTTTGGCAACAAAATCTCATTATCGATCATGTCTAGGTCTGAGGTTGTAGAAGCATCTACTGTGTGTGTGTGGTGTGTGTGTGTGTGTGTGTGTGTGTGTGTGTGTGTGTGTGTGTGTGTGTGTGTGTGTGTGTGTATACATGTTTGTGTGTGTTTTTGTGTTTACTTGTGTGTGTGTGTGTGTAAACAACCACCTCCTTCTACGCACACAGCATCCCAGCAGCTCCAAGCATGAGGCTGGAGGTCAGGCAGGTGAGGCAGTCAGGCTGCCCTCGGCAGGCAGCCCCTGCAGGGCATCGCGGGTGACTGGTCTGGCCTGGGTGGGCGGGATGGGAGCCGCACGCCACCAGCTAACTTAATTACCAGCCTTGATCCTCAGAGCAGAGAGGCCCTGTGGAGAGGCAGGAGAGAAAGAAAGAGAAAGGGGAGGTGTGTATATGTGTGTGTGTGTGTGTGTGTGTGTGTGTGTGTGTGTGTGTGTGTGTGAGAGAGAGAGAGAGAGAGAGTGAAAGTGTGTGTGTGTGTGTGAGAGAGAGAGTGAGAGTATGTAAGAGTGTGTGTGTCTGTGTATGTCTGTGTGTGTGAGTGTGTGTGTGTGTGTGTGTGTGTGTATGTCTGTGTGTGTGTGGGCCACCATGGTAGGGGGAGTGCTGCCTCCTGCCAGTCACCGGGGCTGTGATCAAAGCTCCACACAATGGACTCGGCGCAGGGTCAGTCGCAAACAACCTGTATGAGATTTACGCCTTCAATAATAAATGAGCTAAACAGTCTAGAGTAATTGGCTGTGCTGAGCTTTATATTTCTTTCTCTCCCTTTCTCTCTCTCTCTTTCTCTCTCTGCCTCTCTTTCTCTTTGTCTCTCTCTCTGTCTCACTCCCCCTAAATTTGTCCTACTCTTTCACTTTTTCTTGCTCTCTATCTCTATCTCTCCCTTCCTCTTTCTCTGTCTTTCCTCCACTGCTCTCACACTCTTCTGCTTACTCCTTCTGCCTCTCATTTTTCTCTTGCTCTCTCTCTCTCTCTCTCTCTCTCTCTCTCTCTCCCTCTCTCAGTCAGACTCCCACTGCCTTCAACTCTCTATAAGAGCGGGTGTTTGAACAAAGCAGTATGGGCTGAATAATTGATGGCCGATGCTGCGCCTCTCTCAGATTGCCTTGATTTGGTACATGCTCCCAGTTCCACTGTTGTGCTGCTGCTGCTGCTGCTGCTGCTGATGATGATAATCATTGTTTAGAAAACAAAACAAAAGAGCAGAGCGTGTGTCTGTGTGTGTGTGTGTGTGTGTGTGTGTGTATGTCTGTGTGTGTGTGTGTGTGTCTGTGTGAGAGAGAGAAAGAAAAGATAGAAAGAGAGAGCACGAGGGAGGGATAGAAAGAGGGAGGATGGTTTCCGAAAATGAGTGGAAAGAAGATAAGACAGGGGGTAAAAAAAATATATATCTCGATCACAGAGCATCCTCTGTGTTGAGGAGTGGTGATGAAGTGACTACTGATTCATGAAGGTCTCTCCTCTGATAGCCAACAATAATAATCATGAAAAATGCCCCCTGGGCGCTCAGAAGCCCACACAGAGCCTGTTGGAGGCTTGTTCTTGTTCTTGACACAGGCAAGCTCCAGCCTTGATCTTCCATAGGGCTGGCAAATTGATACCTGCTCTGTGCATTTAAGCTTCGCTTTCCTTTTTTTCCTGTTTCATTTCCATCTTGGCTATGCAAAGCTTTTCTAACAAGCGAGACAGAGGCAGAGAGAGTCTGTCATTTCAGAAAGTCCAGTATAGGGGTGAAAAATGAGACATAGGGGAAAGCGGCTTCTAGACCATTCCACGGAGAGGAGACATTTTGAACTTGCTGTATTGCTTTTGGACAGCTTTCAATTTATTGTCCATCCTGGCACACACAAACATCCAAGCACACACACACACACACACACACACACACACACACACACACACACACACACACACACACACACACCACTACCCCGCCACCAGCCCATCTCACACACACACACTCACACACGCGTGCCCACGCACACGCACACGCATGCGCACACACACACACACACACACACACACACACACACACACACACACACACACACACACACACACACCACAACCCAACCACCAGCCCCTCACATGCATGCTTACACACACACACACACACCAACACACTCATACCCACACAGTCCCTGTCCTTTATTTATCTCTACTACATACAGCAAGTGTATTTGTTTACCTGTGTTGAGAGAAATTATTTATGGCGTCTTTGTTGCGAGTGCAATTTGTATAATGTGGCCATAAAGAATGGCTGCAGACAGTGCGCAAGCTGTTTAGCCAATGATAAAGGAGCGCGCAGGCAAACGCCAGTTATCTGAAGTCCTAATCAGAATTCATATTGTTAACACTCAGGCTGCCACTTCCAGCTCCTCTTTATAATATCAGCCATATTATTACTATATTGAGGCTATAAAGGATATTGCTGGCTGTGGGAACAGTATGATTTGTAGAAATGTGGAGTTATTGCTTTTCTGGGGGGGTTGGGGGGTGTGGAGGGTGGGGAGTGGGGGGGGTGTCTGGGAGTGCAGGTGTGACAGCGAGAGCAATGCATCCTGCAGGACAGTGAAAATGAAGGAATGGAGGGATAGTGAGAGAGAAGGGAGGGAAGGAGGGAGGGAAGAGTGTGTGTTTGGGGAGGTTTGTGTTGCGCCGGCGCGACGGGCTACAAAGTGTCCGAGAGACAGAGCTGACGACGGTTGTTATCGTTCACCGCCGCGGCGGCCACTACGGGTGCGACTAATGAGTGTGGGCAGAATGAGGGGATAACTTTTAGACAACAGAATTAGATGCTCGTCGTTCCCCATCACCGCCCCATGCAGCCAGAGACCGCTAGGCCCAGACACAGCCCAGGAGTGTGAAGTGATTTCAACCAAACTTGTCCTCTTAGGGGGTTTGTCACATTAAGGCCTCTAGTCTAGTCTCCCTGTTTGAATACTAATCAGTGAGGCTGCCACTGGCTCTGCATGGAGGACCAGGATGATTCAGACACATCCGCCTCACTCACACACACACAGACCTTTCCTGGATATGGGCTACTAACATTACATTAAATGTCAAGTAATAAGTATGCCCTCGCCACACACACACATACACACACACACACACACACACACACACACACACACACACACACACACACACACACACACACACACACACACACACACACACACACACACACACACACACACACACACACACACACACACACACACACACACACACACACACACACACACACACACACACACACACACACACACACACACACACACACACACACACACACTCCACCCCTCCACCCCCATCCCCCCGTGTGTGTCTGTAGTTGTGTCTCTGCAGGCAGGGCCCCTGTGCTCTAGGTTAGTGGGTCCTTGGCTGTCGGGCGAGGGAGATGACGCTCGTTTGTCTCCAAGCCTTCAGCGGAAGGGAAGTGACTTTATGAGCCTCTAACGAGGACTTCTAATCTGATATGGGGGAGAGTAATTATGCAATTGTTTTTTAAAGACCATCGCCAACAATTAAGGAAGCCACAGATCACCCAGCGAGGAGGAGAGAGAGAGTGAGAGAGAGTGTGAGAGAGGGAGAGAAAAAAGAGAGAGAGATGAGCTAAGAGAGGGTGGGAGGATGGGAGAGGGGGAGGAAAGGGAGGGATGGAGGGGTTTAGTCAGCTCATGTTTTGGCTCTTCAGAGCCCAAGTTAAAGTCTGTGTGTGGTTCCAGTGTGGAGGCTCATGAATGTTTTAGCGAGCGCTAATGTGGGACTGGTGAGTCCAACTTGTGCACTCATGCACATTGTCAGCTCGACTTGGGCTAATTGTTGTTTTGATTTGTTTTTGTTTTGTTCTTGCGCTGAACCCCCAGCAAACCCTCCACACACACACCCACACACACACACACACACCCCAAACGCCTTCATCCCTGAGAATGGTGACTCGTTTAACACGACTCGGCTCATTTATGTGAATAACGACCAAAATGCAAGGACTACTCTGACGACATTCAGAAAGAGTGTGTGAGACTGATTCATACACACACACACACACACACACACACACACAGGTTTGAAAGTATAGATGGAAATGTGTGTGTGTGTGTGTGTGTGTGTGTGTGTGTGTGTGTGTGTGTGTGAGAGAGAGAGAGAGAGAAAGAGAGTGTACTCGTGTGTGTGTGTGTGTGTGTGTGTGTGTGTGTGTGTGTGTGTGTGTGTGTGTGTGTGTGTGCGGGTGTGTGCGGGTGTGTGTACGTGCATGGGCTACGATGGCCTCATCAGGCAGGCGGATGTGTTTATTCAAGGACAAGCCAAGCTAACCTTCCCATCTGTCCTGAGAAACTTGCAATGTACAAGACAGGTGGCCTGCAGGATGCCAGTGCTCCACTGGGCCCTAAATCTGATTAAGAACTCAAATTAGTCACTGTGCTAAATATGATCACTTTATCTTGGCACGCTGCAGCGGGGTGGGAGACTGGAACAACAGAGACGACAAACATGCTAACAAACATCCACAAATACGCCGGTTAGGGACGGCTGAACACTAAACACTCTCTTTGATACACTCACATCATGGCCAGTGCTCAGTTTGATGAACTTATTTATTGTCCAAACCTTGTGACAGGTGGAGTTTTTTTTACTCCTATCCTGTCCCTAAAGTCTATCTATATTTGCTCCTTCTATGCGGGGAACTGCATCAGTCTGCTTTCACTGTGAGGTTAACAAATGGCTCACTGGCAAATCTGGTGGAAGCTAATGTGGCTAGTGGCTGTGGACTAAAAGCATGTCAGTGCACTCCTGGAGCGTAAGGAAAATAGCCTGACATTTCCGCCAGGACAGGAAATATGAGAGATAGAGCGATTGGCGCGTGCGCCTCCAACACAAGGAAGTAAGAGCCATATAAAATGCGCCATATCTCGGCCCCCATCCAACAATGATAGGGTTCAGCCGGCAGCAGAAGCAATCTGAGAAACTCTTTTCACAGTGGAATCACTCTGGCCGGTCTCCACCTCCTGTGCCTTTTATTTTCAACAGAAACAACCCCCCACCCCCCACCACCCCCCATCTCCACATCAGATGCACACACACACACACACACACACACACACACACACACACACACACACACACACACACACACTATTCGCACCACTTCTTCCTTTCCCTTCCTTCACTGAGACCATTCATCAAGCAGCAGCACACCTACTGATAAAAAAAGCAAAAACACTGCGCGCTAAACAATAACACAAAACAAATAGATGCAGATACTGCAAGCTGACAAGGTGGAGGAGATTTCTATCCTGAAAACAGTGATTAGGACATCTTTTCAACAAAGTGAAGAAAATGACAGACAAAAAGAAAAGCCACTATATAAATTCAATGGCTGAACCTGAAAAATTGAACCCAGTAGCTTTGCACCAATAATTACCAAGTGAGATACAATAACAGAGCTGAAAGTTTAGCAAAAAGAAATGATAAAGCTGCAGTGTTATCATTCACGACTTCCGTAATCTACAGAGGCCCACTGTCAATCCATTATGCTCCAGCACCTGGAGTTTAATCTGTGAATCTGTTCGGAGGAGTTAGACTAACCGACAGGCCATTAGAGTGCCCAAGATTATTCCACCCAAAGCAACTCATTTGCTCAGCAAAAATAACTACTTTGATTTGATTCACCTTACAATGATGACGCATTTTCAACTTTCTCCCCGACTTGCTTTGACTTTAATCACGCTAACGAGCCGATTTCAAACTTTTAATTAGAGTGGAGGAGAGCGCATGTTCGGTGGGCTCGTTCCAGTCTTTAGGATTTTTTTTTTTTTTTTTTTTTTCATATTGGCTTAAGTAGCCTGAGGTTGGAGCCAGACAAATTATTAAAACGAGGAGAAACTTTTTTACTCTCAGATGTGTACCTTAATTCGAGTTTGACTGGTCGGGTCTGGTTGGAGGTGCCAATTTGAGGGAAAGTAACTTCTGGGAGAGTTCATACGGAAACTTCCATTCACATCCAATAAACACAATGGTGAGTGATAGCAGGCCGTGGAGGAAAATAATGTGATTTTAAATTAGAGCCATCAACTAAAAAGAATTTTATTTAGCACCTCATCACTCTCAGGAGGCAATGGAAAAAAGGCAGTAAAATGCTAAAGCTAAAAAATCCAATAGTGTAATTAAGAATATCTAGAGAATTTAAGCATCTGCCTCTCTGTATCATAAATACTTTTTTTGGAGACATAACACTACTCTACAGTTCCTCTGGAAGATGTCAAAGGCTTTGTAAAAATCCTCAAAACCAAATGCACAAAAATAAACAATGAGAATTTTGTACTTCAACAAATTATGAAATCAATGACTCGTCACCTCAAAACACCTGGCCCAGCATATGAATCACTGGCTACAAAATGAAAACCATGATTTGTTGCAATGTCAGTGTGCTATGAACTGCTCTATGTAGCAACATGACAAGCCATGGATAACAAAAAAAAAAAAAACAATGGAACAGAAAAAAAATATGCAAAAGATTTATGCAACCCCCACCTCCCCTTCACCCCACTCCCAAAACCAAAACATGTGCAGTCAACACCACTCACTCCTGAACTCATTTGCCCAACCTCTCCAGGCCTTGGTGAGCACAAGACTGCCTGTTTACAGAGCCATTTGGTTACCATGACTGACATATAATTACAACAGCAGCGGCAGTCGGGGAAAAAGCCGTGGCACAGGCCTGGTACGGCACGCAGGGCATTGCATGGGAAAATAATGTTTTGACATAGCTGGCTGCATTCTACATCTCTTATACATCAATTCACACTGTCAGGGCAGAGGAGGGCAGAGGCCTGCTGCATCTTGGGAAAAAAGAGAGAGGGGGGGGGGGGTTGTTTGACAATGTGAGATGTTTTGTTTTGCATATTTCTGTAAGCTGTGTGTACTTGTGGTCTTGTGGTAAATGGTTTGGATTATGCCAACAATCTGGGTGTCATCTGAGTGGCAAAAAAATGATGTTCATTGTTTTCATTCCCAACAGTCATTTTTATTCCAGCTGCTTTTATTCCTTGCTGTAGGTCTTCCCTAGAAAGTGATTAATCTAAAAACATTCAAAATGTAAGATTTTAAATGAAAGTACTTTGCCTTGGATTGCAATCTTAAAAATCATGGACTAAGCAACATCATTGTCAATAGAGTGTGGAATGAAACTTCATCAAAAGGACAATATGGCAATCCAATCAAAAGACCAACAAAACAATGCAAACTGTCGAGAGTTGCTTAAGTGTTTTTTTTTCCCCAACATATCTGCTCAAAATACAATCCTACCACAAAATATAACAAACATCAATGTTCTCCTCCAACAAACATGGTGGACATCTGCACAACAACAACCCAGCCTACCTCTACATCTGCGCTTCAACCACCACCCCACACCTCTACTCCCCTCACCCCCCTCCCAGTCCCCAGACAGTGGGTTCAGTAAACATGCTCAGCTATGGCGGTAGCGCTAGCGTGTGTGGGGCACGCAGGTTGCTGTGCATAATGGCAGAGGATGCTGCTCTCGCTCGCTCTCGCTCCTCTCGCCGACTCAAGAGCCCATTAGCAGCGACAGCTAGGCGCTCTGGAGGAGTGCGCCACCAGCGGCCATGTTTATTCATGCCTGGGACTTAGAGCATGGGGAAGGGGATGGGGAGGATGAGGACTGGGGCAGTGACTGACTACCTGACTGCAAGCAAGTTGCTGTGGTACACACACACACACACATACACACACACACACACAAACACACACACACACACACACACACACACACACACACACACACACACACACCAGCCTCCACTTGATTATGTCTGATAGATAAGAGGAAGGAGGACAGTCTGACTACTGTATTTTGTGTGTGTGTGTGTGTGTGTGTGTGTGTGTGTGTGTGTGTGTGTGTGTGTGTGTGTGTGTGTGTGTGTGCAGATGTGCTTCTGTCTGTCTGTATCTGTGTAAATGTAAGAAAATATTGAAAGAAAAAGAGGGTGTTTGAAAAATAAAAACAGAGCTCAAATTAATATGTAATAATATGTTAAGTCTACAGCATATTTGTGCCCTTGAGCCGCTGATGTGGCCAAGGTTTCATGTGACAACCTTGTATCCTTGTCGTATAGCCATACACTTCTGCTATGCTGTAGTCTAAAAAACACACAGATACTGGTGGCAAGCAGACGACTATTGTTATAGCTCTACAAAAAAAATGAAAGAGCAGAATGGTGAAGCCGAGGTGTGTGTGTGTGTGTGTGTGTGTGTGTGTGTGTGTGTGTGTGTGTGTGTGTGTGTGTGTGTGTGTGTGCACGAGGGGAGGGGGGGGTGACCTTTAGGGCTCTCCATTTCTTTGATGTTTGTCTGATAGCAGAGAGGTCTGCTGAAAGCCTGTCAACTCTCTCAGGCCGATACACACCTTATATCCCCAGCTACAGTGAGCCAAAATAAAACAGCCTGCCTCACGTGGACATTAGAACAAAAAAATAAAATAAAATAAAATAAAAAATGCAGAAATGTGCTGCATAAAGCAGTCATTTATAGATATCCTAAAAATGCATAAGGATTCGCAGAATCATTTAAAAATGCTTTAGTGAAAGTTCTACTAAGGAGAATTTCATGTAACAGTTCTTTCTCCAAAACTGCTAAATGACTAGCAGGCACACTGGACTTTGTTCTGAGGCAATATCTGCTTAATTCTGACAAATGACAGACAAGGCCAAACTAGGCACCTCAGCCATGTCTCCCTTCAACTAATAATTGAGAAAATGTGTGCGGGGCTGAAATGTCATCCATTTGGCTAAATTTAAAAACTTCATCTTCCCTGCGAAATTCATCTCTATCTCTCTCCATGCCCAGAGACAAATGGTCTGTCCTAGGGCCCTCTTAGGGCCTGCTATGTTACTGCTTTCAGAAATGAGAGGAAAACACTTAGCCGACTTAAATGATGGGACGGGATTTTGGCTCCATTGCTATCTTAATGCTTCTCAGAATTTGTATACACTAACATTGAGATGTTTGCTGGGTCACTTGGAAATGTTCTTACTTTCCAAGAAAACATAAATGAACAGAACATAAGAAAATACATCTAAAACATTTTCTTACTGTAGGCAATGTGAAAAATAATTTTATTTTCACTGAAACGATAATCATGTTCTTCGTAATGTTCGTTCTTCTAAAATCCCCCCATTTGTTGCTTTTTCTCTTTGAAACCAAGGTCAATGTAAGTCCCCAGACTTCTGAGAATGTGGACAGAAGGACACAAGCTCCCTTTCTCCAGTCCACAGTATCCTATGCGAGCACAGAGCATCTCCTCACTGGAGCCTGCTCAAACCGTCCCTTTCAAAGGCTCTGATTGAGGCCCACAGTAGGGTGTCCAGGTACATAGCTTTGGTTTGCTCCGCTACATGGAGTGTGTTATGACCCAGCCCCCTGGAATCCAACACTACACAAGCGACCAGTGCCTGCACCACAAGACTCAAGCTGTGGCACAACTGATCCCAGATCAGTAGATCACTGCACTGCGTTGTTTATCTAGTGTTCTGATACTGTACCGCAGCCAGCAGAATTGGGCTTTAACACGAGCACAGAAACTACGCCACACAACCTGTAGCTGCTACCATTCCATTCACCCCAAGGCAACAGCAGACAGTTAGTGACTCAAGCCTTCAGGGAGACTTCACAGTACACACATCACAATGCCCGAATTCAATTCAGACGCTCATGAAAAGATAAAAAAGTTAAGGAAAAAAAGACAGAGAGAGAGAGAGAGAGAGAGAGAGAGAGAGAGAGAGAGAGAGAGAGAAGCGAACTCCATGCCTTTTTAATCTGATCTTGTTAATATTTCAGAAAAACCTTACAGGCATACGAATCAATTAATTATCGCCGAAATGCAGCTCATGAATAGTGCACATGATCTGTGCCAAATACACGCGTCAATCACGCCACGGCAACAGCTGTATAATTACACCCATCCACAACCCAAGGAGAGAGAGAGCCGCCGCAACGCCACAGTCAAAGAATGCTGTTGCTTCAGGCACTCAAATTACAGATTACATGGACCTGGATGAACTTAATTTGACTTTGATCTTAATTTGAAAAATATATATATATATATATACTGTATATAGAAATTAAAGTATATATATATAGAGGTATATATAAAGGTTAGCACCACTACCCTTAATTTTGGACAGGAAAATTTAATTTAATAATGCTGGGCACTAGAAACTGTAGCAAGATTCCTTACAAAAAATATTGTAGAAAAATATATGCTGGTGTTTTGTTAATACATTTTCTTGGAAAGAACAGCTTGTACTCTTACCAGTCGAGTTAAAAAAAAAAAAAAACTATCCATCTTCCATATGACTTTCCCCTATGCAGGCATGTCAATGCGAAGCTTTCTATGACGCAAACCCATCTTATTAAATAGCATCTGAAAAACACCCTCAGCCCTCTCTCAGGAATCTAACTGAATGTTAGAAGAGTCTAATCAGCCTAGCATGCAGAATTAAATTTCAATTACCATCAAGGGAAGGATGATTAATTTTCTTTTACAGGTTTGCCTTGCTTTCTTTCTCTGTAGTTCTCTCTCCCTCTCTCTCTCTCTTTCTCCCTTTCTCTGTCTGTCTGTCTCTCTGCCTGTCTGTCTGTCCGTAAAGAACAGCCTACTGTGTATAAGCCCAGGGGAATGGAGGGATGAGGGCATATTAATGGCCATGTAGCCCAGACAGGGGAGTCTGAGAGGGGGCAGGAGAAGGAGGGACAGAGGGTCTGCTTTCAGCACTGGAGCAACAAAACCTCTCTCTTGAAGCTAAAGCGCTCCTGTTCACACCTGTTCACATTCTCAGCACAGTCTGTGAACGGCTACCCTATGGTAGAAAAGGCCATTTTAATGGTCAGTTGAGAACTACAGTACAAGGTTAGTCACTGGCATAATATCTTTATACGTTGTATCTATAATCACTTTGTCTTTGTGCCATGTAGTTGTAAGATGTAACCTATAATTGCAATACAAGTCTAGTTTTTGTGTTTGAATGTCAGAATGGAAATGTATTTCAATTCACAGTGTAATTATTTATGTTTAGCCTTAAATATTTAGTCTACTTCACCCCATGCCTCAGACTGATGTCTGGTATTCAGCTGTAACTTCAGATATCACCTGTCCAAGTGAAAAAAAATGTTGGTTCTGCTTTGACTTCTATCCAAGGCAAAAAATATCAAGAGAGAGATCTCAAACAAAGCGTCAAAACTGTAAAACAAACGACATCAAATTACCAAACAGCAGCAAAATAGAATCATGAAAGCATCTAAGAAGCATGCCGTTTTACAACTAGCTTTCTTTTTATTTGTTTGGTTTCCACAGGATGCCTTCATCCAGAGACAGACAACAGAGGCGAGGCAAACCAGAGGACGAGAGAGGAGAACATGGAGCTGTCCGCGAATAGTCCAAACAGACGTGGAGCAGACAGGTCATGGCACCCACGCAAACCCTGGTTCGGCTCCAGTCATACAAAGCAAGGAAAGCGCTCTCCCTACACAAGGCCTCCACTCTCCGGGAAATCTATACAATGCATTATTAAAGACGCACAGACAAAGAAACAGGTAGATGAAAAAAAAATAAGAAAAAAGAAAAAAGAAAGAGAAAAGCAGTTGAATTATTGAATGCCAGGCACCTTTAAAAAAGAGAAGAGAGAAACTCATACGGTTTTCCAATCTGAGAAAAAGTAGGTCAGAAAAAAAACATAAGGGAGAAACTTGCAACAAAGTCATATATACTAAGAGTAACCTCATACAATGTTCAGAACGTGTTGGGCAGGGTACACGTACAGTACGTTGCCTTTCTCTCTCTGTGTGTGTGTGTGTGTGTGTGTGTGTGTGTGTGTGTGTGTGTGTGTGTGTGTGTGTGTGTGGTGAGAGAGAGAGAGAGAGAGAGAGAGAAAGAGAGAGAGACATAATGCATGAGTGTGTGTGTGTACCATATGTGTCAATGGTGTACATTCATTGTCTGTTCTATGTACACAGTGGTGTGTGTGAAAATGTGCGTGTGTATGTGTGTGTGAGTGAGAGAGTGAGGACTTGAGAGGAGTGAGGAAAGAGAAAGGGAGAGAGAACAGAGGGCCAAAAAAAGTAGAAAAAAAACTCCCACTCCAAAGGTGAACTCCAAAGCCGCAGATAATACAGTCATCAGGAATCAATACAAACATGTTTTAGCAGTCTGCTTTAAGGCGCTCGGACGCGTCGGGCTAATGCAATCCATATGAAATCCCATTAGCACGTTTAGCTAGCGCACCCCGGTGCGAAAGGCCCAGCTGTGGTGGGTGAAGTTAATGCTGCCGCTTTCATTGTGCTCCCCTTCATTCTCCAGATATAATCCCCACAGAAACGGGAGCGGAGAGAAGCCCAGAGAGAAGCCCAGTGTGCTGAGAGCCAGGCTGACCCAGCGGGGAGGGCTATAAACCAGCCTAGAAAAACCTCCTCCCCAATAGAGAGATAGAGGGGACTGAGGGGACTGGGGGGGCTGGGGGAGTGCTTGGTTTTTGGGACTTGAGTTGGGACGGGAGCCCTGGAGTGCTGGTGAGAAGGAAAAGATTGAGGAGATGGAGAAGAAAGAGAGAAACAGGGTGAGAGACAAAGGAGGAGAGTGAGAGGAGGATGAGAGAGAGAGAGAGAGAGAGAGAGAGAGAGAGAGAGAGAGAGAGAGAGAGAGAGAGAGAGAGATGATATAGGTATGGGAACAATGTGAAAGGCAAAGGAGGAGAGAGAGGAGGATGAGATAGAGAGGTGATAAAGGTATGGATACAGTATTAAAAAGAGAGAAATAAAGAAAGGAAGGGAGAATGCAAGGAAGAAAAAAAAGACAGAAACAAAGAAAGATTCAATTAATGAAAAACAGGGGGAATGAAAAGCAGGAAGAATGCAAAAACAATGGTGTTGTTTGTCCATAGGAACCTCTAAAAATGAGGAAAGCTCTTTTGGCAGCGTGATCGTGTTACCACACAGCCGCATCCGAACAGAACAGAACAAATTGCCAGGGCCGCCTCTTAAATAAGCATGACATGACATCTGACAAACATTTCCGGACATTTCCAAACATCTGCTCTACTGTCCGTAAACATCCACAGCGGAGGGAAAGGTACACACTCGGCAAGCTGCTGTGTTCCATGCCAGCAGGAACAAACCTTCATAAATACAGTGTCACAAAACTGCCGACAAATGTAACGACACAGCTAATAACTCATTATGGGTTACACAACACTGTGGGGCCAGGGATTCTGTTTTGAAGTGAGAACAGGAGAAGCTTCCAGTAATAATTTGATTCTCAGGCTTGTCTGAACAGATGCGATAGCGACATGTTTCCCCACTGCTTTCTGATTGACTGACTGACTGTGCATGTGTATGATTACACACACATGCACACACTCACAAACACACACACACACACTCACAAACTCACACACACACACACACACACACACACACACACACACACACTGCTCTGGCATACTCAGCTTCCATGGGGAGAATGTGAGTCTGCATGCAAGTGCCCGCACAGTCATGCTTGTACATACTGAACATGTATCTGTATACGGGCATGTGTGTGTGCATGTGAACATGTGTTTGGCACTTGAGTCAGAGATGTACGAAAGCAAGGATACAACCTCTGGCCTCACACTAAGATGCCAACCATATTCAGGTTTTGTGTGCTCCTCTAACTTTCTTTTTCTATACATCCCTTCTTCTGTGTTTTCTTTTCCACAGCTTCTTCCCTTCCATCCATCCATATGTGTCTGCTCTCTGCATCAGTGTGCACTCAGGACTAAATGGCTCCATAAAGCTTCCTCAGGAGGAGGGATACTCTGGAGTGCCTCTTATACTGAGTCTCCTAACTGACTTTCCAGCATATCACAAACCTCCCTGTAGATGGACCATTCACAGGCTCTCTCCACAGGTGTCTAAACTCAGGCTGTGTGTGTGTGTGTGTGTGTGTGTGTGTGTGTGTGTGTGTGTGTGTGTGTGTGTGTGTGTGTATGTGTGTGTGTGTGTGTGAGTGTGTGTGTGTGTGTGTGTGTGTGTGTGTGTGTGTGTGTGTGTGTGTGTGTGTGTGTGTGTGTGTGTGTGTGTGTGTGTGTGCATGGTGCATGCATGTGTGTGTATTTTGTGTATGTGTGTGTGTGCGTATGCGTGCTTTCTCTGGCAAAGACTGTTGTGCATTGCGTTCTATGCTATTGTGGAGCTGACAGCCTTCTCAGCCCCTCCTGCTCAGGTGCGGATGTGTGTATTGTTATGTGTGTGAACGGAGAAGTGTGTGTGTGTGTGTGTGTGTGTGTGTGTGTGTGTGTGTGTGTGTGTGTG
>JAODXP020000024.1:12396706-12401706 GCA_027497455.2 Sardinella longiceps | reverse complement strand
CCACACGACAGCCACACCTAGGCTGGATCAAGTCTAGATCAGGAATAGGGATCAGGGCTAATAAGAGTTAGACTAGGGCTAGATCAGGGACAGTAAGGATAAGACTATGGCTAGGTCAGGGTTAGACTAAGGTTAGATAAGGGTTAGTAAGGGTTACATCAGGGACAGTAAGGGCTAGTCTAGGGTTAGATCAGGGTTAGACTAAGGCTAGATCAGGTGTCCATTAAGTCAAGATGAAGGCCAGGTCTGCTCAGAATCAGGTGCTACTAGCCTGGCCCTGGACCAGTAAGGGGAAGTGAGTGAGTGAGTGAGTGAGTGAGTGAGTGAGTGACTAGTCTGGCCAATGTAGGTGGAGGTAGAGTGCTGAAGGAAGGGAGGGAGAAAGGGATGAAATTACCATGGTGATGAAGTGTGCTGTTGGCCTCCCAGGTGTAGTGTCTTGGGCCTAGAGGCTGCACAGGAGCTGGGATTAGCAGGCCTCTCCCAATAGGGATCGCTGTGGGAGAAGAACGTGAGAATCTCTTAAAGTCGGAAAAAAAGAGAGCGCTGGAGGAAAGAGTTAGTGGTGTCATCCATTCCCGCCCTCCTCCCAACATGTCCATCATACATTACTAATCATTTCTAACACAGAGTCCAGTGTCCAGACGCTTGTTTTGTTTTTGTATGTCAGTGAAAATTGCAGGTGTTTTTACGCATGATACAAGGACACAAATAGCAACACGTATGTGAACTGTGGAACACAGTGGTTTGAAAGAAAATCTAAAGTTTATGGAACATTTTGTGAAAAGGTAAAGAAAATTTATTCATTCATTTATTTATTTATTTGCAAATTACTTGATTTTAGATCTTGAGAATGTTTTGTTATACCCAGAGTACAGGATGGTAAAGGCTTCGTTTCTTTAGGTCGGTTTTGTTCCTTTAGCTGGTTTTAGTGTATAGTAGCTTATTTCTGTTTTGAACGGTAAGAGATTCTGAATAGCTTTTCAATAATTCACTTAACTTGGTCTTTTGGGCACTTAAAGAGATGGAGGTTTTTCGTTCTTGAGTGTGTGTGTGTGTGTGTGTGTGTGTGTGTGTATCTGTGTGTGTGTCTCTGTGTGTGTGTATCTGTGTGTGTATCTGTGTGTGTGAGTGAGTGTGTATGAAGTAAGGGCGGCTCATTCTTTGGCCGCCTTCCATTCTGTCAGTCTTGAGCGTGAAAATGAGCAACGAGACAAGGCATCTACTCAGTCTCTCTCTACACACACACACACACACACACAGACAGACACACAAACACACACAAAGAGGTCTCTGTATAGCTTTTATTTGTTAAGAGCTCTCCATATTTCCTATTAAACAGCTCAGGCTGTTAGTGAGATCATCACGAAACTGAAGGGGAGGAGGAGGGCAAGTTTACGAGGGAGTGAAAGAGAAAAGAGAAGGGGGGGGGGGGTGGGGGGTGAGGAGGGGAGAGAGAGATGAAGCCGCTGCCGCACTGTACACGGCCGCTATCTCCTCAAGATTGATGTCTTGCAATTTACAAACTTGTGCGAGCCACGTGTCATTTAGTGGAATTTATTCCCTGCAGGTTCAGTGAATGTCAGCCGGTGCAATAGGCCCCACAATCACCCTCACTCTCGGCCCGACTGGAGACACACACACACCCACACAATACACCAGTGTGTTGTGGACAAACACAAACACACACACACACACACACACACACACACACACACACACACACACACAACATGTTTCTCGAACACAGGTACACATGCATACACACATAAAAACACACACACACACGCTCTCTCTCCGTCTCTCTCTAAGACACACAAACACACACACACGCGTGCACACACAAACACACATGGCCTGAATGGCCTAGTGTGGCACATTGTATTTTGTTTCATGGCTGTAAAGGTAAATTGCAGACAGCATAGAGAGATTTGGCCCATTTTTCAAAGCAGACTATATTACACGGCGGCGGTGGAGGTAGCGATGGCGGTGGCGGTCGTGGAGCGGAGCGGAGGGGGCATTCTTTGCGAAATGATACACTTTTTTCTCCCCCCTTCTCACCTGTTGGGAAAACTAATCCTGCCGCCCCCATTGTACTCCATAAAAATGCTCTGAAGTGGCCTTTAGACAATTTCCAGGGGAATTGGCCCTAAGATTGAACATGTGTCATTCCTGCCTATGGCTTCTCTTTCATTCTTTCCCTCTCTACCTCTCTCTTTCATTCTTTCCCTCTCTCTCTCTCTCTCTCTCTCTCATTCTTTCTCTCTCAGTCTTTTTCTTGACTTCTCTCTCTCTCTCTCTCTCTCTCTCTCTCTCTCTCTCTCTCTCTTTCTTTTTTTCTTGTTCTCCCTCCTTTCTCTCTCTCTCTCTCTGTCCACACATGCATGTTCCTAACCCTCTGACCCTGCACTTGTTTCTCCGCGCACTTCCGACTAGCGAGGGACTAAGAAGAGGAAAACTCAAATCCCACTCTGGATTTAGACAGGTGGTCTTACTCCACTGCTTCAGCAAAGCTGCTTGCTGATTGGGGACTGAGGTGTGTGTGTGTGTGTGTGTGTGTGTGTGTGTGTGTGTGTGTGTGTGTGTGTGTGTGTGTGTGTGTGTGTGTGTGTGTGTGTGTGTGTGAGGGCATGTAAGGGCTTTGTTCTTTGGAAATTCACTAAACTAGACTTAAAGAATAAATTGTGTATCAGTGTATGTGTGTGTTTATGGGATCACTGATGGATGTGTGTGTGTGTGTGTGTGTGTGTGTGTGTGTGTGTGTGTGTGTGTGTGTGTGTGTGTGTGTGTGTGAGGGTATAGGTTGAGTAGGTGAGGAAGTGAAACATGTCGACGCGAGGGATCCCCGGTGCCGAGCAGCTTCGCTCGGACAAGTCGATAATAAGCTGAGGAGGGGCGTCTCTTTCCGCTGACGGCCCACTGTCAGATCAGATAGGCACTGGGCTTTAGGGACGCCTCGGCACGCCAGAGAGAGAGAGAGAGAGAGAGAGAGAGAGAGAGAGAGAGAGAGAGAGAGAAAGAGAGCAGGAACAAGAGAATAAAAGAGAGAGAGCAGGAATGAGAGAATAAAAGAGACAGAGAGAGAGAAGGAGAAGGAGAAAAAGCGAAAGAGAGAGAGAAAGGTCTGGCTGTGTGGAGCAGCCGAGTTCTCTCCCTTTGGCGATGCAGTGGAGCCAGGCGGTGGAGCCTTGGCGACCCTCACAGGTGAAGGGCTGGACTCGAGGGGGGGCTTAAGTTCAACACTTCCTTGCTGGGAAGATGCTCTGCAAACCGACAAGCAGCTGAAGCTAGTGGAGCAATCATACGAGCCCGAGGTGAGAAAACACCAACCCCCTCACACATCATTAACCGACAGAGGAGAGGAGCAAAGCACATTACATCTCTCCCCATTCTCCACCACCACACAACTTTCTCAACCTCCCTCCCTCCTTCCCTCTCTCCCTCCCTCCCTCTCTCCCTGCCTGCCTTCATCCCCCCTTTCCTCAATCCATACTCAATAGAGTGAACAAGGAAATGGTGTAAAGACTGAACAAAAGATCAAGCAAGCGATCAAGCTACTTTTTTTAGTGAGTGTGTGAGAGTGTAACTGTGTTGTGTGTGTGTGTGTGTGTGTGTGTGTGTGTGTGTGTGTGTGTGTGTGTGTGTGTGTGTGTGTGTGTGTGTGTGTGAGGGAGGGAGGATTGGAGTCTCCTAACAGGGGGACAGTGTGATTAATAAGAGTGGTCAGCTCGACAGGAGGAATGCCCCCTTTCACCAGGGTCCATCAAACCCCCTCAGCATTGAGTTTGGGGGTTGGGGGTTGGGGGTTGGGGTGGGATTGGGGGGAGGGTGGCATGTTTATTGGGAGTTTATATTGACTCCTGGATTGGCTGGTAAGGTCCCCGGCCGCGTGATTTAAGGGGGGCTTTTATCGATGTCATCTGGCCGAGTGAGGTGAGTGGCATTTACAGGTGAATTTCTCTTCCTGGCCGAGACTCGGCGAGTCCATTACAATAACACAGAGCCTGCACAGGCCACACACACACACACACACACACACACACACACACACACACACACACACACACACACACATGCGCACGCACACACACCCCTCCCCCAGCTATCACCAGCACACAGCACACTGACCACAACAACAACAACAACTACAATCACCAATCCACCCCTCCCACATACACAAACACCAAAACACAATACAACACACACACACACACACACACACACACACACACACACACACACACACACACACACACACACACACACACACACACACATATACAGACCCTCCCTTTTTACACCAGCTTCTGAGAAGCCGTAAATCTGAGTGTGTGAGCGTGCAGGGGGACTAGGACCGCGTGGTTAACCCCTTACTCGTTTCACGGGCGCCAGATTAACAGCCTCACTCTCCCCCGCCCCCTGTCAAAGTCCCGGAGGCCAGACGCACAGACAGGAGATGAGGTACCCTGGACAACACCAACACCAACACACACCCTCTTCCTCTTCCTCCTGCCCCTCCTCCTCTTCCTCCTACTTCTCAGCTCTGATCTGTCAAGGCTGCACTGCCGGGACTCAGCCACATGTCAGCCAGGTGAGGGCCGCATCCACTCTTTCCTGAGTGAGCACTAACTTGTCCTTTATAGGCACAGGTACATGACCAGTGTGTTTCTAAGTAAAAAACAGTGATGTTGACTCTGGTCCTAGTGCTCACAATAAGAGTAGGAGTGCAGAAAATGCCATGGGATTCAGGTTCAAATGGCTAACTCTAATCAAGGCAAATGGATGCTGTCTTTTTTTGTCGTATTCATTTCTGTTTCTCTGAGATCTATTGTCTTAAAGAACACAGGATGAGACAGATCATCACTCCATACTTTAAACAGCCTATGAGTGGGAGGTACAATACTGTGCCATGTGATAGAGGTGAAGAAAAGAGGGATAGAACGAGGGAGTAACTGATAGAGAGAGGGAGAGAGAGAGAGAGGGAGAGGGAGTGTCCGGGG
>JAODXP020000024.1:12389206-12391706 GCA_027497455.2 Sardinella longiceps | reverse complement strand
GGAGAAGGACAGAGATGGAGGGAGAGAAAGGGAAGGACAGAGAGAGAGAGAGAGAGAGAGAGAGAGAGAGAGAGAGAGAGAGAGAGAGAGAGAGAAATGATACGCGGCTTTACACACGCTGACTCCCCAGTCGGGCTTTGAGGACAACTTCACGCCCGTCTCCCAGCAGCCACAGTTCAGCGGCGATAAAGCACCCAGTCACCTGACTGCTGCCCTTGAGTAGACTCCACTCCAATCCACTCACACACACACACACACACACACACACACACACACACACACACCTACCCTCTCAATGCCAATGCTCAACTCCATGCCAGTTTCGGGAATAGCAGGACCAACACATGAAATCACACAACCCTGCCATCACTACAGACCTACAAGAGGAAGGTCAACATACAAATACAACAGCCAGTGAATAGTCCAGGGGGTTGTGTTAAAACACACACACACACACGCACACACGCACACACACACACACACACACACACACACACACACACACACACACACACACACACACACACACACACACACACAAGGTGGATAGGGAGGGTTCACTATGAACAGAGCCCTCCAGGCATGAGGGGAAGAAAAAGAACAGAGAAGGGTCTGAATGGGTTTGGGTGTGTCTGAGAGAGTACTGTATATCATGGCGCGCCAGAAACAGCTTAGTCCAAATGGCCTCTCTCCCTGCAATGGCTTTTGGCAGAAATAGAGTCTCCGTTAGCCATCGGCTACCGCCGCCACCACCACCGCCACCGCCGCCATCACCGCCACAACCTTTTTAGTAGAGCTGGGGTCAGGGCCACGGATGTTCAATTAAGGCCGGCGGCTATTTGTATGTGTGTACAGTGGAACTTTCAGGCCGGAGTCTCTATTATGTCTACAATGCGCGCTGTCATATTTGATTTGCAGCATGATGCGGCAGCAAGGAGTGTGTCTGCCGCGCCTGCCACGTCGAGTGAAGGAGAGAGAGAGAGAGAGAGGGAGGGAGGGAGGAAGATGGAGGAGGGGATGAGGGGGGTGGTGCTGAAGGGAGGGAGACAGAAGGAGAAATGGAATGAGAGACAGAGAGAGAGAGAGAGAAAGGGAGGGAAATAAAGATGAGGCCTTAGAGAGAGATTGCTCCCTCGTTTTACCTTTGAAATGCCTTCAAGTAGAGGTCTGACTGTAATTATTGTCAGTGTGTGGCTGCGTCACATTCTGCGTTAATGAGAATCCCCTACCACAACACAATCACCCCCTTTCCCCTTCACAACACATGCACCCCTCTCCCCTTGCTCACGACAACCACCCCCCACCCCCACCCCAATGCCCCCCTCCCCAACACCAAACACAAAAAAGGAAAGAAAAAAAAAAGACTAACAATCATGGACTATTGCTGTAGAAAAAGCAAGTAATTGATACACTGGCGCCCGGCCAAATGCCTCCTACTCCAATTAGGGCATCATCTTCCCTTTTCCTTTTGTGGGAATATTTGAGGGCAAACACCACCTCACTACATTTGCATAGGGTGTCATTTTCACCACTGACGATTAGAGTGAGGAGCGCGGCTCGGCCTCTTGTAAAATATAACCATCTGCGTTAGGAGGCCTTTTCCCACGTATTACATATGCATTTATGCATTACTGTATTTATGCATGTCAATCCTGTGAAGATGATTTTCATTCTCTAGATTTTTATATATATATATATATATAACCTGGATATCTCAGAAACAAATCAGGCAACAGCATTTTTTTTAGTGCCTGAGTGTGTGTTGTGTCTGCCACAAAAAAGAAAGAAAGAAAGAAAAAAAAAAAAAAAAAAACACGATGTTATCAAATTTGAAAAAATCGCATGTGCCTTTGATGGAGGAGGATGCTTACAGTGGAGAGAGAGAGAGAGAGAGAGAGAGAGAGAGAGAGAGAGAGAGAGAGAGAGAGAGAGTGGCGGGGAGAGGAGGCTTCAAAGAGGCTTTAAACGACAGCAAAACAAGCTCTTACAGGCGGCCAAGGTCCTGAAGCCAGAGCATCTAAATGGCTACAGTGAGGGGTGGCAGTGGCATCACAGACAGAGAGAGAGAGAGAGAGAGAGAGAGAGAGAGAGAGAGAGAGAGAGAGAGAGAGAGAGATGAGGAGGGGGAAGGGAGGGGATGCTGATGACGCCATGGCAGGGTTGGGAGTGGAAGAGGACGAGCAGATGAGAGGGAGGGAGGATGAGAGAGAGAGAGAGAGAGAGAAAGAGAGAGAGGGAGGGGAAGAAAGGGAGGGAGGGAGAGAGAGAGGGAGGTGGAAGGCGGTACTGGGGATATAATGAAGCAGGTATAGGCTAGCGCTTGATGCACAAGCATACAGCTGTAGGGAAGGGATGACTCATTTCAGGAGCCAGAGCACTCACCAAAACACAAACACTAGTCATCCATGAGCAGGATCCACACACACACACACACACACACGCACACACACACACACCGACCTCGGCCTTCACCAGTGCTGTTAACTGAGTTAACAGAAAG
>JAODXP020000024.1:12381706-12384206 GCA_027497455.2 Sardinella longiceps | reverse complement strand
ATTTTTAATGCATTTTTAAATAAAGTCAAACTTAATATTCAACCAGTGCTTATCAGTGTTTCTTTGCAAAGCAGGTCATAAATATTAATGAAGCTTCGCTGAAGACGTGAAAGGGCCGGCTGTGCATCGCCTTTTCTACGTGAAAGAAAGGGAGGGGGAGGAAGGGAGGGGGGAGGGAGGGGGGGTTTATCACAAATAAAAACCCCTGGGTCATTTTTCACAGGAATAATTGCCCTGCATGTGGTAAATGGTGTTATTTTCTGGTATTTAAAACTTTGGCAGGGCTCCTCGTGCAATGATTTGCTGGCCGCGGCTAATACTGGCAAGGCGACAGCGAGAAGAAAAGGCAGGAGAGGAGCGCGCGTCAGAGAGAGGGAACCACAAGCCCGACGCTGGCTGGCTGGTCAGCTGGAAGGTTTTTGACATCGACAGGAGCGGAGGAGAAAAAAAAGAAGAAAAAAAACACTGAGGGGTGTTATTTCATGGGGTCTGTTTCTCTCTCTGTGCTGACACACTTACTGTAAACTGAGAGGGAGGGAGCATGAGAGAGGGATAGGAGAGAGAGAGAGAGAGAGAGAGAGAGAGAGAGAGAGAGAGAGAGAGAGAGAGAGAGAGAGAGGGAAAGTTCTGGAAGGAGTGAAGGAGGGAAAAAAAAATGTTGACAGCCCCAACCACCACCGGTAAAAAACTCACAAGTAAAAGCAAGTAAAAATAAGAGCAGACGTCAAACGCGATGATGATTTCCTGTCTGGGGTGCCCCTCCGGGGGCTGAGTGGTACATTCCGCCCCTTTAGATGGATGGGTGGAGGCTCTAGGCTTCTCTGACACACAGCTCGCCTCAGCGCGTGTCAGATGTCCAACAACAACAACAACAACAACATGAAAAAGCCCACTGAACCCACGCCCAGAGTCGGCTTGCTGGACGAAGCTTGTCGACATCCAGCACGCTTGTTTGGATCGGGCGCCTGGACAAGAGCGAATCCCCAACACTCACCAGGCACTGGGTTCAGGTGCATGTTTGGCTCAGGGCCCACGGTGGGCAGCTCCTAACACATGGAGAGGCGAGGAGGGGGGGGGGGTGTTGGGGAGAGGTGGGCAGCAGGCCACTGACCTTCACCCAATATCACACCAAACACACAGACTATTAGCACAAGGTGTGAGAGAGCAGTAGCAGTGCTGCTGCTGCTGGCACTAGTGATGGTTGTTGGGGAAGAAGAGAAGAACGCACCAATTAGGGCAAATCCCAATGTCACCCCTAAACCCTGAAGCCTGAACCCTCAAATACTTAAACCAACAACAACCAACAACAACCAACTTGAACCCTCAAATACTTAAACCAACATGAGGCGACTAAATGATTGACTACATCTGGAGGCCATGGCTCAATGGGCTAGAGTCTGACTCAAGGTCATTTCCCAATCATTTCCTGTCCACCTCTATACTGTCCTATCTTATTAAAGAGGAAAAAAAATGATTGGCTACTTCATACCAATTCATGCAGACTCAGTTACTGTATTTGTTCTTGAGTCCAGCACCCAGTCGTGAGCAGCTGTGCTATGCATATCCTTTGTAGTATTCAGAGAAGAGAATTCCAGAACACATCTGGCTGTGCTGCGGCCCTGCTGTGGTCCAGATGTGGCTGGAGCGGGGGGCGTGGGGTTGGAGGGGAGATCAGAGGTCTTGGCTAATGGGGCTGGAGTGGCGCTGGCCAGCAGGGCCGTGTGCTGTGCTGTGAAGTGGAGTCAGCACAAAGGTGCCCAGTCAGTGTGTGAGTGGATGGAATATGTGCCTGGCTGCACAATTAGTCTGATTGAGGGGTTGAGAAACGGCACCCTTTCGCACCCTTTGTCTTGCCTCTCTCTCTCTCTCTCTCTCTCTCTCTCTCTCTCTCTCTCTCTCTCTCTCTCTCTCTCTCTCTCTCTCTCTGTGAGTCTATCCAGGGGGCCAATCAAATTGGCACATTTGTTTGCTGATTGAAGATCTGAGATCTTTCAAATCTTTCAGCTGCCTGCTGGCTTTACGGAAATACAGCATCAAATGCACACATACATATACACACACTATACACACACTACACACACACACACACACACACACACACACATACAGACGAAAAAAAATGAAACTTCAGAAATCAGATGATTAGGACATGTTTGCTCACAGAGGTCTCTTGCCAATCCTCTATCAGTCTGACCCCTGTGATTTTCATTAGAGATATCAATAAAAAACAGGCTTTTGAAATGAAAAAGACAGAGTGCATGCTGGGACACGCTACGTTTAATTTCCTGTTGGTTTGCGGGGTTGTTAGGACAACACAAGACCCCGATAAGGATCAACAACCTGATAGCAGGTGACGGGGTTCCAACCACAAGACGACGGTTAACTTTCTCGTATTGTGGCGCCCAAACAGTGAGTGTAGGCTGCATATTCGCTCGGCTGTTGATCTCGCCAGAGATGGATTACCAGAACTTGAAATTCAAACAGCAGGCGATGTGTTCCA
>JAODXP020000024.1:12374206-12376706 GCA_027497455.2 Sardinella longiceps | reverse complement strand
TCCGAATCATGATGAATTGGGTACTGATGAATTGTAGTTAGGGAGGGGGGTGGGGGTGGAGTGAGGGGGTGGGGGTGGTGTAGGGAGAGGGTGCAGAAGCAAAGAGGTGTTTGAGGGAGAGGGACGAGGTCAGGGTCGGTTACACAATATGTGAACATGTTGGGCACAAGCCCTGGAAACCAGCCTGGCTCTGCAGACAGTGGTGAGGAGGAGGAGGTGACACTAAAGTGACACTGGCTGTGACAAAACAATATTTTTTGTCTCAACAGCACAGTCAAATACCCACCAAAAAACAAGATGTAATAATATTTTAATTTCTTTTTTTTTTGCTGTCTTAGTCTGTCTAGTAACACAACATTGTTAATCAATCATTCTATCTGCTTAGTTGTATCTTTTACACACCAATGCTTTAAGACTGAGCCTTACAAACATGTAGACACTACAGTATATCCAAGTCGATGGAATATCAATGTTTATGATATCATTAACTTTGGCTTCTCCTTCTTTACTGCATCAAGACATCACTATTCTAAGCCTCTGCAATGTGAGATGATCTTTATGATGGTGATCGTGACATTCAGGGAGAGAAGCCAGTTTGGAGTCCACAGCAGTGAATGTGTCACCGCTTTCAAGCAACCCGCGCTGTTGCCATGCATGCCAGTCACTCAACATGCACTGGAGATGTGTGGGGTTGATGTGACGAGAGCCTGTGTGACTGGAGTGTCACACGTCAAACAGCTACGGTTTGCCTCTCGCGCTCGCTCGCTCACGTGCTTGTTACCTGAGATGAGCAAAGCATGCTGGGTAGGCGACTGGAGAGATGTTTTCTAAGGGAAAAGGGAGTCTGGTCCAACTTATTTTCTCACGTCTTGACCTTGCAGCTGTGCAAAGTACACGCCTGAGTTCTCCGTGAGTTACTGGAGTAAAATGGGAAAATACTTTGCTCTTGACAGAATGCCTGTCATATCAATATCATATGAATAAATACAAAACCAGGGCTATAGAAATTGTTTTAGTCTCGAGGCACTGTTGTGGATATTTTTCATCTGTATGAAAACATTTTCTCACCATTCAAAACATTTTCTAATATGCCCATGCAAATATAACAAATGGGGAGAATTATAGTATAATGTATACTTTCAATACAAGTTCCAAACAATAGATCGGACCACTGTAGCAGCAGCAGCAAGCATGCCTAATGTGGTCATTTTATGTGATATGTTCAATGCGATAGCAGTGATGGTGGAGTGCTGGTATTGCTCGACGGAGTGAAATATCTCAGCAGTCTCGCAGTGACATTAGTTTCTCCTCAACCACACAACAGCACATGCTGAAAAATACGCTGAGACTCCATCCCACAGACAGTATTGTATACACAGCCAACACCCCCTCACCATCTCACCCCCCTCACCCCAGTCCTCTTTACTGGAGTTCATGCATGGCTTTCAGACGCTTTTTACAGTTTGATGCCCTCCCACAAATCACCACTGTTTTGCTTGCCAGGCTAAAGACCTTTTTTTTATGTAAGTCCACAAATTTGAGGTAGATGGAGTGGGTGTGAAGAAAGCGAGAGGAGAAGAGCGAGGAGGAGGGAGAGAGGGAGGGATGGTGGGAGTGGAGGAGAGAGAAAGAGAGAGAGCGAGAGAGGCAGAGGGAGGGAGGTGATGGAGTTTCCAAAGAGCGAGCACAGTTGGCACAGAGGCGAGCGGGCAGCGGTCCAAAAACTGGCAAGAGAACAACCTTCCAGCAACAACACAAAGAATGAGATGAATGAAGAACGCTCCGGCCAGCGGATCCTATCGGACTTGAAAAGAGGAGGAGGAGGAGGAGGAGGAGGGGGGGGAGAAAAATCACTCAATGCCGGACTGTTCCAGCCAAAAGAGAGGGAGCGAGAAAGAGAGAGAGGGAGAGAGGGAACTCGGCACAAAAGGCCCTGTTTTCTCAATAAAACATCACGTGGACTTCGGGCAGATTCCCGTGAAAATACGGCAGTCAAGAACAAGGACCACAACCGTCTGTCGGTTAAAAGAAAAAGAAAATAGTCTTAAAAGTACCAAGGTAAGATTCTTCAAACACAGCTATGCACAAACCAAATAAAACATCACTATGTACCCCGGGTGTGATCCATTCATTTGCTGCCGAGGTGCACAGCTGGGGGAAAGAAAAGGCCCAGAAAGCCAGTCTGATTTAAAGTTTCCCACGGAGAGAGAGAGAGAGAGGAGTGAGCAGTGAGCCTCGGCTGAGTCTTTCAGGCTGTTTAGGGGCGCAGGTAGAATCCTCTTCAAATGGGCAGGAAGCGGGGGTTGAGATCCTGCAGTCGAGGCCTAACGGAAAGCGCTCTCATATACCCCCACAGCACCCCCCAAACCCCTACCCCAAGGGCGGCCGGCTGGTGAGAACAAAAAGCCCATCACCAGCTTGATTGGCAATCGTAGGGTGTGTGTGTGTGTGTGTGTGTGTGTGTGTGTGTGTGTGTGTGTGTGTGTGTTGAGGTTGGGGG
>JAODXP020000024.1:12294206-12371706 GCA_027497455.2 Sardinella longiceps | reverse complement strand
TTTTTTGGTGATGGCAAATTAATTTTTTCTTCTCTCTCCACAGCACTTGATTAAAAATTTACCTACCACATGCAGCCGTGCAACATGAGAAATATGTAAATTCCTCTTTTTTTCTGTATTTTTTTCTCCTCCTCATCCTCTTTACACCCCCCCCCCCACACCCACACACACACACACACACACACACACACACCAGCCCCTTCTTATCTCCATATCAAATGTTCTCGGAATGCAATACTTCAGAGGTGAGAGAGAAGAGCTTGTGTTGCACAGATCTGGGGAGAAAAGGCGCCTTAGCATTTCCATTCTGAGCACAAACGCAAATACCACGTCTTACAGTAAGTCCTCATGTATATCAAAGCGCAACATTTATATATAAGAGGAGCGGATGGCCTTGCACCAGCTCCAATCGTGTGGTGGGGAGAGAGAGACGAGAGAGAGAGACGACGCACTGTCACGTTCGCTCGCACGTCTCATTGAACGAAAGCCTCTTGTCGCTCGGCGGCTTTCATATTTGAAGAATTAAGAGATGGAGTGGGGAGTGGAGAGAGAGAGAGAGAGAGAAAGAGAGAGAGAGGACTCTCTTTGGCATGACTGCAGCTGAGTTCCCGTGGAGTTAGCATCAGTGGCTGTTCATTGAGACATGCTTGACTGCAGTGCGCACGGCTTGTAACAAACCCCAGCAAGTGGTTGCGGCCCAGGTGATATCCCCAGCACTGCGAAACAGTTAATGGCTCACACACACACACACACACACACACACACACACACACTCAAGGGTGAACTCACTTGGCCTGCACTGCTGCCAAGAGAACAATTAGATTCTACACTGAAATTACTGATGTTCTCAGCTCTGGGAGAGGATACCAGCCAGCCGGTTCTGGCAGCCCAGTGCTCAACCTGAATGAGCCACACTCACTCAGAGGAGCTAATACTCCCAGGGCTGAAAAAGAGAAAGAAAAACCCTTGCGTATTTTCTTAACAATACCTTCCTCGTGGAATAATAACAAGTGAAATTAGGGACATTGCTGTTGCATTTGGTCCTCATTCAAAAAAACAGAGTCTTGAAGGGTCTTTCTCTATACGAAACATTCCACAATTAAAAATCTGACGCTATGACATTTATTCAAGAATTCAAGGTAATTACAGGAGTAATGTGTAAAGGAAACCTCTGTAATGGCTTCCAAATAAGTTCCACATACTTCTGCCAGGCGAAATAATAAAAAAAGATCCAAGATTTCATTAAAGCAATTCTGAAATTAAATTACGAAACAATGTTTTCTCACACAAGGCAAGACAAGTGAATAGAGAAAATATTAACTTCAATCACCTTCCTATTTAAATCTGGTGGCACTCGACTAATTAATTCTATTGAATGGAGTCTAATTAAATTGGCCTAATATGAGGCAGCTGACTCCATCTCCACATGCAGGCACAAAGCTTGTAATAGTCAGGTTATCTGCATAGTCCACAGTCGCATTGACAAGACTAAGCCTTGTAAATACAAGCTCCTTACTCTCCAATTCCTGTATCATCTGCCTGAGCAAACGCACTGTGAATTCCTGCCGCATTGCTAAAACCACCAGCAGAGTGGTTGGGGGTGAGGGTGGGAGGTTGCTGAGGGGCTGCAGGTTCTTATTTTTCTTTTCTTAGGTGTAAAAACCACTTCTTTTCACACTTTCTTTTATCCTACCTCCTTGCAAGCAAACACACACACACACACACACACACACACACACACACACAAAACACACTCACATCACCAAGCCCCCCCCCCCCCACTCCATCTCTATCAAGAGACCACATTGTCCATTTTGTTAATGAATACAAAAAAGGGAGAGTGAGAGAGAGAGAAGGAGACAGAGTGAGGAAGAGAACAAGAGAGAGAGAGGAAGAAGTGGAAAAGTGGAAAAAAAGAGAAAGAAAGAAAAAGAGAAAACATTTCAAGTCCCCCTCTTACACACCTTCATTTGGAGCGAGGGAGCCCAATTAAAGGCTCAGAGAGAGAGAGAGAGAGAGAGAGAAAAGAGAAAAGAGCAGTGGAGAGGGGCTGCGCTCCTCGGCCACCGCCGAACCACTTTCCCATGACAAGAGTGGGAATTCCTTGACTCCGGAGTCACAGCCCCGCTGGTGTGGACCCACTGTGGGGGATAGAGAGAGGAGGAGGAGGAGGAGGAGGAGAGGAGAGAGGGAGAGCACAGAGGAGAGAAGAGAGGGAGAGAGAGAAGGGAGATGAGAGGAAGGGAGAGATGGAGAGAAGAGAGGGAGAGAGATAGGGGGAGATGAGAGGAGGCGAGGGAGGGAGGGAGAGAGAGAGGGATGGAGGGAGGGAAGGAGGGAGGGCAATGGGGGTCCTGGAGGGACGCAGGCCCCTGCTTTGTCCTGCTAATCTGTCCAGATCCTCCCATCTGGAGTGGCACCACTTCAGCCCCCCGACCACAGACGCAGAGAGGGAGGAGAGAGCACCACAGACAGAGGGGAAGAGAAAAGAGAGTGAATGAAAGACAGAGAGAGATGAGTGCAGGCATAGAGGGAAGGAGAACTCACACGCACTCTTGTCTTCTCTACTTGTGTCCAAAGACAACTCCCATCATGGCCACTAAAAACTTTCACTTGTACGTAAAACCATTAGCTGGGTTTCCATCCATAAAGTTGATGCACATATAATTAATCTGAACAAATAATTCCTTCCTTCCTTCATTTGAAACACCTGCAAATTCTCAATGTGAATAAGGGATAATGGAATTAAACTCGAAGGAAACAGTTTAATTTGTGTGTATTTGCATATACTGCATTTCTGTCCAAAGATGATAATCCCACAAAGACCGAAGTCACTTGATTAGTCCATTTTTTATTCGCATGACACAGTTAATGTTAATGGAAACACATGCAGATGCCAACATTCTTGAGTTGAATTTTTGTTAATATATGAAATGAATATATAATTAAATATGAAATGTGAATAAGTTGAATGAAAAGCCAGCTATTTACTGTATCCAGACACAGTGTGTGTGCAGAGAAGTGGGCTCTGTATTTTGGTAAAATGTTACAAGTGGTGCCAACACCCCTGGTTGCCCTGAATCAGAAACGCTTGGAAAGAACATGTGCTGCGATGCTCGGGGATTAAAGAAGCCAGTGCAAGCACAGTTAGTCATGAGAAAAACAAGCCAGACCTCTCTCTCACACACACACACGCACACACACTCTCTCTCTTACTCACATGCACACACACACACACACACACACACACACACACTCTCTCTCTTACTCACATGCACACACACACACACGCACACACACTCTCTCTCTTACTCACATGCACACACACACACACACACACACACACTCACATCTCTCTCTCTCTCTCTCTCTCTCTCTCTCTCTCTCTCTCTCTCTCTCTCTCTCTCACACACACACACACACACACACATACAAGCACACATTTTCTGTTTCCAAAACATTACTTTTAAGCGTTTCCTCAAAACCGTCTGCTCGGCTTAATGCACTCCTGCCCACAGCCCAGCTGCCTGCCTGCCTGCCTGCGTCTGATTGGCCGAGCCTCTCGCCCGGTGCGCTGGGCTTACACTCCATTGTAAGAGAAAATCGAAAGAGTGCAAACATCACATAAACACTCCGACTGACAGGGCTGGGTTTCATCATCGAAAAACTTTACACGAAAGACAGACAGTCTCCGCACTGACGGGTTAGTCTGACATTATGTAAAGGTTTAAGAAGCCAAATCAAGAAGGCCAAGACCATCAACATCAAATATTTCTGCAAAGTTTAACTGCACCATACAGAATAAAAAAATCCAAGTTTGAGGAGGCATTTTTGGTCTGGGTCTGTTGTCTTCCTGAAATACAATCTCCCATCTCTGAAGTAAATGATGAAATAAAATAGTCTTCATAACACAGTAACTTGTAAAGGAAATGTTTTAGGAGAAAGTTCTCTGTTTTTGAAGTCATAAGCATTAATCAAACCTGTTATAAATATAATTTCCATTTTTCTTCATTTAAATGCAAAAAGTAATCTACGACAGGACAATAGGTCCCTAAATAACTAATCATATTTCAGCGCTGGGCGGAGTTGCTTGCCCTTCTTTGTACTGATCTCTTTAGCAATCACGTTGCCATAAATAGCATAGAGGCAGAAATACGGCTTGTCTCGGCAAATGTTTGATTTAAGCAGTTTAATTGGAGCCGGGTCAGTGGCATAGATCAAACGATAGCGAGTGCAATGAACCTCTTTCAACCACCACGCCATTTTTCAGCCCCCACAGGGGAAAAGACTAAGTAGCAACTAGCCCAGACAACCATGTTGGGGGACATGTAATACCTTTACACACATAAACACACACACACACACACACACACACACACACACACACACACACACACACACACACACACACACACACACAAACCATTATCAGGCAAGGTTAACACCAATCTGTGTGTGTGCCCTGCATAAAAGAATCAGGAATCTAGTCTAGTCCCCACCAATGTCAATTACTGAAAAGGCTACAGACAGTCATTGGCCTCAAAATAAACTACTTCATACTGTATATGTCTATGGGCTTAGCAAAAAAAAGCTGTATGGAAAAAGAACAGTCAATGTTTTAATGTTAACATTGCGGAACCAAACTTTTCAATCTTTGCAACTTTTCTTTCAGCCGTTTCTAGTTTATCTTGATGGACATCTTATGAAATAAAAAAAAATGTACATCAAGCCTTTGTTAGGCCTGAGTGTTTTCTGAGAGGGGCGTTTTCAACTCCATAATAATTCAGCCTATAATATTTCCCCCGTGTCCCTCTCGTTTCTCTTTATCCCAGCAGGGCCGACAGAGAAAGGGAAAATGTACTAAACATAGCTATTGAATTCCTCAGCCCTGAATGAATTTATGTCAGGCAGCAATTTAAAAACGGGAGTTAAAAGCTCCTGCAGACCAGAGAGGTATTTACAATATGTGTGTGTGTGTGTGTGTGTGTGTGTGTGTGTGTGTGTGTGCGTGTGTGTGTGTGTGCGTGTGTCCCCTCCTAAAAATAAGTGCCGCGGTGAGCCTGAATGAAAATGATTGTGCTTTTTTAAATAAAAGGGGGCTGCACTAGAGGCGAATCACGGGAGCATGCGGGGTGAAGAGCTTTGTGGAGTGATATTCACACATTCAACCTGGTTAACGGTAAAAACGGCAGTAAGACAAGATCTGTGGGGGTTGGTGGAAATGGTGGTGGGTTGGGGGGGGGGGGGGTACAGGGAACAGGACTTGTGCTTAGAACTAGCAGAGAAGGCAGGCACTTTAATTTATATCTAGGAGTGGGAGAGAGAGAAGAGAGAAAGAGAGATACAGGGAAAAAAAGAGAGAGAGAGAAAAGAGAGCAGTTAAAAGCGAAAGGAACCTTTTCAGGAGGAGCAAAGAGAGCTCAAGTTGCAATAAAAAAATGGAAATTGTGCACGGCCTGTGTGCCCATGAAAGCAGTCTGAAATCAGTCCTTTTGTCTCTGAATTACGTAAAAAAAGGCGAGGGGTGGTGCAAGGGGGGTTACAACCAAATGCTGCTAGCCTGTGTCTCCATGTCGCTCCCTTTAGCTGCCGGTTTACACACACACTGCAGGCCCAACGTGGGGAGAGAAGAGAGAAAAGGGAGGAGGGGGGAAAAAGTCTCTTTCTGCTGGAAGTAGTGACCCATTAAGTATATTGTGTACATATGCAAAAGGGAGACAGGCAGGTGTCCGAGACTGACAGAGCACAAACACTGGAGCTATGTAACCACTTGTTCCCTCCCTGCAGGAAAACCCCAGAGAGAAGAGACAGCAGAGAGAGAGAGAGAGAGAGAGAGAGAGAGAGGGAGAGGGAGGGAGGGAGGGAGAGAGAGGGAGGGAGGGAGGGAGAGAGAGAGATTTGTGTGTGTGTGCTGTGTGTGTTTGTGTGTGTGTGTGTGTGTGTGTGTGTGGGGCTGAGGAGTGCGGAGGAAAAATAGATGGAAAGGATGAGGAGAGAGGGGAAGAAGGAGGGAGAGAGAAAGAAAGAGTAGGAGAGAGATACAGAGAGAGAGAGAGAGAATGTGTGTTTGTGAGGCTGAGAAGTGTGGAGGAGAAATGGACAGAGCAGAAGAATAAGGAGGAGGAGGAGGAGGGGAGAGAGAAGAGACGTCCTCTAGCTGGCACTGTAATGTAGTTCTCTTGCTCTCCCACTCCCTCTCTCTCTCTCTCTTGCTCTCCCTGCCTCTCTCTTTCTCTGTGTCCCTCGCTCGCCCTGTCGTCCTCTCTCTCCGTCCCTAATCAATTTATTTAGCAACTAAGATAAATATCCCAGGCTGATGTGGCCGGATTACAGGAGCTTGTTGGCCATGCCTTACTGGCTCGCGGGGGCAAGGGAAGAGCGAGGGAGAGAAAGAAAGAGAGAGGGAAAGAGAGAGAGAGAGAGAGAGAGAGGAGAGAGAGAGGTGGGGGTGGAGGAGAAAGGGTGGAGGGATGAGTGCCGCAACCCGTCTTTGCCTCTCTGCCCACATCAAGCCCCAGTTCATGTTTATTTATTTGATGTCAATACCTTACACGGTCACTCAGGAACGAACATCCAGAACGACTCTCTGTGGAGAGAGGAGAAATTTAATCTCAACCCCCCCACCCAGCACCCTTACCCCCCACCACACACACACAAACACACACACATACACACTCACACACAACTAGCAAACAGCCACCCCCACCCAACCTCACACACACACACACACACACACAGCCAGCAAACAGCCACCCCACCACCCTCTCTCCCTCTCTCTCTCTCTCTCTCACACACACACACACACACACACACACTCTCATACACACACACTTCAGGACCGAGTACTGCCTCTCCCACACAGGCGAGCAAATCCATGTCAAGCGCGCAGGCAGGGAAATAAGCCTAAAATGCTGGGTTGGAGGATAAGGTGTGTACGGAGGGAAGGACAGGCAGGATGGACTGCATTCTTGCAGGAGGAGAAAGGACAATTTGTTTTTAGAAATGTGTGATTTTTTTTAAAGCTGACTACAATATATGTTTGCGTTTGTCAACTGTAGAAATGCATGTGTAGGGTATAAATGTATGCATGTATATAGATTTAAATACGAGCATGAGTACAGTATATGTGCATGTGTGTCTATACATATAGACGTGTATGCATGTTTAGCAGTGTATACACACATGTATACACATGGAATGAATGCGCTTTACATGTGTGAAAATATGTGGCTGTCTATGTTATGCTGGCATGCACAGAATGTGTGTATCGCTATGTGTTAACATGCATGCCTCTGTGTGTGTGTGTGTGTGTGTGTGTGTGTGTGCTGCCCAATAACATGGCGCTGTAGAAGACAAGAGTGAGGGCAAGCGGCGGAGTGAAAGGCACATTGAGATGGCTGTGTGTACTCTGCTCACCCAGATTGTTGTTTGACATGAAGATGACTGGTCACAAGCCCGCGGAAAAGACGGGGGCGGCCGTGACCGAGACAAAAGCATCACAGAGGGCGGCCTTGTGGCCGTCCACAATGACCTCCTTATGCCTGTCGATGGGACTCGACTTCAGCCCCTCGTCTCGTTTGCGGAGGATAGATACACACAGATCCGTGTCTTTGGCGTGGCACAATCGCCCGATTCTTCCTCGCGGCCTCGTTGTGCTGGGAGATGAGAGGGTGGTGGGGTTGTGGGGGTAACTGGGTGGCAAAGGGAGCAAGGCGAGGTGAGATTGCAGGCCTGACTGCGAGGCTAAAGCGTTCGCGGCTATTTAGCACGCCTCCGATCTCCAATGACTGACATGCAAAGAGCCGTTTAAAATTAAAACACAAAAAGATTGATATCAGCAACATGGCGCAGATGGGGGAAAGGAAGGAGAAAGGAGAAAAAATCCCTGAGCAAATACAAATCAGATTTACCAACAGAGCTACTACAAACATAGCACTAGCACCATTGCCAGTGTTAGCACAGAGGTAGACTGAAATTACACCACACACCTGGCTTTCAATGTTCGTGAGTCCCCACCATAACAACCCCCCCCCCCCCCCCCAAAACACACACACACACACACAAACACTTTTCCTCTATTGAGCTTTGGAGTTAAAAGAGACAAAGTATTTTATCAATTGATAAAAAAACAACATGTCACTTTTCAGGCTTTTTTTCCATCAGCCTTCATCATTTGTACTGCAGTCTGTCTCTCTCCGGCTCTGCGATGCAGTCTTGAACTGTCTGTTTGATTGCTCTTGCCCGAGGCATTAGGTTCAATCCAGCGTGTCGCACCTCAGTAGCTCGGCGCACACTGCAGAAATCGGAGTCAATTTACCCTGGGGATTTGTTAGCGTTTCACATACGTTTAGATGTGCACTTGGCCAGCTCAAATTGATAAACCTGTTGCTCCCCATGCAGATTTTTCTGACAGCTGCTCACAGGAGGCCTGACTACATGTGTGTGTGTGTGTGTGTGTGTGTGTGTGTGTGTGGGTTGGGGGGTTGTGGGAGGAAGAGGGAGGTTCTTCCGTCAAATAATTTCACCTCCCCACCTGCCCCTCAGATCACCATCACGACAACCTGGGTTATTCCAGCCACCCCACTTTGCTGGGAATGACATGCAGGTTTCATTAGGGAAACAAGAGAAGAGAGAGGAATCTGCATTGCATTAAGCCGCTGCAGAAAGTGGTCACTCCATTGCCCCTACAGGCAAGCAAAAGCAATATCAGTCGGCCGTTCGCTGATGAATTCCAATTCCGACGCTCCAGACGATGGGATGTTTCTCTCTCTCCCCGTTTTTCATTTCTAATGCAGCAACAACAGCAGCAGTCACCGCCATATACAACAACAACAACAAAAAAGTTACATAAAGGCAAACAAGTGTGCGCCCAAGAGGGGCGAAAACAGGAGAGAAAAAGAGAGAGAGAGGAGGAGGAGGAGAAGGAAGAGGAAAAAAAACAGTTATTTAAATGTAAATAAATAGCAACTTTATCTTCCCTTCCTTCTTAAAGTTTGGCTGCTTTATCTTAAAACTCCTCGGGCTCTTTCCGTAGCGCAATATCCAAGTCTATTACACAGCCGGCGCTACGGGTCACGGCGCGAGGGAAGGAGCGGGGGTGCGGGCGCGCTACCTCAGACCTGCCTCCGAGAATTAATGTAGCCCAGGTCCGAGCCAGCGGCGGTATCACTCTCAGCTTAAGACGATTACTGCGCGTCATTTGTCATTCGTATGACAGCGCGATGCGCCGCCGTTTAATTTGCCGCTGCACTTTATCAGGCGCCGGACTTCGCTTCTCGTACGGTCCATTGTCTTTGACCCATATACATAAACCCTGGGCTGATAGATCAGGAGCGCACATCCATTGTCCTGAGTCGGCTGCCAGCGGACCTCACCCAGTAATGATAGTTCACCTGCCCTCCTAGCGCGCACACACACACACACACACACACATACACATACTCTCTCTCTGTCAGTCTCTCTCACATATACACACACACTCAAATAGACACATAGTCTACACGACAGTAGACAAAAAGGCCTTCGATTTAAAAAAGCATTTCTGTTTAAATGCTTGCACAAATCATGAGCATTTTGAGACTGTGTGTTTACTTGCAGTGTCTAAACATTTCTTATTCCCCTCATAGTATGGTAATATCTAAAGTAGGGCTTCTCATTTAATGTGGTCACACAAGCAACGCGGTATAACAGGCACCACATTTACTGCACTCCTTTTTTCCACCTGCTTTAAAGGAACATGAAAGGACAAAAAGGTCCAGCAACAACAGAATGGCCACACACACACACACACACACACACACATATACACACACACATGCATACTCTAATGCACACCCACTACAAAGAAACAAAGAGGCTACTGATACTGCTCTCCAAAACCCTGACAAGCTAAGAAAGAAAATGGAAGGTTGAGGGGGTCGGTGTAAAGGGGGTGGGTGGAAGCCTGTATATATGTCTGTGTGTGTGTGTGTGTGTGTGTGTGTGTGTGTGTGTGTGTGTGCAGGATGGGGGGTGGGGGTTTGGGCATGGAGGCCGTGCTAGGAGATGGAGTGGAGATGGGACATGGCTGAAACAGCGCGGGATTGGTCGGATTTAAAGGCCTGCAGGAGAAGGAAAGGGAACCATCAGATGGTTAATGAGAGCCAGGCAGGGGAGAAAGAGAGAGGGAAAGAGAGAGAGAGAGAGAGAGAGAGAGAGAGAGAGAGCAGGAGATTGATCTCTAGGCATGTGATGGATGGATCCCCAGCTCTAGCTTTCGGCCAATCCAGGGGGGTGGCATGGTCCAGCCGTGGCGGAGAAGAGGGAACGGGGAAAAAGAGGACATCCGTCTCTGGCGCACGTCAAACGGGTCTAAGTGTCTTTGAGGAGGTGTCCTTCAAAGCCTTTTAGCCATTCAAGTCACTTTCAGGAAATTACAAATGGTAAAGTGGAGGGTAGCCCAGTTTTCCATCACGTCCGACTTGAAATAAATACAATCTGCCCCTGTTAGCAACAATGCCACTGAAAACTACGGCAGCAGTCTGTTCAAAGCCAAGAGAAAAATATCGACAAGGTGTTTTAAATTATATACTGTGCGTGGAGCGCACAATTATTCTTTTATATTCATCTCAATAAAACATTAAAGAGGCTGTTGTTTGTGCTCTGGCGGCAGTTTGGGCGGTTTATGAGCGTTGCTAACAATCCAGCCATCTTTGGACAGGCCTCCCTCATCACCATCTTACAACCCCTGTTTTCTCTTTCCTTCTTTCCTCTCCTCTCCTCTCTTCTCTTCTCCTCTTCATGCAATCCATCAGAATTCACTCGTTTGTTTGGCTCAGACAGAAAAGCCCTTCATCGGCGAGGCCTCGGCCCACGGCATTCAGCGGCGGAGAGCCCATGTGAGAACTCGACCCTGCTTCCGCGGCAACGAGAGTGTCGGTAGTGGCAGGCGCGCACCACACAGAGGCAAGGTCAAGGCTAGGGATAGGGTGGGGTGGATGAGCTCGAGGAGAACAGAATGCATGACAATCTCGCAAAAAGATACAGAGGGACAGGAAGAATTGAATGTGGGCTACCGTTATAAAAAAAAAGAAAAAGAAAAATGCGACTTAGCTTTAGAAATACTGGCAATGGCGACACATGAGCACTTGAGCTCTTCAGACACAGAAAAGGCTAGCCAGGAGGTGGCTCGAAGGTTTTTCTTTTTTTCATTATTACTATTTCATTATTTATTTAGCCTCCTGCTAGACGGTACACTCCTGCTTGTATAACGAGATTGCCAGTTCTCTATAAACTTGCCTGCGAATCCCTGCAACCACCGAAAAACAAATAATTGGGCACATTAAGTTCTCCTGGAGGCCTTCGAGCAAAGCCAAGGTCCTCTAACTCTGGGCGCCTCCTTCTCCTCCCCACTTCTCCAGTCAGCACTACTGTCATTTGGAAAAAAACAAGAGCCAATGAGCAAGCAAGCTCTGCACCAATAGGAACGATGATAGAAATCAGCATGCCTCCTGTCAAAGAGGCATTTTCTAATCTCCCCCTAAAAATGCTGAATGGGTAAAAAGCACCTGTGTTACAGCTATTTTGCCACCGTGTCACACTTATTATTCTTACATACAAGTATATGACAGTGGTTTGCCACTGAAATGGGAGGGAAAGGCGATGCTTGAGTTGGAAACACACACCAATCAGCATTTATTTACATAGGATGATAGGGTCAAACACTAACAAGGGAAAAGAGTGGAAATACCGACAATTTTGTTGGGAGATGGGAAGGCTGCGGATTAATGAAAAGACGCATTCTGACAGCCTGCCTAAAGGGTTTACAGTGACTAGTTTATGTTTTTGTGATTTAGAAACTAACACTTCTGCGGTTTCACAAATGCATTTTGACAGTGCTATAAACAGTGCTTAGATATACTGACTATAGAGTATTCACTTCAACATTCCGTAATATTTCTAAGAGGTATTCTTGGGTTTGTTTTTACACACTACACATTGGTCTAGTGTCTTTCTGACTATTCTGACCAGTCACTTCAAAATCACATCTCTCTCTCTGCCTGCTTTTTATCGCTCTCCCCTCTCTCTTTCAATTACGCTGGTTCCTTTTCTCTACCATTCACTCTGTCTCTCAATCTCTCTAGCCTTTCATGGTCTGTGTCAACCCCCCCCCCACACACACACACACACACACACATCCATCCCTCCTCCCCTCCCCTCCCCCTCCACTTCCCCCACGTATGATTCAAGTCATCCCCGTTATGCACTCAAAGCCCCCTCGCTGTGGCTGAGTCCAAACACCCCCCACTCCCCCACCCCCACCTTCGCTCCGTTTAGCCTTTCAAGTCCACGTCTTGGGCCGGGTCCATTTCATGTCACGTCTGTGTAATTGGCAGTTTGTTTTGAGAGTGGAAGGGTTTAATTTCAAAGGGAAGCTGTTGGACGTGCGGATTAAAATGAGATGTAAACATTAAAATTAAAAGAGTAGGTGGTGGCGGTGGAGAGAGGGAGAGAGGGAGGGAGGGAGGGTGAGGTGTTGGGTAGACGGAGCTCTTTCTTCTGAATCAATATAGCTGGCTTTGACTGCTGTCGGTGGGCCCTGCTCACTGCGAGTTGGGTGTGAATTGAATGCGTCTCAGCAGATCACTGGTCTTTGAGCGGCAGGGCCTGCCTGTCTGCCTGTCAGGTACAGAGCGATGACTGAACAACACTTACAGCACTGAGCCAAAGCCAAGGGAAGCAGACAGAGAGGGAGAGAAAGGGAGAGGGAGGGAGAACGAGGGAGAGAGAGAGAGGAAGAGGGAGAGAGAAATCTCAGGGAGTAAAAGAGGTAAAGAGGAAAATAGAGGCCGTCTCCAAACAAGCCTTGCAAAAGGTGACAAATTGTGGAGATGTGCAGCCACATTTTTGACCAGGCCTTTATCCAAGAAAAAAACTAGCTATGTGAGTGTGCATGTCTGTGTGTGTGTGCATGTGTGTGTGTGTGTGTGTGTGTGTTCTGCGTGTGTGAGAGTGAGAGAGAGAGAGAGAGCAAATGAGTATCTGTCTCTCAGTATGTACATACAGTACATGCATGCATGTTTATGTGTATGTGTGTGTGTGTGTGTGTGTGTGTGTATGCCCATGGCGAGCCACACCCCAGGATGCAGCTTTTAGCAGGAGGTGCAGGAGCTCTGTGGCGGCTGGCTCTCTGTATCTCCCTGCGGATCATGCACATTCATCTTGCTCAGACAACTTGCTCCAATCCATAAAACAGGCATTAATATAAAGCTATCACACAGCTTAGAATTTTCATTTTAACTGACAAGGTGCTCCATTCATCATCATAGGTGGCACGTCTGCGTTCCCAGATGAGCCTAGTGGCGAGAGGGCTGGGGTGGGCAGGGACGAGGGAGGACGAAGGGGAAGGTGTGGGGGACTGTAGAGGGGGGCACACTCTTTCTCTATTCCTCTTTCTTTCTCTCTCTCTCCCTCTCTCTTTCTCTCTCTCCCTCACTCTCAAAGGCATCCAGCTCCAGCACACTTCACTAAAGGGCTCTTCAACTGTGTCCCAGTAGGACAAGCCCTCTCTGGGGACTGTCAGTCCAAATAGAGGCTCGGGGTGCTCACAGATCCCCTCCAGGTTAACCGGTGGTAAGCAGCTGCATCAATGCGGCTGCCTCTAAAAATGGATGTCAAACTGCTTGGGCAGGTGTGGGAGCTACATGATATAGCACTTTTCAGAGGCATGGATTCAAGTCAAGTGTGCCATGTTCCATGACACTCCAAAATATGGAAATGGTATGGCATATGGGAGTGTGCATGTTGAAACTAAGAACTTTTAACCCAGGTGTTTGTTTACTGCCCACAGATATTTGGTCCGGGCCCCAATAAGTTGTAAAATGCTGTCCTTAAATGCACTATACTATATTATCTACCTTTATTCTACGCCAACTTTGCCGGGGCTTGCTTTTCGCTGCGAAGCATACAGTCATTTCCACAACCGGTCTCACTTAGTCTGAAACAGCGCTCGGGCCTTCCCTGATGACATTATCGAAACTGAATTAGTAAATAGCCTACATTTCACCTGCAGCCTTACATTTTCAAAAGCGTTTTACAGTACAGTAGAACATTGCCCTTCAGTTAAGTGCTGGTAAAAATCAGGGGAGCTGGGAGGTTTATAGAAGAGCATTACGATTTCAAATAAAAATCTCCTAAAGACTGCGGAGAGAAGTGGAAGTGTACCATTTAGGGCTGGCTGGCTGGCTGGCGTCTATGGAGAAGCGGGAGGTTCCATTAGAAACAAAGGCAGAAGGAGGCAGAAGGAGTCAGCTGGGCCTTTGACAGCGAGCTTGTTTGACAATTAGCACCAAAGACGAACGCCGTCTCCACGGCTCCGGAGGCAGGTTAAATCCTCCGTTGTCACAACAAGGCGAAGTGGAGGAATCTAAAATGTTCTAAAGCGCCGGCAAACCAGTCTCAACCGAACTGCGTACACGCAGCCAGCGCGAGGGGCCAAGGGGATCAAGATGACATCCATTTTAATGACGAGCCGCACAACTTAACACAAATGTTCTCTCAGTGTTTTCAATTCCCAACGATTTTGCCAGTTTCACTGCAAACAAGCGGGGAGAAATATCTTATGACAGCAGTCGCCTTGATATGGTAAACAGGCAGGCTTTGAAGTGCAGCGCCAGATTATGCATTGCTGAAGAGAGATTTTTAAGATTACTCTTGTTACGTCTAATGATGCAGTTCATCGGAAAAACAAACAGACTGACATTTTCAGCATGAAAAATAATTTGCCAAGAAGCCCTCAGAGTTAGAAAGACTTAGAAGGAGAGATAGAGAGATGGATAGAGAGAACGAGAGAGAGGGGGGAGGGGGGTTTGAAGAGAGGGAAGTGTAGGAATGAAAAGAAAAGCTTAAAAGCTAAATGTTTCCCTCTCTCTCCGAGCGCTAATGAGTGGGCTGGAGAGAGGCCTGAGATGGCGCTAAAATATTTATGACGAATATTGGGGGAAGTGGGTGCCAGTGGAATTGTAAGACTTCCTGTGGAATGTGTCTAGGCCAATGAGAGCCAGAGCTTACTGTATGCCAGCCAACTTCCCTCCTCCTCCTACACCCCTCTCTCGCTCTCTCTTTCTCCCGCTGCCACTCTCTACACCCCCCCCCCCCAACCACCACAACACCCCCCCTACCCACCCCTCTTAGCAGATGCTCTGTTCATCTGGCGTGCTACACAGAAACTGTTCAAATATTGACATACAGCTCCACCCCCCTCCATCCCTACTGTTATTAACCCTTTATGATATGGGCTACAGAGGCACAACACTCGCAGTTTGGGGTGAGGGAGGATTTTAGGGAGGAAGAACGGCACAGCATTTGGCTAATAAGAGTTTATGTCCTTTTCTCTCTCTTCTTTTTCCCTCCCCCTGCCTCTGAAATCTCCTTTGTTTCTGTTTGTTTTCCTTGGGTTGATTAATTGTTTGGAGCTCAATGAAGGGAGGAAAAATAGCAAGCTGTGTACGGCGCCATATGTTTATTTGTTAATAACAAGCATTAATCTTTTGCGGTGTCGAAAGAGCTGTCTAAGAGGTTGAACCCGATGCTAATATTCTCACTGAGGCTACACATGAATACCATCCTGCAGCAGGCGCATAGCAACACACAAAGCTGCCTCTGTCTGGGTCTATACATTTGTGAGTGTGTGTGTGTGTGTGTGTACATGTGTCTTCGTGTTTGTGTGTGTGTAGTTGTTTGGGTGTCTGTGAACCTCATTGATGAGTGTTTCCTTTCCATGTTTGCAATTTGTTGAGCCACTCAGTCTCCTTATTTAAGTGGACATGTACATATGTCATCTGAAGGCAGCAACCCGCTAAAGATTATAATTATAACTCAAGCTTCTCTTAAAGGTGAAAAGCCACAACCACTCAAGCTGTCATGAACATCTACATCTAGTCTGCAGATCGGCTGGCGGATGGCCCTTGCCAAGATATCACCCTTCACTAAAAAAAAACACATTTCAAACAGCGTCTGCTCTGGATGACGTGACAATATGCAGATGATTCAGCCTAAACCCCTCTTACCCTGACTAGGATTCCAACTGTCGTGTTCTGTAAGCAAACTGGGTGGGTGGTCGTAGTTCTGAGTGGACATCTACTTAAGATTTGGATTGGTAATGTCATGGATGACATATATAATTACTCATTCCAATTCACCACTAAGAGTGTGAAAACACATTGCTTTAATGTTGTGTTAATGTTAATGTTGTGTGGTGTTATAGGAGACCAAATCAATAACTGGATCAATAAATGTGATGTAGCATGGAAATTATCACATTGAAAGTGACTTACCTGATTTGATTCAATAACACATTTTGAATGTGCTCACCATGCACTGCAAATGTTTGTGAATTTTGATGAACAAAATAGAAAAATAAATAAGCAGGTGCACAGGCCAGGCATAATTGATAATATTGTGTCTGTGCACATTTGACAAACAAAAAAAAATGAGTTCATATGGATGTAAGAGGAGGTTGTGTACAAAAATAATTCCAAGGTAATTGCCATTTAGTCTGTATTAGGCAAGAAACCTCTCTGCTATTAAAAAATCCACCTCATTTTTTTCATTTAATACAGTACAGCCCACTGTTAATTGTGCCGGGTGGATGTAGCATACTGCATGCATTAGGAGGTGGCGGCAGTATTAATAACAAGCACAGATAAATGGCTGCTGTTTAGCTAATCACAAATGGATTAGCCATTAGCTGCCTGCTCTCCAGTTGCAGCAGCAGCAGCAGCAGCAGCTGCTTATTGCGGTTCAGACTGACAGAGCTAGAGATGTACACGGGCTGATCACACGGGGGCAGCCATCTTTACCACATATCCACCACCACTCTTTTGCCATCACTATTCTATTATGGGTCTCCATTGTACCCTGCGGATGCAGTTAGCAATCAAAATGAAACCACTGTATTAGTCATTTGGGCCAGTCAATGTTGTTGTGCTAGGGAGAATCATCTAACTGATGCATTACTGCAGAGATGTATGCCAGTGTCCTCATGCCGATTACAAAAAGGCAGAGAGGCAAGTGTAGATGTAGATCCAAATGAAGTGCTGGGTCGAGGACATGATATGTGAGAATCTAATTGGTGGAGTCAAAATGACGCTGATAAGGAAGAGAAGATTAACGTGCTATTAGGGGCCGAGGAGGAGCTGTAAAACGCCTCAGAAAAAAAGATAAAGAGCTGGGCTCTTCAAAACATGAGCCATCTGACAGGGACAAGGTCAGAGTCAACCAGAAGGGTGAAGTTGTCAAGCTCTGCTCAGGTCCAATAACCAGGGCCAAAACAAACTAGCCTAGCGTACATCTGTTAGCCTAAATGTTATTTCTAAGTTCTACACTACCCTTACTTGGCCACATTTATTTTAAGTGTGATAGCTACACTTTAGTACAGCATTAGGTATGGTACAATGTGTAATATGTAATAAAAAAAAATTACTAAGTACTGTAGAAGAACACTGACACTGATCTTGGAAGAACTTTGTAATTACGTATTCAAGCCTTAGCGCAGTGGTTAATGTGGTTATTTAAGTTTGTACTGAGGAAACTGTAACTCTAAGTGTTCCTCCTCTGACTATGTCTCCAAAAATATATATATATCCTTGAGTTTTCTTGTTAGGAAATGAACTGCCAATGAAAATGTTAAAATGCAAATGCTTTCTAGAAGCAATATATGGAAACAGTGAGTTCTGGTTAGAATTCCAAACAGATAAGAGGGTCAGTGGATTGTTTTCTCAAGCCTTTTGATAAGTGCATATCATCACATATTATGCCACAGGAACACTATTTAGAGGAGTATTCCAGGTCTGAATAGGGCTGGACAGACTTGCAGTCTTCCATGACATTTTGCACCTCAGCGTTTCTCAATCAGGTTTAATGCTTATAGGGCAATAATGTATTTTTTCCCGTATTTGAAAGTCTTTAGGATGTATTTAAATGAGAGATTTAGTTAATGAGTTTGGGCAAACTCTGGAACAGTCTTTTAAGCATTATCATTCTCATTAATTTTCAGAATTACCCACTGTGTTGTGATAGCTGTCATGGACTTCAAACTTCAATTAACTAAATACTACATACATCCATATATATAATCTCTCTCTCCCTCCCTCCCCACGCTCTCTCTCTCTCTCTCTCTCTCTCTCTCTTTCCCTCTCCCCCATTTTCACCCTCTCAGTGTGTGTGTGTGTCTGCCTATGTCCAGATTATGTTTTATTTTTAAAACTTTGTAATTTACCATTTTAGCCTTCATTCTCAAGACTGCAAAGTTAAGCCTGATATAAATATGCAAATGCCTATGAGCTGCCAATAACAAAGCTTTGTCCCCAAAATTAATGGATTTTTACTCTCTCAATTCAGCAACCCAAGGTAACACAATAAAAAAGCCCAAAGGTGACTTCTTCCACCTCCCAGCAGAACGAATCAGCAAATCAACGGCAGAATTTCCCTCTCTCTATCTCCCTCACATCTTGCCGTTTGTTTGTGCTTTTATGCCATCGCATCCAATCAAACGGGCAGTAATGCATCACAGAGGACTACCAAGGTCACCGTCGCAGACATCTTTATGGTTATTAATATAAAGTGGCATCAGTACAACAGGAAGGTAGAGAGGAACACTTAAGAGTACTTCTGAAATTAGATAAGCGCTTTCCACCTGATTGGTACACATGTTTTCATGGCTGTGTCTCTGTCATTCGTCCTAAAGAGTTGGGGGCCCTCAGACCCGTGAGGATTCCATTACTATTTTATCTGTCCAGAGCCTTGTGAGGCACTAACAATTAGCTTTCCCTTCACTGTGATTGATACAGGCTTTGCTTTCAATTTGTTCCACTACACAGATCATGAAATTCTGAATGTGCCTATCCTTATTGACCTGGACTTTCAAAGACAGAACTACAATGAGATGAAAAGAATTAAAAGGAGAGAGAGTCGCAGAGCCATGAAATAAAGAGGAGTCGGTGGAGAAAATAAAATAAATAAACAATGTTTGGGAAAAAAAGGACACGCAGTGAAACCCTGACCTAGCGCAACCCCTCAGAATTGTTTCAAGTTTGCAAAGAAAGTTTTTTTGTTTTTTTTTTGCAGAGCAATTGAAATAACTTTTCTGAAGATTTTACCCTCCCTTTATGCCTTCTTTGAGGTGGCTATTTGTTTGAAAAGCTTAAAAACCCCACTTCACACTAACGGAAGAGCACACAGGTCACTTAAACATTATAGTACATGAAAAGCCAGTTGGAGACCTTACTAAAAAGACAGTAATATGAGAAAAGTGAGCAACATTTATTCTTATATAATTTTCCATCTTTTCAAAACTAGCCTGTATCTTATCAGTAAAATATTCTGAATGTTTTGTGTAAAGCTATCTGTAGAAACCTGTGTGAAACCCCGGAACCTAGTTTTCATGTACAGCAATGTAGATCTGTCAGGAATATGTCAAGTCATCCCCACACAACATAACTATAAACTGAATTATGGATACTACATAAAGAGCATATGAAAACATCTGGCATCAGTATGTACTTCTCAGCCTGTTAAAGTTTATGGTACCACCCCCCACCATCAGCCACACTGCCAGTTTTGATAAAAGAATGACTGGATAAAATAAACACCAGCATGATGGTGAGCAGCTGCATCTGTGGCCAAGACACACTCCAAGAACCCAACGTCTAGCACAAAATCAACACCCACACACATACTGTATGTGCACACACACACACACACACACTCACACACACATATATACACACAAAATACACATTACAGGGAGTGTGGTTCTGTCATGCAGAGAGGCGAGCCAAGTTAGAGCGAGGAATCAGCTGGGAATAAATAAAACTCAAAACCCTGCTGCAGTTCCATATTGTAAGTTCAACAGGCCTGCAGGGAGATGAATGCAGAGCTCCAATTTCTGGAGACCAGAAACAACTGATGGAACTTTAGGGGAAAAGAAAGAAAAAAAAGGCAGCGACGACATGCCCTTCTCCACATCTACATACTCTTGTGTCCCTTGGGTGCTTCTGACAATGATTTACAGCCCGGGCTCTCCAATCAATCTGCGGCAAGAGATTGAGCGAGAAGATCCGCTTCTAATACCCACAATCCAAACAATCTTTCAAGCCAATATCAGTCAGCAGAAGCTAATACAGCTGCTGCGTGCTGCAGTGTTTGGACCCGTGTCTCTAGGAGATCCTCAGAACTTGCTCTGCAAATTCCCAGAACTGCTACAGATAAAAATCCCCACATTTTCATGGTCTTGTTTTGTTTTCGCTGAATTGAAAACAGTTGCAGTTTGCTTAAAGTTGCAGGAAAACTCCTAACTATGCTTTCTGACAGCATTTACTTGCGTTGACCTAAGGTAGCATTGGAACAAACATTGTATGCAAATGCAGCTATTCCGCATCCCCGTTTATTATTCAGTCAAAACATTCATTCAACACATGAAATGAAACATGAAACACTATCTATTATCCATAAGAGAGTAAACATCTTGTTATCTAAACGTACATTTTTTTTCCCCCATCGAGGAGAAACTCTTTTATTCCACCCAAACCCTACTGGTCATAACAGCAACGGGCGAACATCAGTGAGCACACACTACACAAGCTTGGCTCAGACCCTCGGAACACTGAGCCATTGGCAGCTTACATGGCTGGAGTAAACATGGGCGCCTGGATCCCGGCTTCAAAGGCCCATGTCCTTTAACAAGCACAGGAAAGAGGGATGGCACAATGGCAACCCCCCCTACACACACACACACACACACACACACACACACACACACACACACACACACACACACCACCACCACCCAAAAAATAACATTCATAGTGAGTGGGTGGGTGTGGGGGGGGCTTCTTTTGATATTGGCGTGGCGTGGCGTGTGAGGAATGCTTTGCTCTGTGGCGAGTGGCAGCGGTGCTCCCGTGAGTGCGCCCCAGTGCCGCCGTTGAGTTATGGCACTGACAGGTGGAAGGGGAGTTGTGCATAATGCCCCAGCCAAGTCCATTTATTCTGCACTAAGGTGAGCAACCTGTGTCATGTGTGTGTGCGCATGTGTGTGTGTGTGTGTGTGTGTGTGCGTGTGTGTGTGTACGTGTTAGGGGTGGGGGCGTGTGGGGAAGAATGGTATGCAGCCGGTACCAGACGTGGGGAGGTGTATGTATAAAGGAAAGGTGGGGGGTAAGTGCAGCATCTATTTTCCCCGCTGTTTGGGGCCTAAAGTGAATAATCAATTGTAATTTCACAGTGTCAGGCTGTGATCAGCGACTGGGTCATCACAGGAGCAGCCAGTCAGATTTGGCAAGGGTAGGAGGTTGAAGGGAGGGGATAGGGGTGGGTGGATGGGGGGGGGGGGGGCAGGGAGGATTGAGGTTGATCAGGAGGTGGAAACGAATGGGGTGCAAAGTCACCACCTCCTGTTTCTGTGTGTGAGTGTGTGTGTGACAACTCAGGTCGACAGCCACACAAATTTGGCAGGAGTAAAGAAAAAAATCAGAGGCAGCCAAACTGAAAACACACACACACACACAAACACACACACAGGGCCATATGCAAGCAAGGGACCTGTGTTGTAAGCCAACAGCTCTGCCACTGGAGGAGGCCCTTGGATGGAAGCGTAGGAGGCACAGTGGCAGGCATGAAGAGGGCTGCAGGCCGAGGGCACTCCTTGCTGGGCAGCCTTCGCCGGAGAGAGAGCGAGCGAGCGAGAGCGGGCGGCAGCGGGCACACCTAGTCCAGGAAGCAGATGGGAGTCTGCGGGGCAGAACATCTGTGTGCTGCCGGAGAAGCTAAATGAAGGTCCCCACATCCACTGTGAATGTTAAAGAGATAAGAGGCCCGCTTTTTGCAAGCCGGCTACGAGCCACCGAAAAACACGCCAGTGTCAAGACAAGGGACGGAGGACTTGCTGCAAAGCTGCAGCATTACTATCCGAGGTCACTTAATGGTGGTAAAAAGAGAGAGAAAGACAGAAAGAGTAAGATAGAGAAAGAGAAAGAGAGAAAGCTAGAGTACGGAGCAGTAAAAACTGTAGAGGCTATATAAGGGCATCTTGGTTTTTAACTACCCCTCAGTGCAAGAGAATAGTGCTCAAGGACAGGACCCCACAAAGGTGCGCCGTCAGCACCCCCACGCAGACCAATATGTAATCGCTAAAAAAGGGGACGTGAAAAAGCTGCATCCACACACACATATCCACACACACACACACACACAGACATAGACCACAGTAAAACTGAAGCATCCTTTGTCCCTCTCATGCTGCCAGTTCAACATGAGCTGCCATCTAATTCACTAAGAGGGGTGAAAGGGGAAGGTGGACTGCGTACAGAAATCATGAGGACCAATCTGCTAGGTTGGCTGGCTCTCCAAACCGAAAATAAAAAATTGCACCAAAAAAAGAGCGACATTTCAGCATCCAATACAGTACATCTATCATCCTAGTTTCTAACACTTTCGCAGAGGTATATCATATTTGGATATTATTTGTCTTGTCCTTGTAGCTTATGAATCAGGTGTATTTGATTCATTCCTAATTAAAAAGAAAAAAAAAAAATATATCCCACAATAATAATAAAATGTAAATAAAGCAAATTGTTTATGTGATTTGGGTTTGTGATCATGGATTTAACTGAAACATCTACGCGCCGTCAGGCAGTCCCCGCGGCTGTGGCGGCAGCGTCAGGATGAACCCAGCTTTAATGCAGCGTGGCCGACAGCGGCACCATTACCTTTTGGCGGGATGCATCTTCTTTATGTCTCGCTCGCTACACACTGACCTTCACGGCGACACAGGCGAGTGTTCGGCGGCGAACAGAGAACAGCCGTAATCACCGCACCACATGCGCCGCCGCAACCACAGATGAGGTGGAGGTGGGGGGTGGGGTGGGGACGAGGGGGAATGGGGAGGGCCGAGTGTTAGAATAAAAATAAAAAATAAAGCAAAACAAGAAGAAAGGTAGGGAAACCGAGACTGAGCTAGAGAGAAAAGACACTAGAAATCCTCTGTAATTGGGAGAATCCCCCCAAATCGCATTGGCTTATGCATTTATACTTCTGGCATGAATCCTATCAGAGGCTGCTTCTGCATGTCTCCTACACCTGTGCTTGCGGTGGGCAGACACAACAAAACATAACACATCCAGTCTTGTTGACGATCAGCCGTGCAGGGCAACAGACGACAGCACAACAGTCATTCCTCCTCAAATAAACAACACCTTTAGGCACTGATAAATAGCATCACATGTATTTTCAAAACATGCTGCATAAGCATCCATTCTGCTAACGATTTAATGTACAGTTTTCCCTATGGAGATGTTGTGTGATGTTCCGTTTCTTCTCCTACAGTCACATTCACTCTCATTTATATTTATTTGATCATCTGCCACAAGAACTGGCACAATAGATGCAAGACAATATGTCTATTTAAAACAAGTATGCACAGATCTGTACTTGTTGCTACATTGTAGCCGTCTGACAGAATAAAGGCAAGTAGAGAAGCTTCAAGCAGATAAAATAAAAAAGCAAGACAAGTAGCTTTTCCTAGTAGCTGCCCTGGTGCAAAGAGAAAACTGCTGAACGAACTGTATTTCAGCACCAGCTCACACAAGCTCAGCGACCCAGAGCTTTCCAACCCTGACACTACTCCCCTCAGGTTCCTGTCCAGCATCCGAGTCCTCCTTAATTTGCTTCTATAAATCCTCTGAACTAGCAGAATAGGAAATGGGACAATTTAGCACTTTTGTTTGCCCAGGGGTGAGGAGTTGGGGGGGGGGATGGCTGGGCTGGGTTGGGGGAGGTGGAGGGGGAAGAGACGAGGAAACGGTTCCTCAAACACAAAGCCAACTTTGTGGTTAGTGTTGTGTATGAACTCCAGCCAACTCCATTCCTCTTTTCACTGATTCCTCCTCCTCCTTCTCCTCCGCCTCCTCCTAACCCCTCCGAAAAACCGCCTGTGTCGTACAGAGGCTGCTTCTTCCTCCTGCCGTTTCCGAACTTTTAGGAGGGCGAGTGGCGGAGGTGAAAAACACTGCCAAAGCTATTTACGGGGGTATTAAATCAAATAAATACTCCTGTGCCTTCAATCAGAGGCTCCCGAGCTGAGGCTCTATTTGGTTCGGCTCTCGAGCAGAGGAAGCGAGCGAATCAGAGGGGTTGATTTGGCTTCTTGCAGATGCCAATAGGAAACAGGTGATAAAGAGGGCAGTCATGCAAAGGGCTGTGAAGTTTTTTTTTTTTCTTCCCCTCCTCGCTCTGAAAAAATTAATTCCATCTTGAAGATGCCTATCACACAGATATGCCCAGAACGGCACACAAATATGCCCCTGCCTAGGAGATTACTACACACTGACTTTAAGCATAAGCATCCTCTACTACCGCTGCTCCTGTGGCTGCAAATGTAAGTATACAAGATGAAATGCTCAGCTCCAAGGCCTGCACTAGGAACTGAGTAACTGGCTCAAAGATGCTATGCTTTCAAAATGTATACAGTTACCAAACACAGTCATAGTTTCCTTCATAATTTCATACATTCCTGTTACCTTACACACTGATGTAATCGCACACAGAAATCTCTGGTCATGGAGAATGGGAAGACAACAGTGAGCATTCCCAAATGAGTAAAATATGTAGTGATATTCCTTCATACATTCTGTCATGCACTTTACGTAGCCTACTACTTCAGTCACATACCATAACAGAAACATTAACCAAGATTTCTGCATGTGACCAGCATGGCAGCAGGGAACACTGTGCATAGCTTAGACAGCCAAAAAGAAACTGTTGATACTGATGGAGTCCTTCTTATGAAATAATAATAATAATAATAATTTAAAAAAAAATCATGACTAATTTAAAGAACGGTAATCAGTATGCATATGCAAAATGCATACTGATTACAATCTCACTTGCATGACTGTTATCAATTTGATGTCGAATACATAAAATAAAGGGGCACTATCGGGTCAGCATTGCCTACACTGTCAATACTGCACAATGGTAATAAGCAATGTCTATGTTTGAATTGCAGGGTTGATTATTGTATACACGGCACCATGGACAGTAGCCTACACATGCAACGTATTGTAATCTGTTTCTTTAGAATGCTTGGAATATACCTCTATATGACAGCAATATGGATATAGACAACCATAACGCTAAAGCACCGAAATGTCACTTCGTACAGATAATCCTATCATTACCTTGCGGAAGGTTTCTGATCCGATAAGACACTGGAGTAATCCATGTGCTACATTTAAAGTTCCTCAACAGCTGGTTGCTGGTTTATGCTAATTTCCCACAAGCTTCCAAGGTCCCGCTGCAAAGCAGCAAGCGGACAAGTACCGAAGAGTCCGGCCTAGCAATACAAAGAAGCTGCTCCGAAACAATCGTCAGCAATGTCAACGTTATATTCTTGGATTTCACCGGTCCGTAATAGCCACGCAGCGGAACGTAAACAATGCGAAAGTGGCCGCATTACTACACATCATTCTAACCAGCGCACTAGCCAATACACACGGCGTGCCCTCTGCGCTGTAAAACATACGCCTGCTCGGTGTATACCTGTTACCCAAACGTCAAGGACCCAATTCTTCACCGCACTCCTGAAGAAAGGGCACCACCGAAACTTCTGACATCTCCAGTCAAAAATGCAAAACATTTCATGTGCATCGACAGCGTTCTCTAATATAAACAGCAAACCATGCGTTACCGTTCTCTTCTTGAAGGGTCTTGCTGAATGCTCGGCTTGGTGGGCGCCATCTTCCTGCAATTATTTGATTTCTTACTTTTTTTCTTCAGATTTATTTTGACATAGAGCCGAGACCACCGACAGCACAGCGTAATGTGCACTATGAGAATTTCAACAAAGCCATTGCGTTTCTCTGCACCAGTCGTGTCCCTGTCTTCGTGTGTTGACGTTCAGTGCGTGAAGAAAGGAGCGAAAAAAGCCGAGACCGAGCTCCAAAAGCATGCCAAGAAAGTGAGTGGAAACCGGGGGACGCTTCACGAATCCAGCGGCTATCCTTACACTTGGGTTTGAGGGAGAGACAGCGTGACAAATCATAGTATAAACGGGGCCATCATTGCATTACATTTCCCCGCAGTACGTCCTTAGCTCCGATGCTTGGTAAAGCCTTATTCGGAGTCTGTTTGTCTGCATTTTTCAGCTTTTCCTGGCTCGCTGTATGTGGACTAGGGGACTCATCTCCTCTCCTGCCGGCGCAACAACGCCACTCAGTTGTAGTTGGAAACAGTTTTCTCGAAGTACAGGTTGCAGTACAGTAAAAAATCAAACCAAGTATGTTAAATTTAGACATTGGCTAAATTAAGCCTCTGGCATGTCCATCTTATTTTTATATACAAAAGTCATTCTCCTGAGAATGTATGAGTGTGTCTGTGAATTGAGTGTGAGAATGAGAGTGAACTAGTTCACATTGAGGTCGATGAAAAAGCTTATTATAGGCTATGAGATGTTTGAGGGATTCATTATATACATTTATAAATAAACGCACTTACTTGATATTTAGTGATGGTGTGTACCTCTGTATGGGTTTTAAAAATGCTATCAAATATTGTGTGCAAGTGATGATAAAAGTAAAAAGTAAGAGGGACGAAAAATATGCCGAAGACTGGTTGTTTACATCAATAGCATGTCATTTTGTGGGTAGCCCACCTTTAGTGGCCTTTATAGTCGAAAAAGTATCCGGTCCCACATAACATGATTCCATACATAAATTTAATTTAGTTGAATCTCTGCTAAAATATGTGTGAATGTCCCACTGACAACACTGTAATATATCTAAATGCCTTGTTTTCACAAATATGTGCCGTTTGGCCCAAAATTATTTGACATAACCTTTGACCTATCAAGGTCAAACCGGTGAAGTTGCTTGTTGTTTGGGTTGGGCGTGCACGAAACACCTGGTAAAACATGGCATTTATAAAACTGCACTATCACTAATAAATATAGCTAAAGCTGAAATGTCGACCACTTCACACACATACACTATTGAGTATAGCCAGGTGATATGCGCATATTGGCTTTATACCAAGGCGCATGATTGCCGTTGACAAGTTTGCAGATTATTTGGAAAATAAAAGCATCAAGTTATCTAAATAACAAAACATAACTGGTGTATTGAGTGTGTAGCCTATGCCCACACTACACAATGCTGTTACACCATTGGAGATGACACACGTGGAATAAGGTGAATATAACATGTTTGTAACATTTTTATCGCCATTGACTGTTAATAACTTATAATTGAAGCTGGTGGTTTGTAAAAACACAATTGAAATGGAAGAAAATTATATAATACATCATGTAAAAGTTTTTTGACTTTGAGATCCATCTTTTGATCCAGATCACACACATTAGCTCGGTTTAGCCCTCTTGAGATTTCTCAAATGCCTATACTTCATGCGTAAAAACACCACTGTGTGTGCGTAAAGATATCTTTGAAAGACACATTGGCAATATGATATCTATTTGGTAAGCATCAAATTCGTCTGAGCTATACCTTATGCCCTAAGCGAACAATCAACCTTTAAGAACCTGAATTGTTCATTTGAACTTTTTTAAAGTGTTCAAAGTAATTAATTACTTTAATAATGAACTGTTCTGACAAAGTATTAAGCCGTAAGCATTGCATGTTGTTTCTTTGTGTAGACAGACTTCGTGGGTCGTTATTGACACGTTTGGCCCAGTAAGGATGGATTGTAAGTAAGGATTAAAAGTAAACAAATAAATACTTTTCTTTCAAAAGCATACTAATGTCAGCCTACATGAGAAAATTGAAGGACTGCAGGATAAGATTACGCATATTTCCTCGCGTTAGCGTCTGTTTGTAAATATTTGAGTTCGCTTTGAGTGGCGTTTGTTCTGGACACTGACACTCAAAAGTAAGACTTCTTTGTCCTATGTTTATAAAATCTACTTAATGAGTAGGTTAGTTTATTATGTGTGACATACCTTTGTTGGTACGAAGTTATCCCCTGGACGTTCTGTGGGTTCCCGTTGGTGGCGCCGGGGACTCTGCCCACGGCGGAACCTGCTGGCATTCCCCCGGCTCCTCCACCTGCTGCAGCCGTCACCTGAACGCTGAAATCCGGGAAGATCCTGATCATCCCCGCTCAAAGGAGTAAAACACGAACTGAGTCTATGTGGATATTTGTGAACACAGCCTTCCCTCCAGCCGAACAAGTCACAGCTCAATCCCATTAGTGATGGTTACAAGCTCATCGGCCATTCTATGTCTTGATTTCTGTATCAACGAAGAGACAACTGCAGGATTCAAGGGTCTTGCAATGGCATAAATGCCGGTGGTGTTAAGCTAAATGCGACGTCCTGTGTACACGTTATTTGAGCAGAAAAGTTCTTTCTAATCAGTAAGAATTCTTCATCAAGCTTACATGCTGTAACAAGCAGCATATAAAGAAAACTCACTGACTCCAATTGTTTAGAAAGATCCAGGCGCTTCAACTTTGCCTATATTTTTTACACATTTGTAATGTAACCTAACCAAGGACACATTAAACAAATAAGCGTTACTCAAACTGAATTGCAACCCTTTCTAGTTTTCATAAGAACAAAAGTCTGTGTCAAGTAGTTTGCAGACATAAAATGAAGGTTTTCACTAATTTAGAGCAATTATAGCATCATTTGAATTACTTAGTTATAGCCTAACAATGATACATTTATTTACTACTACGTTGTGCTGAAGTTATTAAATTGTGTAGTAGGCCTATTTTGATGCATATGGATTTTTCAAAAGCTCCACAGAAATCAGGAAAGGACATGTGCCTGCGTTTGAACCCGCCTTGAAGAGCATCTTCATAAGACGCACAGCAACTTTGAAAAGTTTATCCTTGAGTCGCGGTCTCTAATCAAAACTACTGTCCGTAGATCTGCGTTCGCAAAGAAAAAAAAAACAAAAAAAAAAACGTTTTAACCGAGAACGACTCACAAAGAATTTTCATCCACTATATTGAATGCTAAACCACTGCCGCGACGCGATCGATCAAAGTCCCAACTATTTACTCGTGCGATCTTCCTGTCACAAATATGTGCAAATGTTTTCGTATTCTGAGAGCAACTGTCAAACAATGCTTTCTTCTTGGCAGATGCTGAAGATGTGTTGTGTTTTAAGGTGTTTCCGAAGATGCTTGTCTGCAAGCGCTAAGCTCTAATATGTAGCGGTGCGTTTGTAAATAAGCTTGTTTTCTGAGAGGAATGTCCCACGGAAACGGTGCAGTTATGAGCTCTGCTATGTAGCTCTAGTAACCCTAGCGCGTGTGAGCGGATGAATTTGCTCTAGCTGCTGCTGATTAACCGCACCGCGCGAGCAGTTCGAGAGCGCGCGATGTTGTCCTTCGACCAATCACAGACATGCTTCGGGAGCGCGCGTACGGTGCCGCAGCTGTAACCCCTTACATCCCGGAAACATTTAATATGATGTCAGTATAACGTATTTGTTATAGGTTCCGCCGTGCAAATCCACTTTAAAACATGGCCTATGCTGAAAGATGAAGCTTGCTTTGTTGGTCGAATGCGAAAGAAGAGAATGTCTAGGCCTGTGCAACAGTCATGTCTGAAATTCTGAGTAATTATTAAAGCAAAATGACAGATCATAAAATATAGGGTAATTGAAATATTCATGATATATTCACACATCTCACACCATACAGAATTCATTGGCTGTCCAGTCACTGATTTGTTTCTGGGTCATGATCTGTCTTTTTAACCTAAAATGTCAATGCTAGAGAAAGCTCTCTACTAACTTCAATAAGACCAGATGTGGAGGCTATGAAGTGATTTATGAATTAGAATTCCAGATAGGCCTACAACAGATATTGTTTTAGAAATCTGTATTGATTATATTACAGTTTCAATGAACTCATATGCTTCAAAATTTAATATTTTTCTCTTGGTTGCTCAGATGTTTCAAATGAGGTGGTTTCAGCATTGTTTTTCAGAACAACGGTCAGCTCCATTGTCACATTATGGGAACTGACCAAGGTGCTGAAACAAAATAGGTTAGGTTGTACTTTCTAATAAAACTTACATCTTGGGTAGCATTCTTCCTCCCTATGATCATCTCCTCTTGTATCAACTTGAACAAGTGGTTATACTGCAAAATGAACAGCAATCATACATTTTCTGTATGTTCGTACGGCAGGCCTTTTACGGTCAATAGGTCAGCAGTAAAAATGGCCTACAACATAAAAATACAACAAAGAAGTCAAATACAGTGAATTAAATTACTAACTAAAACATAAGTTCTTACGCTATTAAAAACACATAGTCTACTCATTCCATTAGGTCCATGAGTTCAAGTTCGTATAGCAAATGTGTTGACACATAGCTTATAGTAATAGTTCCTCTTATATCTTAACAGATATTTGTTGCCAGCGTAAAATCAGACTTGACCATGATTTAATGTAATTTAATTGAGTATGTGGATGAAGTAACCATCAACAATGTGCTTGCAGTCAAGCTGCATCAGCAGCTTGTGAAAGCTTTTCAGTTACAAATTTATAGTGTATACATATTGATAGCAATCATTGCAGTCATATTTCTCTTGAATATGGTGTCCTGATCCTCAGTAATGTTGCTGTCTTTTAATAAATTGCAAACTTATCTTTGATGCAACACTTTTGTTTTTAGATATTTTCCTGTGCTGCAGCAGATATGCTCAGAATTGCTACAACACCAGTATCTCATTCCAGCTCCTTTATCATTCACATCTGACAACTGCAAGGCACACACTTGGCTAAATGAAATGTCTACACATGTTAACTGCTGTGCACTCTGGCTTTCTTTCCTTTGCTATCTCTCTGTCGCTCAGTTTCTCTTTCTCTCCCTCTGCCAATCTTTACCAATCTCTCTCTCTCTCTCTCTCTCTCTCTCTCTCTCTCTCTCTCTCTCTCTGATTAGCTGTAACCTGAAAGAGTGACATAATCTCCTCACTGCCACATTGACTTAACATTGATTTCAGGCACTACCATGAAGTGTTGCCTTTTTCAGTTTTACTTACTTAGCTCGGCAGAGAATACTTTTGTCTGCCTCTTGTTCCCTCGACCTTCGTCTTGATTGCATGTCTTGTTTCCAACTGGAGAAGACTTGATTGTGCACCGAAACAAGCATTTAGCAAACTCACAGTTGACATGCCACCAGAATGTCCTGCCATTATGTGACAGTAGATCTGGCCCTGAAAATCCATTAAACCCCTTTTACTGGCGCTCCTGTAAAAGCTCTTTATGATACACACAGTCTTTCTTTTCTTCACGGTGACCTAGGATCCGTTCCCTAGTCAAGGTTTATTGGGCCACAGTATACCGAATAAACACACTTAGCGACACAGTTTACTGCTAACAGGGGATATGTCTGAATAAAACAATGTTTAGAAAAAGAAAAAGAAAAGAAAAGAAAAAAAACGTGTGAATTATCAGGCTTAGTTGGTGTTGTATGTTAAATGATCAACTGATGACTCTGGAGTTCTTGAACTGTCACGGCAGTGAATGTGATTGAGTGTTTACACATTAAAATATTCAGAGAATGCAAATGCATGGATGCAGTCACTCTTACACTCATGAATCTTCTAGAATGCTTGTCTTTTGATAAACCTAAGGTTGGTATTATACAAAGCGTCAGATTAAAAACACTTTGTTGTTGATGACCTCCAAAAATAACAAAGTGTTCCACTGAGGAAAATGCCTGATATTCATACATGTTAGTAAACATTGTCATTATCAATGACTTTCAAAACTCATATCTCAAGGAAAAAAAAAATCCTTTGTATTATGAAAAGTCCTACAGTGAAACTTGTGTCATGTTTGACCATTTGATTTCAAAACATTTCACATGTTTGTGTGAATATGATTTTTACTATTGTACACAGAATAATGAAAAGGTTGTATCTTTCTTTTATGAAATAACACCACAATACAACACCTTTTCATCGGTGGTGCAGCTCAGCTCTAAGCAGGGTAACAGAAAATAGAAACTAGTCCCCATCAGCTCATGAAATGAAACATGCTCTATAAGAGATACAATGCACATGATTAACTGCCAATAAAGAACCCACAAGAAACCTCACCTGAGACCGTAAATGGAATACCTTCTGTAACCACGTCTAATAAAACAGCCGTAATAAAGAGACACACCAGACCTCTCTCTCTCTCTCTCTCTCTCTCTCTCTCTCTCTCTCTCTCTCTCTCACTGCAATTCCTGCAATGAAATCAAACAAATTGCACTGGAAGGCTTAAACCGACACTGGAGGGCCCTGCTAATACAATTAGATTAACAGTTTCTGCTGTTTACCCGCTCCCACTCCTCTCCGAGGCCTGTATTGCATTTATCCATCTGCGGTTCTCCGCTAAACTACATGAGACAGATCGGGGGCAGTAGCTAGCCTCCCACATGACATCTCCTTGCCTGCTGGCGCGCAGTTTCCTCTGAAAACACTGATAATCAATATCATGCACTGCAACTGGGACCAGACACTGCACTTTCCCAGAACACTTTGAGGTAATAAGGTTGCTCTATTTAATGTGAGGGGGCTGGGAAGTTTCTGTGTGTGCTGTGGTGTGTAGGGTGTGTGTGTGTGTGTGTGTGTGTGTGTGTGTGTGTGTGTGTGCTGTGTGTGTGTGTGTGTGTGTGTGTGTGTGTGTGTGTGTGTGTGTGTGTGTGTGTGTGAGAGAGAGTGTTTTTCTTTGTGTGTGTGTGTGTGTGTGTGTGTGTGTTTGTAAAGCGCCTACTTGTAAGAGTTCTGTTGATGAACAAACAGAACAAAAGGAGCGCTTTGAGATTTACAGAGAATTAAAAATCGTTAAAAGCTGCAGAAATGCGGTGTCTGCCTTCATTAGGATTGTTTGTGCTCAAAGGGGGAGGTTGGTTTGTGTACAGCATGAGCCACTTTGGTGGAAGTGAATTGTTTTGTCCTCCTAGGCCGCAGTGTTCCCAACTCCCCCCCCCCTCCTCCTCCCCCCTTCCCTCCTGCCATGCTCCCCGCACTCCCCAAAACCCCCTGCCTCCAACTGAGTTACTCACTAACCGCCATGCCTCTGCTATGCTCCTAACCACATGTTGACAAGGCTGCTAAATGCGAACTGAGATGAGCTTTGATTGTAGCTGTCAGTCCTAACCCCCCCCCCCCCCCCTCCCTCATCCCCTTCTGTTTTTTTTTTCTTTTTCATCACCACTGCTTCCCTACTCTCACTTTTCCTTTCTCTCTCTTCCTCCCACTTGCTACTCTCTCTTCTGAAATATCAGTTCCCAACTGACTGAACAAAACTCTGAGCCAAAGTGTGAAAGTTTAAGAAAGACTTCCTTTTTTTCTTTTTTGCACTTGTGCTGTGTTTTATACCGCACCATCGATGAATATCACCCCCAAGGTCTGCGTTAAATGAAGTCAAGGACACCTTTGGTCGATTTGTGCATCATTTAACAAGTGGTTGTGCGCCATTTACCTTATCGGAATTTTGCAGTGTCTCACTCCAGCACTCTGAAATTAGCGAGGACCCCCTCCATATGATAAGGCTGTCAATCCAGAGGTCATCACAGCTGCCGGAATCAAGAGTGGATAATTGAGGTTGCCACTTGGAATTATAAATTTGTCTTTTCTTTTTGCATGTATAAAACAGATAGGCTAGCAATGTAATATAAAACACAAATGTGAAACTCTCATGTGAATTGATTAATTTTTTCCATATCATTAATTAGGTAGGCAATCAGAATTGTCCTAATATTGTCTTAATTAATGTTAGAGAACTGTTTGATCAACGACTTCCATTGTTTCATGAAATGGAATATATGTGATATGGAAGGTATAATGTATGTCTGCTGGCTGGTAATGGAAAAAAACCCTCCTAACATGGTGAATAGATACAAAGTAGAGAGGTCTTGTTTCATACTAAACATGATCAAATTTCTCACATTCCTCACTACAGTAGCAAGAAAATACTTCCCATATAACAAATAATTTGTTACTGTTAGTGGCTTACGAATAGCTGCCTCATAGAATGAACTTGAACTTGGAAGAACGTTCTTTAGAATGCAGCTCATCTACCACAGTGATAAGTAGGCTTTTCTTTCTTTTTTTCTTTTCTAGTCCAGTATAAGTCCCTTTGTGGTTCTGGGAAAGCCCCATGCAGTCAACTGAACTTCCTTGGCCTTCTGAGGGGCTATCTAAGAAATTCTGATATATTTCATGGGCGACATACATACAAATAAATGGTTTTATTCCTTCATGTTTTTGCCAAAGATTTAAGACCCCTCCCCCAATTACACATTAATATTTCTTGTTAATTACACACTAATACAGACCGTCTAATTATTAATCAGTGATAACTGGTATTTTACACTGCACACATGATCATGGCCCAATTAAATAGGCGAGACATTGATATGGGGAGTGCAGATCTCAAAGAAAACATGTTGATGGTCTTCCGTCTGCGGTGGCAGCACTTAATTTTCTTTTTTGAATCGTCTCTGTGGCCTGATTGATAGAGTGGGCTGTGAATTTTTAAAGTACAGGGCAGAGGGCAAGAAAAACACTTCCATTATGCTTTGAAACGGTAATGAATTTTGAAATATTGCCTCCCCGTGTTTGTAGAAGACTTGTAGCTCAAGAGAAATGATGAATTAACTGCTGGGACGAATTACAGTGGCAACACGCGGGAAAACTTTCAATACAAAAATGATTGATTAGGGAGTCGGTGAGAAAATGACATCATTTTTTTTTTATATATATATTATTTATTCTGGATGATAAGCTCTGTGTGCCCTCTCTAAGTCCTGTGTGCTTTTCACATCAAATTGTCTCCTAATGCAGTTTGATGACACGCCTGAAATCCAATCACCCGGCCCTCAAATTACATGAGTCCACTCAGCACATTCAGCTGGCTCTTTTAATGGGGGCAGCACCTCTGTCAGATCCTGCTCCCGTGCCTCTAACTCTGCCACTGCCCATCCTGGCCTGCCACGGAGACAAACTGCCACATGTCACTGGGCGCCACATTCCGTTTCCACAGACACAGCAGCACCATTCTGGACACTTTTGAAGGCCTCCCTGCCTGCCTGGCCCAGTTTCCTGTTTCAAGACTACAGGTAGGCTATGGGATGCAGGATGAAGTCAGTTGTAAATAGCGTAAAAGCGATTTATTTTATATCTATTAGAAATGCTTTTGTTTAAAGCAAATTCAATTCTACTTCAACAAAAGACCAAACATCCCTCACCCCTCCTATTTGTGCTCCCATAGACACTCTACACAGTGTTTAGTTATTGGGGATGGACACACAGCTTTGTTGGTTTGTAGTTTCAGTGGCGAGGCTGTGTTTTCTGAGAATGGAGGGCTTCTAGACTGTGAGGGGATATTTACTGAATGTTTCAAGTTTGACTTTTTTAATGGTGATATCATCTAGTATTTGTTAGCTACCCAGTTTTCAGCTTTGTCATAGACTGAAACAAGGAAGCTTCAAGGGAGCAGACATTTGATACTAAGCTAAGTACTGAAGTGACTCCATGTTTGTAAAAAAAAAAAGCCCATTGTCTCATAGAAAGTGATAAACACGGTTAACTACTGTTGGTAGGTCTATATAACCTGATTGCTCATATATTTACCGTGAACAGTAATTTCCCTTACATGGCAGAATTAAGTAGAGTATCTGTTTACGCTTACTTTCTGGGTTGTTTTATGCAGTGTTTCAGTAGAAAGAACTAGGTTTGTTATGACTTCAAACTGTGTAGATGTGTTGAATGTGTAGATACAGTGTGTAGACACACTCTCACTTGTTTAGGACTTTAGGTCTTTTTGACAAGACTGGCACTTGTTCAGCATTTAGTTAATGTGTCGCCTTGGTTCCTTAGATGCAACGCACTTTACAATTGGAGTTTAAAGGTGAATGATGAATCCAATTGTTGGAGAAGCGGAGAGGGAATTGAGCAGAGGTTTTGGGATAACCTTTCATTCTGCTGGGAAGGCAAGGCTGGAAAACCAGGAGACAGCACTCTTACAGCCAATCAATTGGCTTAATTGGCTAATTAAGTGCAAGGGTACACAGAGAGGCTGCTCACTCGGCACATCTACAGTGGATGGGGCATGGATGCCTACAAGAGCTGGGCAGCTTACCCTCTGGTGTGTGTGTGTGTGTGTGTGTGTGTGTGTGTGTGTGTGTGTGTGTGTGTGTGTGTGTGTGTGTGTGTGTGTGTGCGTGCGTGCGTGTGTGCGTGCGTGTGTGTTTTAAGATCATGTGATGTTGACTAAGAATTTGTAATGATCAGAGTGCTAGTTACGTTGATTGTAAGAATTATAGGTCTGTTTGTTCATTGAGGTGTGGAGCTGTGGTTTGAATAAAGGATTTGGATGAAAATCCCAAGAATAACATGCAGCTCAGGACAGATGGGATTAGGTTAGATCATCTGGAAATAAATCAAATTTACTTAATTTATTTTGCTTTGATTTCATATACAACTTTGACTAGAGCACAAACCTCACAGTCTGTCAGTGTATTTAAAAGGGTTATTGGTGTTAAAATGGAAAAAAATATGAAGACCCACAATGATAAACTGTGAACTGGCTATAGTTGGCCATGCCAAATCAAGTGACCTATACAACACACACCATGTGAAACATTTTCTAAATGTCTTATAAAAAAGACATTTTTGTGACATTTAAAATAATTTTGCCCGTAACCAGCTTTGGTTTCTTTTGGTGAAACTTTTCCATGGCCCGAGTTGTCTTTGTCACATAATGTCATGTTATCATGAGCGATCTTTTCAACAAAGACTGTCCAACCTATTAATTTTTGCCACCCGTGCTTAAGCAAAGATTCTAAATCAACATTTTGACTGGTCGTAATTGCAAAGCCACCATGGTTCGATACACTTGACCTTTCCCACCTTTAAATTCATTTCCATTTTATATCAAAAGTATCATGTTAATTGCAAAAGGGTATTTTTTCTAGCATGTAATGTCTTTGAAGACAATGTAAGAATGCATTTCCATTTTAATTTATCAATGCCATCAGTCAAATCTAAAACCTCCTTCCTGCAAATTTATCAGTGACTGTTCTTTTCAGTTGCAATAAGGATAGGAAACTTTAGCCTAGTAAGTTATGAATAAAATATTTGTGCTGACAGTTTCTTCAAAAGCTCCCATAAATTAGTCTCCCAAAGGGCACAGTATTGCTACACAAATGACTGGCAGCAAATATGAAGACCGTGAGTAATGTTGTCAGTGGCTAGAAGGCACAAATACAGGATTAACACACTATGCTCAAGCTGATTTGAAAGCACCTCAAAAGCTTTAGATAACAGACACATTTTACAGGAGAGCAAATGCATTCCCATTGTTATGTCTCTGCACGATAACAAATTATTAGGCCTCAAAATGACTTATAGTAATAGATATAGTATATCTTAAAAATGTTTATCCTTTCTATAATATCATTATTATAGTATGTGAATCTATGAGTAGGCCTATTACATAGTATCTCATATGATGTTATTCAAGTGCTTGTGAAAATGAGATGTAAGTCAGAATTGATTTGAATGTCTTTGACTTGCTGTTGTGAAGATAGTCAATTCCTTTTTCTATTCTTCCATTTTTTTCTTTTCTTTTCATTGACTTGTTCACCTCCCACTGCTGCCTGGCTGGCTCCTCCATGGACCAGAGGGTTTCATAAGTCACTTGGTTCATTGAATTGTGCTTAGCTGTAATAAGACACTCTGACCTGGCAGTACAGGATGATCTGCTGAGGATCTTATAGAATGGCCTTGGGTCTTCACAATTGATGCTTTCATCAAGGACCTGGGAGGGAAACTGCTACTGAGAAGAGAGGTGCTTTGAGCTGGCTGTGGAAATATAATGTTGTAAAGGGATAAGGATGTGTTGACACCGGGTTTAAATCAGATTGTGTTCACTTTGCTGTGACAAGGGTAGATATTACAGTTATATCATTCTGTTTGTGTAACTGTTTTTAAACATCTTTTATTACTGAAAACAAATCAGATGCTTCAGATGTTGGTTTGTTTTACTGTTAAGTAAAATAAGTTTGACTCGACATCCAGGTTGTGTATTGTGTTCACTTCTAAGAAGTACCACAGGACGTGACATACAATAACATACAATATAATACAATACTTACACTGCAGAACTCACTGAAAGCAATCATCAGTGGTAGCGAACGGAAAATATACTGAAATCACACAGAGGTAAATGCTATGAACTGTGTATTCCGCACTCACAAACTTTCATGTTACTTCATAGGAGTTCTTGTGTACTTGATGGATGGAAGCTGAAATTGCACGTTTGTCAGTACATCAAGAAGCCTGATTGAAGTTCCCCTACACATCACTGACACTGGAATGATAGTCAAAGAATAAAGGCTAAATCAAAACAAACACAATGATATAAAAAATACAGTCAGTCAGAGACAGGGGAGCTCTGCCCTCCAGCTCTTTATACAACGTCTGGCATTTGATCCCAAAGCGCTCCCTTTCTGTCTGTCCGTCTGTCTGTCTGCAGCCGCCGATGCCGCTCAGGCGATGGAAGGAAGAACACACAGACACACACACACACACACACACTCAGGCGTCATCAGCAAACAAGCGGGCCGCTTCCTGCAGGACCCGAGCAGCACATTACAGCTCAGAGCTTATCATCAAGCCCAACTCCGGCAATCAGGGGCCGCTTGATTGGCGGGCGGAGGGGGGGTGGGGGGGTTGGGGGGATAAAGGGGGGGTTGTGGTGGTGGGGGTGTTGACGCCTCTGCACAGCTGATTCATTGATGGCCCTGTTGGCTAGACTTCAGGATCATCAGCCCCCATCCCGTAAATGAGAGGAGATTAGGCATGCTACTGCCAGCACTGCCTGACACCTGCTGTGCACTGGATACACGCTGGAGGAATACTGTTTCAAAAGAGCACTGTGTGTGTGTGTGTGTGTATGTGTGTGTGTGTCAGTACGTGAATGTATGATTATGCAATACTTTATTTAAACACAAACCGTTAAAGTAGCAATACCTATATGTATATAACAATTAAGGGAAGATCAAATACACAAATTGTATGTCTGACAGCCAGAAAGACAGAAATGTTATCTCTGTATTGACAATGTATAGTTGTTTGTGTGTAGTAGATTACTGAACCTTTCTAATGCTTTAAAAGGCTGACCATGCACAGGTGTAAAAATACATTTGCAAAAACAGAATACAGTATGTACTGCTATCTGCCATCTTTTGCATCTATTATTTTCAATGCATGAACATGATGTACTGTGTGTAATGCACTGTAGTGTGGAGTATATTGTAGCATACTGTCTGTACTGTATCTCTGTGATAGTATATACTGTACTGCAAAGGGAAGTGGCATACTGGACTAATGCACACTTAAGAACTACAGTAATACAGAGTAGCGTGAAATATGTTGCATTGTCTCAGTGATCAGCATTCAAGATAGCAGGATTAGAAGAGCTAAGAGCAAATCACATTTCGCTGAGAAGAGAAAGCACATTCCAGGACATGGTGTTCAATAAATTAAGTTTATTTCAACGTTTTTCCATATAGTGTTAACCATGCAGTCTAGCACTTTAAGGCTTATAATTTTCCACATCACTAAACACATACAGTTGGAGACTAACATGAAGCATTTATACCAACATTGTACATCAAGGTTCAAACGTATACATATATACAGATGCCCATTCACAAAGCTCAACCTTGCCTGTCAGACGTGTTCTCTTTCTCTCCGAGTGACTGAACTGACACACCATCAGGAAAAAAGCCGTGTTATAACAAAAAAAAAAAGGTATAAGAAATTACAGCAAGGCACACTTTTTTGAAGATTTTAAAATGTTTTCTTTGTTATGTCTCTCTTTTTTTGTTTTCTCTGGATTGTAGGAAATAAAAAACAATAACAAAAAAACAAAATAAAAAAAATAATGATAATAAAAAAAAACAATGATCAAACTGAACATTGCAGACACAGTCGTGACTTCTTGAACTTAACACATTATCACACAGCTATGCAGATGTCATCAACGCGCGCCCCGTGTTGCATAGATGCACCTACTGCAGCGGCCACGCGACACTTGCGGGAGGAGGAGTCGCGGGGGGGCGGACAGGTCCGCGATCCGTCATCTTCGGCACGTCTGAGCTCCGTCTACGCCCCCATTTGGAAGAAACCTGCTACAGCGTCAGACCTCTACCCTATATCCCCTTGTGTCGGTCTACACTGAGACATGGACAGACACCAGACTTCTTAACGCTAGCTCAAAAAGAGAACTTCTTGGTTTCTGAGTGCTCGTGGTCAAGAAGTGTACCTGATGCAGCAAATGAGAAGAAGAAGGAGGGAGGAAGGCGGGGGGGGGGGGGGGGTTGCGGGGAGGACTGTTGCGGGGGGAGGGGGGATGGTGGGGGAGTGGTGTGGGTTTGGGGGTACCTGTGCCCTAGGCTTAAATATCTGCTGCTGAATGCATGGAAGCTGAGACTGAGATAAACGCCATGCGCACTGACAAAGGGGTGTGTGTGTGTGTGTGTGTGTGTGAGGCTGGCTCTGTGTGAATGGTATCGTGTCAGTGTGTGTGTGACAGAGCACAAACCTTGATTTGTTTGGTTTGTAGGTTTATGTGTGTGTGTGTGTGTGTACTATATTTGTGTGTGTGTTTGTGGGTAAGCATGTGTAATGTCTTGCAGGTACTGCAATGTTGTGTGTGTTTTGCTTGTTTGTGTGTGTGTGTGTGTGTGTATAAGTGTGTGTATGAGTGTGTATGTGTGTGTGTGTATGCAGTACACGGAGGGTCACGGGGAGGTGAGAATGGTGGCAGACCTGCGAGGTAGTTCAGGGGTGGAGAGAAAGAGAGAGTGGAGGTGCAAGGGTTAGGGGTCAGAGGGGTCACACTGAGTTCAAAGGTCAGCAGTATAACAGCTAATAATCCGAAGGGGCATACGTGAGTGCATTTCTCTTTAAATGTATCTGTATTTGTCTGTGTGTGTGTGTGTGTGTGTGTGTGTGTGTGTGTGTGTGTGTGTGTGTGAGCAGAGGAAGCTGTAGAAGGCCGGGGGTCTCGGTGTGAGCCGCACACCAGGACGGAGATCTCGTCACAATGGAAAATAAAAAAGCCCACCAGCACCCATCTGTTGCCGCCGGAGCCCCCGAGCATCAGGGCTTAACCATGGGAGCCACCAGACTGCCAGACTGCCTCTGCAAGCACACAAACAACAAAAGCCACGCAGACAGACAGACGGAAAAAGCAAATGTTAATGAGGAATTATCCTTGCCGAGCACAGCTAAGAAATACAGTCCCCATACACTCCCTCACACATTTAGCGCGCGCGCATACACACACACACACACACACACACACTGCACTCACTCTCACTCATTCAAACGCACACACACACACACACACACATGCACATACACACACACACACACACACACACACACATAACTGAACTTACTCTCACTCACACCCACACACACACCTACACACCTACACACACACACACACACACACACACACACACACACACACACACACACACACACACACACACAGAGAGAGAGCGCTGTTGATCTGTTCTTAAATCGGTAGGAGCCTATGGGAGAGATGGCTTGTGGGGGAGCCGGCAGACAATGAGAGCTAGTATATTCAATCCTCCTCAGTCTCCCAAGTTAAATCAGCGCTTGGAAACTAACTATTGAGTGACTGGCTGGCTGGCTGGCTGCGTGCAGCAGAGCCACTTCATTCATTTCAATATGGGAGACTCAATGGCTCACATTAATCCCATCTCGCCATCAATAAATAATGCTTTCATTTGCCCACTAACACCAGCCACACACACACACACACACACACACACACACACACACACAGAAATGCACTTTATTTTGCACAGAAGATCTCTACTGTGAGGCTGTATGTGTGTGTGTATACACAGGGCTGCGAGTATGCTCAGGTATGCATGTATGTCGTGTGTGTGCTTACTGCATTGTGCGTGTGCATGTATGAACCTCGTGTGTGTGTGTGTGTGTGTGTGTGTGTGTGTGTGTGTGTGTGTGTGTGTGTGTGTGTAAAGAGATAGAGACAGAGAGATTCTTCGAGTCTAGATAAGCTTAAATGTGTGTGTGTGTGTGCATGCGTGTGTGTGTGTGTGAGAGTTTTGTGCACATGTGCACACTCATCTATATGCTTGTGTGTGTGTATGTGTCTGTGTGTACTTCACCACTGCCATCAGCAGCCCCAGCAGCACCAGCACCACCATCACCATCAGCAGCAGGGGCAGTAGGTGCAGGTGTATAGAGAGCCAGTGCCTACTGCTCCAGCCGCAGGTGGATTGATTGATATGTTTGCTGGCGCCCTGTGAAATCAACAGTGTGTCTCCTCCAGCCTCTGCCCGTGTGTATAACACACAACACCCTGGGGCCTCTGCTGAGCACCCAGCACGTCTGTGCCTACATCTACACAACATACACACACCAGCAGCAACACCACTCTACAGCTCCCTCGCAACAGGCAGAGTAAAGTAGACTCTTATCGCATGTTTATGCTATAGAGATATATTATAGTGATTGAGTAAGAGGACAAATATGGTCTAATCAAGAGTATCTAGAGTTTATCTACGTGCTTGAGTTTGATTATTTCTTTGTTAATATTTTTTTTTGTAGGACTCTTGTAGGAAATTATGTCGCATAAAAGGCCCGTGTACTAGTGTGTGTGTGTTTGTGTGTGTGTGTGTCTCTCTCTTTTTTTATGCGTGAAGTTTAGTACAGTATTCATGCCTATGAAATATGCATTTCATCAAGACGAATGATTACCAAGCAGTCAACTCTTTCATTTCAGCTGTGTGAGAGTGTGTGTTAGTTTGTGTGTGGTGTGTGTGTGTTAGTTTGTGTGTGGTGTGTGTGGGGTGTGTGTGAGTGTGTGTGTGTGTGTGTATTTGATGGCAAGCCCAGAGTAGGGAAAGGAGGGCATTTTAACCACTAACCCTGCCCAATGCATGGCCCTTCTGTTACATAATGACTGCTTTTCAGACCAATTTACTGGTAAGGGACTCATCATGTTGAGAGTACAGTGGTCTGTAATTTAAAACAAAACACGGGCGGCCCAGACAAGGCATTTGCGTCACTGCGTCATCAATATCCTAAACAAGCTCTTTCTTCACTAGTGGGAGATGTGCATTTCTGGACAGAAACAAAAATGAAACCAAAGTCCACAAGATACACATCACTCTCTCTCTCTCTCTCTCTCCGACACACACACACACACACACACACACACACACACACACACACACACACACACACACACACACACAAAGACACACCATCACTCATTCTAAATTTCTTTCTCTCTCTCTCTCTCTACACACACACACACACACACACACACACACACACACACCACACACACTCACGCCACACACACACACACACACACACACACACACAGACACACACACACACACACACACACACACACACACACACACACACACACACACACACACACACACACACACACACACACACACACACACAGCCTTAATGACACGCACCAAGTCTACAATCTGAAATCTGCTTACTTGCAGTATGGAATGAGGTGGAAAAAAATTAATGTTTGGAATTGTGAGGCTGTCTGGTGAAAAGGAACCAGTGCCTGGGGCTATATTTTTCCAGGTAGGGCAAACAGAGCCTGGAGGTGATGAGGGCACTCGTGTGTGTGTGTGTGTGTGTGTGAGTGTGTGTGTGTCTGTGTATTGACTTGTGAGAGAGAGTGAGTGTGTGTGTGTGTGTGTGTGTGTGTGTGTGTGTGTGTGTGTGTGTGTGTGTGTGTGTGTGTAGTGATGCACATGGCTGCCTGGCTGCAGTACCTACCCTGACCTGGGGCCGAATGCTCCCAGTCCGCAGCCCAGATGAGCTGTCAGAGGCGCGAGCAGAAGCGCCCAGGGCTGCCTTAGGCCCCACAACTCCCCCAACGCTACCCACTGACCTTGGAGACTGGGGAGAGAAGACAGACAGACAGAACAAGAGAGAAAGTGAAAGAGAGAGAGAGAGAGAGAGAGAGAGAGAGAGAGAGAGAGAGAGAGAGAGGATATATAGTGAAAGTTGTGGGATAAAGACAGTGAAAGAGAGCGATGAGAAGAAAAGCGATAAAAAAACAAGCAGTGCTATTCCTATTATCGAGGAAAGTAGTGTTTGGGGGTGATGATGGATAGGTAGCTGCTAAAGACATTATTATCTAAACAAGCTAGAGTGCCACTCCATCCTCTGCTCCTATCATAACACTAATTTTTCACTGAATAGCAACAAACTCGACATGGCACAAGATAATGTGTGAAGCGCAATTTTGCATTCTACTGTATTCCATAACATAATTTTTTGCTCTCTTTCACCCTGCTTCCATCATCGCAGGAACTTTCCGGCAAATATGGGAACTGCTAAACTTATTTATCAATTAAAATGAACATTCACCTAGTATAAGGTCAAAACAACACCAAACTGCAGCGAACGAGACAGTAGTGTAATGCTGGAAAGTTTGCATACCAAATGGAAAAAGCACTTAAAAAGAACAGACACATGCTAATTCAGTCATGAAATTAAGTAATGATTCTCCCTCGCATTCTTGCTTATGAATCATAATATAATCTGACTGATTATGATTATTCTGTTCTGTAGACCTTAAAATTTTTAAATCTACACCCGCAAATCCTTCTTCCATTAGCACCGCAGGGGTAGGGGGTTGAGGAAGAGAGGGAGAGAGGGGGAGAGAGGGAGAGAGAGAGAGAAATGGAGGGAGGGAAAGGGAGAGAAAAAGAATGGGAGAGAGAGGGGGAGAGATATGGAGGATGGGAGTGGGGGAAAGAATGAGTAATAAAAAAATTGATTCCCCAAAATAGCACCAAACTCTGTGGATGGATCTGGCTGCGTATTTGGCCCAGATCTACAGTACTGCCTCTATGCCAGAGCAATGCCAGACCCAAGCCAGAGCTGGGCCAGATCTTCTCTCCAGAGCCAGCTGCTTGAGTTACTAATTGAGATGAATTCTGCGTAAATGCACACGTCTCTCATTACAAACAACCCTTCCCCCCAACCACCCCCCCTCACACTCGCACACACACACACACACACATACCCCCGCGGCCCATCTCCCTGGCGATGGATGCCGAGTGTAATGTCTCGACGCGCACGCACCTGTTTGTGGTTCGCCTTGGCTTCCTGAAGAGAGCTGCGCCCTTTCCTGACATTCTTCTGTTTCATCCCGAGCGAAGCGGGGCCTTTTTCCTCCCTATCGGCCCTCCTTATCGTGGGACAGTTAATTTTAGGATTAATACAGAGGCCGCCTTCCTCTTTTAAAGGATTTGTACTGGTGCAAGAGACTCTTATCTTAGTCATTACAGGAGAAATATTGGATTCAAGCATTTTAGTATCTGCAAAACATTCAACAGTGTCTATCGGGGTTTCACATGGTAAGGGATTAAGATAAGGGGCCTCATTATAGTCCTCCGGCTGGCTTGCGGCGCCACTTCCTGGAGAAATACCATGTGCTTTTTGGTATTCATCACGGGGTAGCGGCGGCAGAGGCAGCGGCAGCGACTGAGACTGAGGAGCCCGGCGGGGGACGGGGACGGGGAGCCGGCTGGCGGTGGCGGTGGTAGCAGAGGCGGGGGTGGGAGCGGAGTTGATGTTAGCGTTACAGTTAGCGTTGGAGGTGGTGATGTCAAAGCGCCGGTGGCGCGGCCGCTTTGTAATGGACATGCTGTAGCAAAGCGGCGGCCCCAGGTACACCTCCTCGGTGCAGGCCTCGAAGAGCGGCTCCTCGTCGTGGAGCAGGATGTCGGGCGTCGGGCGGGATGAGAGCAGAGCTGGAGGAGAGGCGCTCTTGTTGCGCTTGAGTTCTTCCTCCTCTTCGTCCTCCTCTTCCTCGTCATTGGCCGAGACTCGTTGCTCGGCCACTTCGCCGCAGTCGCTGTCGTGCGACGAGAGTGACAGGTAGGAGTAGAAGTCACCCTTGTTCAGGTGGAGACCACGGTGGGAGTGCTCCAGCACCTTGTCGCGGATCTGAGCGGCGGTCGCGGACGGCGAAGTCGGACTAGACGCCCTCTCCTGCTCTTCAACCGCCATTCCATCCGCTTGAAATTCCTTACTCTTCAGCGCCACCGATGTCATGTCAATGATCTCCATGACAAAGTCGTGCACGTTCTCCCCCTTCTCGCTCTCGTTCTCACCGGCGGGAGGGAATGTGGGATGGACGCAGCAGGGAGGATCCGGCGATGGGATGTCGTCCCGCTGACCGCCACGAATATCATTCAGATAGCAAAAGTGCTGTTTTTGCTGCTGCTGTTGTTGGACACAGCTGTTTCCGTGCAGCTGTCCCAGCATGCCGTGCGGCGGCCCCGCGCACTCCTCCATGGGCGAGACGGCAGGGGACGGCCGACGGGAGCTGTGGCACGGAATCTCGCCCTTCAGCTGACTCTCCAGCGACGACTCTTTGGTCTGGGGCGACAGCAGCTCGCAGAACGAGGGGCTCAACACCATGCCCGGGATGGTCACCATCCTGCACTGGCCGCTGCTGGATGGGTTGAGCGTGGCGTAGCAGTCCTTAAACGACTCGCCTTTCTTGGTGAAGAGGCTGCCTTCTTCGCGGAGCAGCTCGTCATCCTCGTCCTTGGCCTTGAGGTGGGTGTTGTCTACGTTACCGTTTTCCATGTCGTCCACAAACTGACTGATGTAGGTGCGGGTGGCGGCCTTGCGGTTGGTCTCCAGGGCGTCCTGCTGTCGCATGCCCTCGTTCTTTGTGTTGGCTTGGGATTCGAGGAGTTTGAGCGCCGAGCGACTCAGAAAATGGCTTCTGTCGTTGTTGCCTGAAGCGACTGGGGTGGGTAAGTCCTGTGGAGCCGAGCCGCATTGAAGCTCGTCATCAAGGTCTGCCTCGTTGCGGTGGTCGTTGCCACCAGCGCCGTTGCCGAAACCGCCGCCACCACCTCGGACTTGCGAACGTCCACCCTGCGAGGCCTTAGCCCAGTTCTGGAACTCATTTTTCATGTAATCGAGACCCAACGTGAAAGCGCCTTCGTTGTAGTCTTCCTCCTCGGACGTCACACTCGAGTCCTCCTCTTCGTCCTTAATGCCCAGCTCCTCCTCGGTTAGCGTCAGCGTGGAGCTGGACAGGAGATCGCTGTCGTCTTCATCGTCATCCGTGCAAGCCGATGTGCACGAGACGTTCACCACCATGCTGATGTTGGCGTCCACGTCATCTCCCGCCACCACCCCGCCTTGCAGGAGCGCTCCCTGGTGTCGGTTACGGTGGCAGTGCTTGCGAAACGAGGCGTTGGTGCTGGGGGGCGCCAGACGGTTCCTCTGCACAGCCATGTCCTCCGAGGCCACCGACGAGTCTTCGGTGCCGCTCAGTTCGGTCAGGGAAGCCGCCGAGCTCTCGTTGATGGAGGTGGCCCCCGAGGAGCGCGGTGGGCCTCGGTTGCCCGAGGCAGCGATCAGCCTGAGGGAGGAGCTGCTCTGGAGCGTGATGTCCGAGATGCTGCGGGTCATTTTCTGAGCCAGCGGGCTCTGGATGTTCTCCAGACGCTTGAGGAGCTCCAGAGTCCTCCTGCTGAGCTCCCCAGCACCCACCGCCCCAGACTGCTCCCCTCCTCCACCACCACTGTCTCCAGCCGCTCCACCACCTCCCAGGCTGAGGTCCCGCAGGCTGCCTCGACTGCCCCCGTCCTCGGGGCTCTTGCTGGGGGCCAGCCAGCTCTCCAGGGAGGTGCTGCGGTGGAGGCCGTCTCGGCTGGAGGCAAAGAGCTCTCCCGCGCCGCACAGGGACTCCAGAGAGGAACCCTGCGAGAGGAGGAGGAGGTGGGACAAGTCCCCCCGGGGTCTTCCGTCGGAAGACGAGCCGCAGTCGTTGTCGCACGTCCCTGAATCTCCGCCACCGCCGCTGCCGCTGTGTCTACCTTCGTTGTCGGGCTCAGGGGTGTAGTCATGGCCGTTGATGAGGATCTCGACGGGTTCGCGGCGGTGCCTCCTGCGACCTTCACCTCCGCTCTCCTCACGCTTTTTCCTGGACACTCGGAGCGCCGTCTTGGACCCCCTGCCCAGCATCATGGCCTCCTGGCACTCGTATTCGGCGCACTTGTTGGCACGCTCCAGGATGCGGTCAATGTCCTCATCGCACACGCGATCCTCCTCGTCGGGGGAGCCGCCTCTGTCGTTCTCATGCAAGCAGATGTCTGAGTTGCCCGTAGTCTCCGTGTCGCCCTCACTGACGATTCCGCTCTCGCTCTCCGAGCGGCGGGCAGACTCTTTGCCCAGGAGGGACGACGACTGCTTCACCCCGAGGATCCCCCCCAGGATGTCGGGCAGAGACTCGGCGGAGGAGAAAGAGGAGTCTTTGCTCAGGCTCTTCAGGAGCGTCTGATGAGGGTGCTGCGGCTGGGGCTGTTTTCCCCGTGCTCTGGCCGGGCTCGTCCTACAGCCGGTGGTGGGGAACGGAGGCTGCTGATAAAGCTCCACGTTATGCATGCTGTACACCTGATACACGGTGCACGGCAGAGAGGAGGAGGCGGTGGTGGGGGAGGAGGAGGAGGACGCGGGATTCGTCTCGGGGCCGTCCAAGGTCGTCCGGCGTTGTGTGACACCTGGACGCAGTTCAGGGCCATCTAGTGTTTCCCCCAGGGATGCGGGGCCTAATTGACATGCAGGGTTTTGCTTATCGACGCAGTCCTCCTGTAGCTCCATGTTGACAATGGTCATGTCCATTTCATCCCACTCCCAGGAGTCTTCCGCAGGGCCGCGCAGGTCCATCAGAGAAGGTTCCAGAAGATTTCCTGGGATCTGAGGAAAATAAAAGCATACACACACACACACACACACACACACACACACACACACACACACACAGAGAGAGAGAGAGAGAGAGAAATTCAGAGAAACAGAACAGAGAAAAAGTAATTGTAAAATGTAAAGATCGGCTCTGGTTAAAAATTAGGCTTAGATAAATTCACGCTTGTGATGCATTCAAAAAAAAAAAAAAAAAAATTGCTTAGATATACAAATTCCTACATGAGACATTATTATACAAATTGCACGTCGACTCATTACTGCCGAGGAGGGTCTATTTATGTTATTCATTTTTTTTAATCTTATTAATCTAATAAACTGACTAATCTAACACTTGCTTGGCATGTCATCCAGGCCTTGTAATGAATTTTTATTAGATTTGTGTTTATTCTCTTCTTGCTGATAAGGGAAATACTAATGACAAGGCAGGGAGCTCTTTTGCATGTTAAAACCTTCAACTGTGAGAACAATAAGTCAACCTAATCACATAAGAATCATTTCTGCCTCGCTTAACAGTACCCAACGCTTTAGAGGGAATGACCAGCTAATCAAGTACAAAGAATGAGCGCATTTGAGCTTTGTGAGGCAGTAACACCACCATGTTTACAAGAGCGCTGATGAAAATGTGGACATTTGCATCCCTTCTATGAGGCACACGGTGAATATAAGAGAGAGAGAGAGACAAAGCTTTGACAAGTAAGGGGCCTTGGTGATATTATGTACTTGTTGCTTAGAAAGTTGCCTTCAGTTTGACCAAGTCTGTAATGGTTTCATATGGATTTAATAACTCGGGCGAAGCCATTTCTCCTTCAGACAGACAGACACAGAGAGAGGGAGAGGAACACTGTTTCCTCGTCTAACCTTCGGCAGGACGTTAGTCATTTCACCGAGGCGACCGCAGTGCACATACCACTGCATTTACAAAAACAAACCACCCATTTACCTCACCCCCCCCTTCCCCCCCCCCCCTAGTTTTCCCCTGCTCCCGTAACGCATAACACAACAAACACAAAGCGAAATTGCTCTTCAGGCCCGCAAGGTCAGCTTTCGCGCCGAGCCACGGCAATTTGTCTCCCTGGTGTAACGGAACGCCTGGTAGAGAGAGCAAAGCCGGGCTGAGAGTCTAGCCCGAGAAAAAAAAAGGGAAGAAAGAAAGAGAGAGAGGAAGAAATGAAAAAAAAAAGAATAAAAAAACCCCAAGGCATCGCACGCTCTCCTCGACTCTTTAGAAGTGAGCTACACTACCTCCGCCAGAGCTTAGGCGCTGTCAGACATGAATGCTGCGAGCCACCACGAGAAAGAGGGAGAGAGAGAGAAAACAGGAGGGAAAAAAAGAAAGAGAGCGAGAGAGAGAGAGAGAGAAAGAAAGAGGCAAACTGGCCCAACTGGCCAATATACATGACAAAAGAGCGCTGTCTCTCTCCCCCAGATTTAATGGACATCAATACGTTCCTCTGATTGCTTTTAACGGACTAATTAACACAACTACCGCCTGCTTTAAGTAGAGGGAAAGAAAGAGATGGGGCGGGGGGCGAGGGGGAGAATTTTCGCTTTTTTATTTACTGTTGAGCATGCCTGGGCAGTGGGCAGCCTGCGTCCTGTTCTCTCTCCCTCCTGTCCTTTAAAAGAGGTTTAAGAGGGCCTTTGGAGACGACTGGAGGGAAGGAGGGAGGAATGGGGTGTGCCTGGCCCCACTTGGGTAGCACCACTGGGCTGAGTGTGTGAGGGATGTCCCCCTCTTCCTCCGACTCTGGACCCTGGGTCTCGGCCTCTATACAGACCCGGCAGTCCTCAGTGGCACTGGAGATAGAGGCGGTGGAGGTGTAGGAGGAACTTATTTCATTTCTACAGGAGCACTTAACACACTATGATCGGCCAATTATTCTTTGGCAACACCTGTAATCGATTGGGTTCAGTGCTTAGTCAGAGCACAGGGGGCGTCTTCCTTGCCCTTCTCTCTCTCCCTCTCCTTCTCTCTCTCTCTCTGACTCACACTTTCTTTCTCTCACTCTGCTTTCTGTCTATCTCGTCCAATCTATCTCCCTCTCTCTCCATCTCTCTCTCTCTCTCTCTCTCTCCCTCCCTCCCTCCCTCTCTGCCACCCCTGTGTTCTATATATTCCAATGTAATATGCTGTCGCTCCGCAGCTCTTATACATCACTATTATGGCTCCATTACTGTTGTGCTGCACTATATTACCGCTGCGATCATCCGGGTCGAAATAACCCACGGCGGGGCCAGGTTACACCCAGATGAATCCCTAAAACAGATCTATACGTCTCTCCAGACCCCCTCCACCACTCAGGTGCCAAGCCGGCCTCCGGCCTCTCTCTCTCTCTCTCTCTCTCTTTTCCTCCCTCCCTCTCTCTCTCTCTCTCTCTCTCTCTCTCTCTCTCCCCACCACAGCATACACCACGGGTGCCGCGCAACAGCAGGGTCCATGCTGAGCAAAGATGACAAACTGGGCGCGGATCAAAGCGTGTTTGTGTTGGGTATTGATTCGGGGCCCATGTGCTGGGCCTGGATAATGTCAGCGCTTACGTGGACTGGGTGAGCAGGTCTCCTTGAGAGTTTTTAATGTTCCAATATGCTTAAAAGTGCAAAGGCACGGAAAGTGGGCAGATATTGATTTGGTTTCTGCAGTAAATGCACAGAGCCTTCACTGACGGTTCGAATATATATGTCTGATATTTAATGCATCAAAACACACTGCGCCTGTGGTATACCAACAATAAACAATAAATAAATAAATAAAAAATAGGCACAATAAAGAAAAATTTGAAAGAGATCATTGTCATAACCACTGTCTATTAGTTTAAAGCTGGTCTACTGGTCTTAGAATACAACCAACTCCCTTCTTATTTTGCCAAACAGATAACACACCCAAAACAACTCATTATACATACAGTGAAGGCCAAATCAGAATGATAAAACTCACTTTTCAACAATTTGTGCAAACACAAATCTTCAGTGGCAATTTAACTTGATGCAAAGTGGAAACAATGAATATTTAAAATCAACCATTACTCTGTGGGATTCTTTTGACTGTTGCTTAGATAAATGCGATGAAAAATTCAGATTCTGCACACTTGATCATTTTCATTTGGCCACTTCTTGTAGATATTAAAATATTCATTCCCTTTATTTTAATATTCATTGTTTCCACTTGGCACAGAGTCAACTGGCAATGAATATTAGTAATTTCTAAATAAATGTGCGTGAACTTTGAGCATATTTGGTAAAACTTTGTGCAATCTGTGCACTATCATCTGAAGTCCAGTGCAGTCATTAACTGCCAAGCATTGAATCATTTATAAGAACACTATCCATTCTTGTGTGCAATTAAAAACATCAAATGTGTACAGAAGTGTACATTCACTCTCCATACTGACCTCTTTTCAGGTGAGGTGGCCACGTGTGTCTCGCAATGGATTGTGTTACTGCATGATCATCCTATACACAGCTAACTATAGAAAGGATCCTATGAAACTGATCTGTGATCAGGGCTCTATCTGTGTCTCTGTCAGATGCTATCAGGGCTGGGCACCAAAACAGAGCCGGGTTCATTCCAAACAAAGCTTCTCCAACCAACGAGGGCCAGTACAAGTATCCTCTTGGAGAGCTCAGCACTGTGTTATCACTGAACCCCCTGGCTCAAATATTAAAGACAGGTGCCAACAACACCAGCAACAGCAGCAACAGTAGCAAGTGTGCTTCAACTGGGAAGGTGATATTTATTAAATTGTTATTCACTTTATTTCACTTGTTTGCCAAATTTATAGTATTCCTGTTGGCATTTATAACAGGTTGTTTATTCTATAGGATGACTCTCCAATGTGTTTATTGATCAAACGACAAATGATAATACAATGTATGAGACATTCACAGGTCATAGGTTTGACATTTTTCGCCATGAATTTAAACACAAACATAGGATGACTTCTTAAGGGATGGGTTTCCTCCTATAGAAGTGTTTCTGATTAAACTCTTTTACACCAATATTCAGAAGAAAATGGGCATATAAAGCAACTATTAAATGGCAGGCGTATAAAATCTGATCTAATTCTTGTGAAAGTGTGTGCATGTGAAACAGTGCTGGCTATGCTGCAGTGTGTGCTCTGCTCTGCTCTGCTCACCTGCTCTGGGCCCATGTCCCTCTGCAGACGGGTCTGCCACTGCAGGGCCTGCATCACGATGGCCTCCCAGCGCCGCTCCAGGTTCACCGCCAGCAGCTGCAGGCTGTCACGCTCGGCGTCCGAGTCGGAGGCTGATCCGCTCCGCGCCTGGTCCGGTTCCTCCAGCAGCCGCTGACACAGACGCAGCACCGACGCCATGCCCCTACGCCGACCACGAACCTCCATACACAGAGACTGGAGAAGGGGAAGGAGGGAGGAAGGAGACAAAGAGAAAGAAAGACACCAGTTTTCAACTGTATACTAACCAACACATCTTCAGATCATCCATCCAACATCCATCTTCAGATTAAAAGAAAGCAAAAGAACCTTCCACACTCAGTCCTTCAGAGTGGGAAGGATAGGAAAAAAGAAACTAAAACAAGGGATGAGAGGGTGACAGAAAAAAGTGAAACTGAAAGAGAAGAAAACGGAGGAGAGGGAGCAATGGAGAAAAAGGGGGAGAGATGAAAGTTAAGACAAAAAGAAAGAAGTGCATGAAAACTCAAACTCAAAAATAAATGGTAAAAAAATAAAGGGAGTGCGTGAGAGTATGTGAGTGTCAGTCAGTGGACTGGGAATAGGTGGATAAGAGATAGAGAGGCAAACAACGGATGACATCAACTCTCTCTCCTTCCTAAAAAAGGGTTGGGTTGGGGAATAACAGTCTCTATGATTATGACCGAGCACTAGCACATTCTCAGTGCTGAATTGGCTCCAAGTTTTGACTGACGTCCACATTTTCCGGAATCATGCATAAAAGATTAGGGATGAAGATGTTTGATATTTAGCTCTAGCGAAGAGGGTACTTGACTGATGACTGCACAACATTGTTTCACAACTTAGCATATCATTGTCATTTGTGAAGAGTCACCATAGACCGGAGGTGATAACGGCTATAATTCAATATCCTAAGCAAGATTACATCAAATACAATGCAATACAAAAAGACAGACGACACCTACAACTGTTTTTCATAAACAATTTGCCGCAATAACCTAAAGTAAAATATGAATCTTGTGAAGCCAAGTGAAGCCAAACGGAGCGTTTTTGAATGGTATTAAAATCGAACTCAGTCAGGAGAGTGGAATGGGCCGACTCAGTGTGTTTGCGCGCCCACAGAGATTAGACACCACGCATGTCTTTGGGGCAGATTCTTACTTTTAACCGTTTTATTTTCTCTGCTAAGCAAAGACGTGCAGAGAGCAAAATAACAGAATTACTTACAGGCGAAACGTGTCTGAAAATAGCTGCAAATATCTCGCCCGTCTCCGAGCTGAGTGGATGGAAACAAATTAAAAGCTTGATTTGGGCCAGAAAATAACCCGCGGATCCCATTTTGCTTTAAAGGGCCGACATTTTCTTTATTCCTCTATTGGGGTCCTTTTATATCACCCTCTCTCTGTCTCCCTGTGTAATACCAGTCCATGTGTGCTCTGACTCTCAGTCTCACTGTATGTGTCTCTATCACTCTCTTTCTCTCATTCCTTCTATTATCCATCTCTCTCTCCTCTTTCACTCTCTCTCTTCTTGTGTCTCTCTTTTCTTCTCTGTCTTTCTATTTCACTCTTTTTTCTTCTCTATCTCATTCTCTGTCCATCTCTTTCTCTACATACAGGACAAAAGACAAGCCATGTGTGAGGAACCCTCTCTCTCTCTCTCTCTCTCTCTCTCTCTCTCTCTCTCTCTCTCTCTCTCTCCTTCTCTCCCTCTGGTCCTCACACAAAGTCGTCCCAACAATCTGCCATGCCAAGGCCATGTAAATCAAGTATCTAAGCACCTCCACATCTCCACCAAACGGGCAAATTAAATATTGAAAAGGCTGCCTGCCTGCCTGCCTGCCTGCCCCATGTCATACTTTAGTGCTAGACTCTGACACAGGCGTAATAGGATCAGCTCTATGTATACACCATTTCTGTCTTTAAAAAGGGAAAACAGGGTGACACCACGGTCATTTCCAAGTGGTGAAAATGCTGACACAAGTCCAAAACACATAAAGAAACACACACATACACACACATACACACACAACCCAACAGAGATGTAAAGAGTGAAGTGCGGACACACCCACCAACAAACAAACACAATCACAGATACACACAGACACAACAAAACACCTCTCTCTCACACACACACACACACACACACACTTGCACACGCACGTGCACACACACACACCTGAGCCTTAAAGCCTTCTTTTTTAAAAATATTCAGATGCGAGGCTTTTTGTGACTAGACAAGGAGTGCGCCCAGTGCAGCGGGACAAAAAAACATTTCCGGAGAACAATTTATGTAAATCCCGCCCGCTCGCCAAGGCATTACCTTACATTTTCTTTACATTTTCCAATAAATATTAAACACCATTACATTTAAATTGGATTTCTCTCAGCAGTTTCTTCTCCGGCCTGCTTTAGCATATATTTATGGCCCTCCCAGCGTCCCTTAAGAAGGTAATGAGATTGCAAAATGCAATGGCTTTGTGCTGGAGACAGCAGCGTCAGGATGAAACTCACGCCACAGTGATAAAGTTATCCCGTGCTGGGCTGGGCTCTCCTATAGACTGGAGACTTTGGAGAGTTTGCCCATGAAGAGGTCATAGAAAAGTGTGCTAGCAAGTGCCTTCTAAGTACCATGACTCCTAATGCTATGCTAATGCTACATTACGCTACATGCTAGCGTATGTGTCTTAAATACCATGGCTCCAAATGCTAGGCTAATGCTACATTATGCTATAAGATGCAAGAACAAGCATCCACACATGCAATATGGAAAAGTAAGCCAATACTATGGGCTTATAAAATAGAGTACCATATACAGTTTGAAGATGTAATACAGTAAATAGCATACAACCCTGGTCCCCAAATGGCGGCCCGTGGGCCACATCCGGCCCGCAGGAACCAAATGAGTGGCCCGCAGCACCATCTGACTTATCAGTTTTCTCCATAAACATGCCTACAGACCTCATAAGCAGTAGGCCTATACAGGAAATCATACTATATATGAGGTTTATTGAGGTGCATTAAAGAAAGCAGAAGACTAAAAGAAGACTACTTTGTGATGTTATAACTAGCATCCTTTCAACGCGTGGTTTTGAGTGTTTGCGGGGTTGGCCCTTGGCTTGGTATGCTTGATAAAATTCGGCCCTTGAGGAAAAATATTTGGGGACCACTGGCATACAAGTTAACATCAGATTAATACATTTCTCTAATCACCAGTGACGAGCTACTATTAACCAACTGTATAGACTTATGTTTCTGTGAGCCATGGTAAAATCAAACCAGAGAGGCTTCAATTCAAGGCTACAGCTCTATATATTACACTAAATATGTAGGGTATTTACATTGTCATAAAGTTAATATCATGTGCCATTCACATGAAATGTAGCATTATACTTTAAAATGTGTGTGTGTATCCAATTTAGCGTGTGTGTGTATATGTCTATCCACTAGCATTCTGACTCAAAATAGGTTCGGGGGCCGGCAAGGGGGCATTCCTTCACTGACTCTTTGAGCCCAAACAAAAGTAATGCGTGGGCCATCAGCAGCCGAGCTCATCTCCTCTCCCGAAATAGAGCCCCCGAACTCTGGCTCTCTTGTTTGAAATGGCCTCTCTAGGAAGTACATCAAGGCATATAGATGGCCATTTTTCTCCCATAAATACCAGCGGTCCACTCTGGTAGATTAAATGGCACCAACAAATCATTACATGCTCAATGGCACGCCGAGCTCCGGGCCTCCAAGAAAGCGAGGAGAGGGGGTGGATGGTGGGGATCGGATGCCCCCATTGTTTCTGCATTGCTAGGTTTCATAAACTGATTTCGTCTCCCTCCCCATTGAGTTGTGCCTTATTGACAAAGGGGCTTGAACGTGGTGTGCCAATATTTGCTAAAAAGCTTTTCCAAATACATGGAGCCGTGGAGTGGGCTCAGGCCGTTGTGCTCAATGCACCCCCCCACTCACCCAATCCCCCCAACCCCGCTCAACCCCCACCCCCACCACCGCCACAGCATGAGAGAGTGAGAAGGCCGAGCACAATGCGTCCGTTTCAGGACAGAGCGATGGAGGAAGCCGGGCTGAGAACCTGGACATGGGCCAAGCTGCTCTGCTGCCCCCAGCCAGATATTAAAAGATCAGGGAGCGAGGGAGACAGAGAGAGAGTGAGAGAGAGAGAGAGAGAGAGGAGGGGGGGAGAAGAGAGAGAGAGAGAGGCACATTAGGCAGAGAAATGAAAAGAGAGGAGAGTGGCAGAAAAAAAAAGCAGGATAAAGAAAAAAATCCTGCTGTAAAAAAGCCTCTAAAATGAGACAATAAAAAGGCACCTAGTGTCTAAATTGTCCATCTTGTGTAAAGCCTGTGTGGCTGACAGCAGTGGTAATGCTCCATGCATCTATCAGCCGCTTTTAAATAAAAGACTCAGCACACCCACTGGCTGGTAATGTGCAACACCGCTAACCCAATCTAGATGGATATATGACTGTGTAGAGAGATCACACACAGAGAGAGACAAGCACGCACACACACACATACACACACACACACACACACACACACACACACACACACACACACACACACACACACATGAAAACCCTCAAATCTATTCATCTACCCCAAACACACATAAACACCTCTTTGCACTCATACACACACACAGACACACACACACACACACACACACACACACACACACACACGCACACACACACACACACACACACACACGCACACACTTGCTTTTATCACATGACCAGATGCACATCTATTTTGCACACCATATTAACCTACAGGTCTCTCTGTGCCCTCCCTCCCCTCCTTCACTCTCTACCCCCACCATAACACACATACACACACACACACACACACACACACACACACACACACACACACACACACACATCTCTGTCTCTCTATCACACACACGTATCAGGCCTGGAGCGGTCAGCTCATCCAAGAGGTTGGTGAGCGTTCTGGCCACCTCCTGAGCACCTTCCTCTAAAGTCTTCCCCTTTTATCCCTGGCACCCTGAGCCTTCACTCCAGCTCTCTCTCTCACACACACACACACACACACACACACACACACACACACACACACACACACACACACACAGACACACACACTCTTTCACTGTTGACCCACATCGCTCACGGTTCAACTCTGAACCAGTTCAAACGGGCGCCGTCCTAACATCAAAAGGCGTCACGAAAAACACGCATCACTGCAATGTTTCAGCACGGGTTAAGTTATCGCCTATTGGCATTTTTATTGGAGTAGGGGGGTGGTGTGGGTGTGGGTGTGGGTGAGGGGGTGGGGATCAGAGCACTATATTCATGTAGTGAACTTCTGAAGCTTCTTCACTCAATGGGGAAAAAAACTACATATCCCAGCAGCCCTTGCTTTCTTGCTTCCACCGGAGCTCTCTCGGCTAATGTGGACAAGATGGAGGAGAGCAATGAGGAGGAGTGCCCTCCAGTGTGCCAAAGACACCATAATCTAACACTGACGGTGACCCAGTGGAAATTCAATCAATTACCATTAATTAGAAATCTCTGATTAATTCTATTTGTTGATTACGTCAATTAAAACCACAAGTACTTGTTATCACAAATAAGTATAATGAATTCACGTCGACAATTCTCTCCCTGGTGCATGCACACACATGCACACACATGCACGTACACACACACACACAGACGCGCAAGCACACACATACAGTACAAACAGGAATATTCCCCAGGTTGTGCGAGAAATGGCTGTCATCCATTTGTGTCTTAGTCAGAGGAATGTTTTTTTTCTGTGACAAACACACATACAGACGTACACACATACACACGTACACACACACACACACACACACACACGTGTTAGAGCTCATTGGCATCTATACGCAGCAGGTGCTGCCTATGTGAAAGCCCTGATTAGTATAATGAAGGATAACTCCTCATCAGAGACGTTCACAATGTGCTGGGGATCACACTTTTTTCTCAAGGTTAAACACAAAAAGAGCAAAGCGCAGCTCGATCATCAAGGTTTTTACAACATACCACTGCATATATACATAGATGTAGGCTAATAGCGCTACTTGTTGCGTCCTATTTGTCTGTAGTATGGTGCTTGAGTTAGCGCAAGCTAATGGAACGGCACTGTGATGTGTGGTACTTGTGTGGAGAACTCTCAAGATGCTATAGGAAATGCAGTGTGTCTCTGAATGCCTGATTAAGTCTGGGGCATTGAGGCACAGCTATATTGTGAGTAAAGTAACTGGTATTGAAATGTTAGGCTATGGCACAATGGAGGGAGCTGGCACCAAGCTGGTCAGTATCCAGGGGAGTGCTGTCTTTACTCAGGTAATTTGGAGCCAAAAACATGAGAGAGAGAGAGAAAAAAAAGCTGCTTGTGTGAATGACAGCCATGACAGCTGCTGAGTTTAGAGGCATGACTACAATACAAGCCCAAACAAAATCATCCCATGCTGACAAGTCTCTTGTTTTGTTTTTTTTTTCTTCCTCATATACGACTACATCGCCAGCTCCTAGTAGAACTGTTAGTTCTAAAATCTCGCATCACACAGATATACACACATACACATACACACACACACACACACACACACACACACACACACACACACACACACACACACACGCACTACACACACACACACACACACACACACACACACACACACACACACACACACAAGTTCTGCTAAAGCCTCTAGCCTAAAGCTAAAGCCAGGGCGTATAGTTGTGGATCTCTCCACAAACAAAAGGGCCACTACACTACACGAGCCTCTGCCTGTATTTACCTTCTGTTAGCCCCACTCCACCACCACCATCACATGGCCTTCACGCTCATCTAGAGGATGGAGCACCATAAAGGTGGCCCACAATCTCACCCTCACCCACCCCCACCTCTCCTCCCTAGCCTCACACACTCTCCTGGATAAATAGATAAATAAAAAAATAAATAGATAGATAGATAGGTAGATAAATAAATAAATAAATAAATAAATAATGGAAGCTGGCAGTTCTCTCCAGTTGATACTAATGGCTCATGAATGACTCCCCTTCCCTCCTGTAATGTGATAAAGCAAACAAATAGATGAAAAAAGTGATGATAACGCCATCAATAAGGACATTTTCTCATTAGGAGGGTGGGGATGCTGCTGGTGGTGGTGTGGAGGAGGGAGGGAGGGAGAGAGGGGGGTGTGGGTGACGGCTGAATGGAACAGAGGGCTCGAAACGAACGCAATAATGAAAAATAAAAGCGGTTTCGGCGGTGCGGTGCAGTGTGGAGCAGCGTGGAGTCGTGCAGCGTGGACTCAGTGTCGATAGGGCCCCTTGTAATGAGCGCGTCTCCCCTGGCCGTCACCTGTCTGCTCCCCATTAAGTGATGATGAGGAGCTAACGCTTTCGCTTGGCACCTTGGTGCTCACACACACACACACACACACACACACACACACACACACACAGAGGCCACTTGGACAGCCTGCCCCTTAATGCAGTTAGCGCTTGGCAAAGAACAGGAGTTCCTTATTCCTCATCACAGAGAAAAGTATTGATATTATCTCGCCGCTGTCACAATTTATTTGCCGGATGGATGTAGGCCAGAGGACGTGTACGTGTGTTAGAAGGAGAAGAGAGAGAGAGAAAGAGAGAGATTATGTGTATATGTGTGTGTGTGTGTGTGTGTGTGTGTGTGTGTGTGTGTGTGTGTGTGTGTGTGTGTGTCTGTGTGTGAAAGAGATAGAAAGAGTGTGTGTGTATGCCTGTGTGGGAGAGTGTGTGTGTGAGGTTTAGTGGTGACGGTCAGGGCTACTGCAGCAGTGGACTGGTAAAATGGATGGAAGGAGATAGAGAGAGGGGAAGAGAGAGAGAAGAGAGAGAGAGAGAGAGAGAGAGAGAGAGAGAGAGAGAGAGAGAGAGAGAGAGAGAGAGAGAGAGAGAGATTGACCTGAGGGGAAAAAAGAGAGAAAAATGAAAGCCCAGAGGTGGGAGATGACAGAGAGTGGAGCAGAATCCAATGAAATAACAGGTTTGCTGGGAGGTCATTGTCTGTGTCCATCTCACAGTGGACTCATCGGACTCCACTGACATCTTTCAGCTCACAGGCATCGTACAGTCACTCAGCTAACACCAGCCATTCACAACATACATCAACACATCACATTTACAATAATCACATCATCACATCAACACATTAATCACAACACACATCATACTCATACTCATGACATCCAATGATATTATGTACCAAACATCAAAATGGACGTATTACATCCATAATAACATGCAATAAACTGTCATAGATGTAATAAAAACAAACCACTTCTGTCAGTTCCGTCGTTGACTGACCAGAAAAATAAACATCCTTGCAGAGCTCTGCAGCACTTCCTCAATCCTCACTAGGGGACTGTATGCCTTTCCCACAATGCACTTGACCCCAGTGATGGTGTGCAAAGATAAATGAATGTCCGTCCTCCGCTGAATTAGCAAAGAGAATGAATGTTTGCCAATGTGAGGGGAAAAGGTAATATAACGGCGCTTCCCGCAGTGACGCACAATCAGTATAATCCTTTTAAACATTCCGTATTACAACAGATTAGGAGAAGGGTTTGTGGGTAAAATATTCATTCTTTAATGCCTGGAGTTGGCATGTAATCTACAAAAATGCTTTCCTGCCAGACAGGAAATGTTCAACCTTTGAAATTTTAATATTCTCGAGACGCATTAGTAAGAGAAAGGTATTTATTATACTGGCGAGATATGAAATTGGCAGCCGACTTGTTTGAACTGTCTGCCCTGACAAGTGAAGGTTAAGATACAATACAGTTTAATTTTAGATTTATTTCCCCTCTGGATAGGCGCGAGTTCCTGCACCGTAGAAAATTCCACCGGAACTTCCAAAATAAAGATTTAATGGAGACATTTTGAAGGGTGGTTGAACTATTATCAAATATTAGAATGCTTAACATTTAATTCAACTGCCACCTGCAGTGAGTGACACACAAGTTCAACATACCCCCCCCCCCCTTCCTCAAGCCCCAAATGCAATGTTTGAAGTCTCTTTATCTCCAACAGTTACAACACACCATTTGTTTGACACCGGCACTTGAGGCTACTTCTAGAAGTTCATAGCTTATACTTACATAGGGAAATACTTTTATGGTGCCTCTGCGATAGCTTTCCAGTCACTTCCAGCCCTGAAGGGGCTTGGTCTGTGTGTGTGTGTGTGTGTGTGTGTGTGTGCTAGTGGGGTATCACAGGACTTTCTTTGGACATCGTATTTTTCATGGGTGACTGTGTTCACTGATGGGGCTGAACAGCAGTAGGCGAAGGGCTGCACATGGGGTTCTGTATTGTTCTTCTCCCCTGGTGTGGTGGTGGTGTTGTCAGAGCGATAGTGTGTGTGTGTGTGTGTGTGTGTGTGTGTGTGTGTGTGTGTGTGTGTGTGTGTGTGTGTGTGTGAGTGGCGGGTCTGTCCCTCCGCCCCATCACCCCCTACTGGGTTCTGTTTCAGCCTTGACTATAATCACACCAAACTCTGACTATCGAGTCCATTTACAGCAGAATTGCCAAAGCAGATATATGATCGTTAAACGCCCCCCTCACTGCTTTTATTCTGTTTTTATTCTCCCCTCTCTCTCTCTCTCTCTCTCTCTCTCTCTCTCTCTCTCTCTCGGCTTATAGCAATAGCATCTCTGTCTATATGAATTACACTTATCAATATTTGTAATCTTACTTTCTTTCATTTTATTTATTTTTTCGTTATGATCTTTCAAGAGAAATCAATGCTTTCCTTGTATGTGAAGACGAGCATTCCATCAAATAGAAAAAAGTCCCCCTTCCCCCCCACCCCAACACAACAACCACCCCCCACCCGCCTTATTGCCCCTTGTCATTTACCGGGTGTATATTTAAAAGTTTTTCCCCTGCACTTATGTTTGTCACTCAACGGGGCGAGTGTAATCAACTCCACTACCTGTGTTTTGACGTGTCTTGATTAATACTCAGCGCCGCTCGGCAGGATTTTACGCCAAATAATTATTTCCTATAGATTTTCAGTCACTTTTGCTGATGTGCGCTGCGTCGGCCAGCGTCGGCTTATAATATCCCAGCCACGCAGGGCCGCCAGGCAAGGGCAAGAGCCAATCTGTGGTCAAAATGTCCCCCCGTCACCCGCCAGCGCCCTTGAGGCTATTTTTAACACAATTTTCCAGCGACTGATAAACAACTAAATAATTATCACTTTCTTCCAAGTTGATGCTAAGCCACCTATAGCATCTTTCTGAGCTGTTGAGCACCACATCCCACTTGAGCTATGAGAACTGGAGTATAACATAAAAGTCAGGGCCATAAAAGTCCCCAATTCTTTTATTCCAGACACTCTCTCATCTCCCTATCACTCCCCAGACACCCCCCCCCCCACACACACACACACACACACACACACACACACACACACACACACACACACACACACGCACCCCCACACACACACACCATCACCACCACCAGCCTTCCATCACTGAATCCTTAAATGGTGACCAGAGGCGGACGCTGGTAATCCATGTCTCTCCCCTTCCCCACCTCTCTCTCCCTATCTGATTCAGTCATGACCACACTAACAGCTGTCCCATATGAAACAGCAGGTCTCTCCATACGCTTCCTGCCTTTAGTCACCCAGCTGGCTGCATCCAAGAAGACAGAGATACACCAGACAGAGAGAGAGAGGGACAGAAAGAGACTAATATTTCTCTGCTATCATTTCCAGCTCTGCCTTAATGAAGCCTCTTTAATGCCACAAGGAAGGAAATGTGTGGTAAATAAAAAGAAATGCTTTATTTAAATGTAACAAACACCATAACCTTCAGTGATTTACAGCCCCTGTGTTCTATTGCTAACACTCATTTAGGTGACATCTTAGGGGGCCATTTTCTTATCATTAATTAGAAAGGGGCTAACAGCCAGTAGGTGCTAGTATTTATTTCCTAATCATAGGAGACTTTGAATTATGCATGTCCAACACTGCCTAGGTTGGCTTTAGGCATCATCTTATTTCCACTGAAATGATATGGCTCTTTTCACTGCCTCTCTCCCTCTCTTCATCCCTCTCTCTCTCTCTCTCTCTCTCTCTCTCTCTCTCTCTCTCTCTCTCTCTCTCTCTCTTGGCATTTTAAAAAATGGAACGACATTCCAGAGACTTGTGTGTCATTAGTCTATCCCTGCATAGAGTCCCTTTGACTGCAGCCTCATTACCATCCTCTTCCTCCCTCACTACTCCAGGCTGCTCAAAGGATCATGGGACTTTCACACACACACACACTCCATCCCATTTCTCCCCTCAACAAACCAGTGCAACAGAAGATCAGTTATCAAAACGATATAAATGATACAAGTTGTCAGTGTCTATTAATCCCTATGGGTCTTCATCTCTTGACTCTTGACAATTTTTTTCTAATCTCTTGTTTACCTTCTTTAACCCTCACTGCTCATTTCATTATTGCCCACATCTCTCTTCCTCTTTAATGACTATTGTTCTATCTCTCTCTACCTCCATCCATCCATCTCTCTGTTTGTGAAAAAGGAGTTGCTTAAGTAGGTTATATTTATTTCATCCTTTCTTTCCCTTTTTATCAGTGTATGTCTGCAAACCATGTTGCTTGTTAAAAGGTTTTGTGTGACAAGGGTAGATAATAGATTCAGAAATGAGTATGACGTTTCTTTCTTTCTCTCTCTCTCTCTCTCTCTCTCTCTCTCTCTCTCTCTCTCTCTCTCTCTCTCCCTCTCTCTCTCTCTCTCTCTCACTCACTCACCTTAAACTGCTGGAGCTGGGAGTGGGCCTGCTGCTCGTCTGTGTCCTGTCGCAGACACAAGTTGAAGATGAAGAGCTCAGTGTCGCGTAGCCAACGCTTCAGCTCCTTGATCTTGCCCTCCAGCTGTCCCAGCATGCCTTTGGTGCCCGGAGACAGGAGGGCACGGGGGTCCGGGCTACCTCCGCTAGTGCCCACGTGAGCGCCCAGTGTCCGCTGATGGCGGGAGGAAAAAGAAAGAAACAGAGAGAAAGAGAGAGAGAGAGGGAGGGAGAGAGACAGAGGTTATATACTGGTGGTAGAGCTGGCCCCTCCACAAGTCAGAGGAAAATATCCACAGCCCGACGCATCCCACTGCGCGCAATCTTCCCGTTCGGCAGGTGAGATGGGTAAACGCTCGGACCCTCTCGTTTGTCGGGCTGTGGTTCCAGACGGCAGGGGCGCTCGCTTGAACACGCGACCCACCGAGGAGTCGCCTATTCGCTCTAATGACAAACAATTCCTGTTCCTCACAACCCTCAAAATGAGGGGAAAGTCCAGCTGTCGATAAATTCAATTCAACTCAAATGGAGCTTCTTTTTCTCAGTCACGTGCCGTTAGTTGAATTAATTACAAACAGGAACCTGTTGTAGGTGAGTATGCACTTGCAACAATTGTCAAGAGTTGTGGATCTTGTGAGCTTCAAAGAATTATACTTAGGTAGACATACAGCCACGGTCGGAATATTAAAAAACAACACATTGAAATTTCTATTGAACAAAAAACAATCAACATATAAAACACACACACACACACACACACACACACACACACAGAGAAACATAGGGATGATTTCCGAAATAGGCTCCACTGAGCAATTTTCTACCCCATCTGACAGAGAAAAACTGTGCGTCACGCTGGGCCCAGGTTTGAGAGAGGGAGTCACATGACCACCTACAACCCCCCACCCCCACCTAAAAAAACCCCCAAAAAAACCTGCCAGCAGGGAGGCCCACTTTTGGAGCTAGAGTGTGGGGTTGAACTCTTGTACAGCGAGAATGCAATTGCAAGCACCAAACAGCCCATTATCCAATTAATACACACACTACACTGGTTGGTGTAATTGTCCTGCCTTTTGTGCCGCGCCATGAATGGAAGTGTGTGCTTCTATGTGTCTGACAGCAGGCATCTGCATGTATGCACAAATATGTGTGTGTGTGTGTGTGTGTGGGTCCATTTGATTGTGAGTTTCTATTTCTCTCTCTCTCTCTCTCTCTCTCTCTCTCTCTCTCTCTCTCTCTGTGTATGTGTGTTTTGTGTGTGGTTGGCCATAATGGAAACAGATGCGAATGTGACGCAGTATTGAAGAGCTGGTGGTATTTTTCCCCCTGCCATGGCTCCAATTAGGCACTGAGTGGATTTTGGGTCCCTTCCTATGCGTGCACCACCTTCACTGATCACTTCTTCATTAGCACATCTGTGTGGCGCCGCTAGGACCACAGTGCCAATGGAAAACAAAATGGACAATATGGCCACCATTTTTGCAGACATCGTAAAGCGTTCAGAAATATATACATATGCACTTCCTCTCGCTGGTAGGGTCAAAGGTGAACATCTTTGCGTTAGCCTCCCAGATTGACTAAATCGCATTGCCATATCCACAACGTAATGCGAGAGAGTGTGCTGAAATCAAACAGGTTTTGAGAACAGCACTCTAATGGCGAGCAGAGAGTGTGTGGCGGCACTGCCATTTAGACATAAAATGCCAATCAATCTGTGTGCTTGTTAACAGCCAAAGCCATGCTAAGTGTTTGCCTCTGTTTTATTCTTCTTTAAAACGTTGGCATTTTGCCAGGCCAAAAAAGGGAGCGTGGATCTTTATATACGCTTTCATACACAACAGTGTTTTGTTTTTCGTTTTTTTCACCCAATACAGCATACAGCTTACATGTCCTCTACCATTATCACCTTCTCTCTTTCTTTTTTTTCTTTGTCTCCCCCTCCCTCTCTCTCTCTCTCTCTCTCTCCATCTCTCTATCTGCCCCTCCCTTCTCTCATCATTCCTCTCGCTGTCCTTCTATCATCTGCCCTCGCTCCGCTCTCGTTTGAATATTGATAATTTGACGGCACTGGATTGGATTCCAGATTTAGCTATTGTTGTCCCACTGTGACAAATGCTGCCGCAGGAGGTGCAAGCGCTGCCCTTGGTGAGGTCATGACATGAGTGGATGGGGGGGGGGGGGGGTTGAGAAAGGAAGGTGGTGGGTGGGAGAGAAAGAAAAAAAAAAGATGGGAATTTACTGCCACTTTATTTTGTTCAGGAACAGTTTGCAATCATAAATTCTTCATAAGCCGAATACTTCAGAGAATGGTCTGTCTTCATAAATATATACGACAGAGGACATCAATTTCATTTAATTCACAATTTGTGTCAGCACAGCAGATGCCAATGCCCGACTTGATAGGCTTGTTTAATATGCAATTGAGAGGAGGTAATATGCAGCCGAGGGAGCACAGACTCCCAGATTAAACTCTCCGCACCGCTGCCGTCTCGTTCCAGTCCCTCTGCCTCTCTGCTCACACACTCACATACTCACACACACACACACACGCACACACACACACACACACACACACACACACACACACACACACACACACACACACACACACACTCCCTAGTCCAGGGAAATATCGCCACAAAACATACAACAACTTAAGAGGTGGGACCCCCCCTCCACCCTATCCTTTGTCATTTTCTTGATTTTTCTTCTTCTTTTTTTCATAGGGAGGAGTGAGGGAGGTGGGTGTGTGTGGGGGTGTGTGTGGGGGGCCAGGATAATAAATTTCTAATTAACACTGATTACTGCAGTGGAAAAAGAATGGTAATTTGGTGCTTAATTTGAAATGAAATCAATTCTGCCTTTTTTGGATAATGGGAGATATGTTAATCTAGTGTCTCTAGGATGCCAACACACACAAACACACACACGCACGCATACGCACGTGCACGTGCACACACACACACACACACACACACACACACACACACACACACACACGCGCACATACAGTACCTATAAACAAATTACATATGGCACAAACACACATACATAAACATAAACACACACAAATACCAATGTTTTCATTTACGTGCAAACAACACATGCATTTGCATAAAAAAATACACAGATGCACGAAAAATGCAAATATCAGAAATTTTTGGCAGGTATTTGTCTTTTTGACAGCTTGATGTCTTTCAAATGTTAGACAGGTCCACATAATGGCAAGGAGGAAGTGAGGAGTTTTGTCTTCAAAAATGAATCTGGTGTGAATCAACACTGGTAGACATTGCCGAGAGACTGATGAATTTGGTACGACGTAGCTCCCATAGCGAAATAGCAGCTAAAGCTAAGTTATAAGGACACAGGAAAAAATGTAAAAATGTAAAACAATGTTCTTTGTGCACCGATCAGTCACCATTAGCTTCTGTTTCACCAATGTTACACTAACGTTACACCAACGTCTCTCGTTCTCCGAACAAAATCTCTCAGTAATGTCAAACAAACAAGGACTATTGATTTATATTGACATGACCTGACATGACGTTTATTCGCAGCAGATTGCTCCTTTAAACAATAATCTCTAAAGGCCCCTAGTTGAGTCTCGGCACAGGAACAGCAGTGGCTCTGCGCTAGCTAGCCCATCATAAAGTGGAGTGTGTGTGTGTGACCTTGCTGCACTGCTAAACAAGAGCGGTCTAGGGAGACTGTCAGCTCACCCTCATCGCTTCAAATACCTCCCTCCAATTAATTCTCTGTGTAAGAGACTCCATCCATTGTGATTAACATGAGATTAGATTGGAGATTTTTTTTAAGGGAGCTCACCCCTGTGCAAGCAACTGATCCTGCACAATTAATGACATCATTAAGGATGTCGTGGCCAGATAGCATCTCTGCACTTTTGGAGGGAGGCCAAGAAGGCCCACATCTCTCGGCAAACAGAGAGAGAGAGCAAGAGAGAGAGAGAGAGAGGAGACTGTGTGTGTGTGTGTGTGTGTGTGTGTGTGTGTGCGCGCGCACACACATGCATGTGTGTAAAAGAGAGTGCTTGAAAGCAAGAAGGGGTGTCCGACCAAGAAAGAATGAAATTGTGTGTGTGTGTGTGTGTGTGTGTGTGTGTGTGTGTGTGTGTGTGTGTGAGGAGAGAGAGAGAGAGAAAGAGAAAGACAGAGAGAGTGAGTAAGGGGGAGGTGAGGGCCCACAGCATCTTCCACCACCTGCGTAGAAGTCTAACAGATAAATGATTGTGCTGGAGTGTGTGTGTGTGTGTGTGTGTGTGTGTGTGTGTGTGTGTGTGTGTGTGTGTGTGGGTGTGTGTGTGTGTGTGTGCATGTGTGTGAGTGGGGGCTTTTGTTGGTGAGAGGACATTAAGAGACCCCTACCCCAGGCCCTGTAAGGTGTGGTATGTTTGTGTCTATCTGGCCTTAATGATGTGTGTGTGTGTGTGTGTGTGTGTGTGTGTGTGTGTGTGTGTGTGTGTGTGTGTGTGTGTGTGTGTGTGTGTGTGTGTGTGTGTGGAGCCTGCTGTGGTGCTTCCCCAGCTGCCAGTCACTGGAGCGGAGCACAGAGACAGCTCCAGCTCCACAGCAGGGAGACCAAAGACTGGACCGTATCCTCAGGTGGCCAGACGACAGATAGCGAGAGAAGTCCGGCTAGAACCTGGCCCAGATATGTTCTCAGGCAGCTCAAGTCAGAAACACTAAACTTACTGTATGTAGTCCACGTGATGACATGTGTTATGCAGCCTACTGTCTATCAATAACACTTCATTAATGTTTAAGACTGATATCATTAAGTGCCATTCGGTTTTGTGTAATGTAGAGTTGATAGTGTCTGGGATGCAGATACTACAAAAACTGACACTTAATGACAGCAGTCATGGTGAAATTAATAAAGTGTTATTTATGTTCATGATACATGTCATGACAGACTCATATGTAGACACATTCACATCAAGTGTTACAATTTGGTATTTTACCATTCAGATAATATTGTAGTTTGGATGTGATGATCTATTTTGTAGATGCCTCTGAATCTTTGGAATGCAGTTTTTGTATGTGATTGGTAGTTTCTAAGTTAAAGCTCAGAGACACAGAGAGAGAGAGAGAGAGAGAGAGAGAGAGAGAGAGAGAGAGAGAGAGAGAGTGTGTGTGTGTGTGTGTGTGTGTGTGTGTGTGTGTGTGTGTGTGTGAGTCTCACCTCTAGCTGGTCCCACTTGTTCTTGAGGAGGGTGAGGCGCTGCTCAAAGTCAGGAGGCAGTTCTGAGCCGCTCCGCTGCAGAGACTCCGCCCAGCCCAGCAGCTGGGTCTTCTTGGGGAGCCACATGGCCATCTCCACACTGTTACCCTGGAGACACACACACACACACACACACACACACACACACACACACAGAGAGAGAGAGAGAGAGAGAGAGAGACCGTCATTTTAGAGATTTATTTCAATCCACGAATCACATTTACACCCATGGAATCCAAGGTAGTAATTTTAATTTCCAGTGATTTCCAACACGAGTGACTGTTATGGGTTCAAAGGCAACAGCTCCTCCACACTCTGAGAAACAGACACATACACACACCATGGCTTTGTGACTTCAGTGCACACACACACACACACACACACACACACACACACAGCCGTGACACACTCCACTCCACTGCTGAACACACTCATGAAGACATAAATGCCAGCAGCACTCCCCGCCATAGGCTGAAAGATATACGACTTCAGCATTAGCCTGTGTTTATGCATAGTCAAAGAGATAAGGCCTGAGCGATTACATAGGCTCCAGCTTATGCCATAATAAAACACCATTAGGAGGAGACAAGAGCATCTGGGACAAGGTCTAGGACACGCTCTTGAATGGAGCTGCGCTCTAGATCCAGACTCACCATTGAAACCACTTAAGTCAGCAATTATGTTGTCCGCACTCTTACGGCAATGCCTATCCACTAACACGTTTAGTCCTGTACCTTGTGAATGACCCTTATACCTGTGTCTATTGTCTATTGTCAGACAGGGCATAATCACTATTACTATTCTATATGCTAATGTTTGTATTTATCAGAATTCCTTTTGGGTAGAAGATTTCAATGAATCAGTTTTTGTTGCATTTTTTTGATGCTGAAACTGTCAACTGTGTTGGGGTCAACCATACTGTTTCCTGCAGCAATCCTTTGTGTCTCTGTTGTGTTGTGTTGTGTCTCTGTTATTTATTTGTTTCTCCATAGCTGTGTCAAAATCAGGCTGAAGTCAAGGAGCTCCTGAAGTCTAGGAGACACCCCCCACCCACCCCCCCACCCCCTCTGACTCCCCGCTGCTGGCTCCCTGCTGGCCTTGGTCACGGTGCCGTCACTTGAAGGACATGATCAGAGGAGCGCCACAGTGATCCCGTGCAGCTGGAGGGGGAGAGACTCTTGACCGGGGACGGCCATATTAGTGCACACCCAGTCACTCACTTGACCAAAACAAACCGGAGAAGGAGCACAGACCAGTCTGTGCAGACGGTCTTGCTGTGCAACGATATTTCGGCTAAATTTACCAAAAAAAAAATAATAAAAAAAAACAGAGGACCAGAGAAGGAACGAAGGCCAGCCTGAGCCGACTGTCTTGCTGTGCAACGATATTTCAGCTAAATTCACAAAAAAAGATTTTTTTTTCTTTTTTCTTCTTGTAGAGGGCACGGGGAAATATAACATTAATTTCTCATGCAAAACTAATAATTGGGAGTTTTATAATTGGCATTTCTTTATTTGTTCTCGGGGAACTGACATTTTCAGTTTGAACATACTGTACAGTACTAAATTGACGCTTCTCAATCTCGCACCTTCTTTTTTGAGCTTAATTTCTCACTCTCTGTCTCCCCGTCTCTTTTCCCCATTTCATTTTCTGCATCAATAGCTACTTGATTCTAGTTTTCGCTTGTCATTTATCATTAGGGCGGAAACACATTTAAATATTTAAATGTGCTCTGTTTTCCCCCCCACCCTTCTTCGGGCTGCCGTCGAACCAGCAGCCATTTTTCATTGCTGGCTGTTTTTGATGGAGATGCTATCGCTGAGCCTTTTGAGCCATCCATCCCTTTCAGCTTTTTTAATAGTCCGCCAAGAGGAGACGTTTTCTTGTCTTAAAACAAGGGGATTACGCTATTTGTTTGTTGACAGCAAATATTGATTCAGAGGGCGGTGTGTATATGTGTGTGCGTGTGTGTGTGTGTGTGAGAGAGAGAGAGAGAGAGAGAGAGAGAGAGAGAGCGAGAGAGAGAGAGAGAGAGAGAGAGAGAGAGAGAGAGAGAGAGAGAGAGTGTGTGTTTTTCCCCTAGTTGTTGATTTTTGCTTAAAAAAAATCCAGTGTTATTGATGGAGAGAAGACAGAGTTGGACTAAGGTGTGGGAGGGGTTAGACCAAGGGAATATAAAAAAAATAGAGAGTGCTTAAAATGCAAAAGATGAGAAGTTTGGATGTTGTGCTGAGAAGGAGATTTCTTTTCCTCCTCTTTTTTTATATATATTTTATTATAGCAAGCAGACGCTGAATGCTTGGGCAAGTTGTAGCCCACGGCCAGCGCCACAGTGTCACAAGGTGTGGAGGGATTAGCATATTACACCTGGGGGGTGCTTTGGTTTGGGCACAGCGGGAACTCAACTTTCCACTCACCTGTATAATCGGTGTCAAGCAAAAATACATACATATATGTAATATATTAAAAATCAAAATAACAGATTCTCAGGGCAGCGGGATGCACTACGATTTTACTACTGTTTAGCATAAGTGTTGGGGGGGGGGGGGTACCAAACAATTTTAAAAAGTGTAGTAGTGTATATTGTAAGTACACATGCTGTACATTGTAAATAATTTGTCAGTTAAAACTTGAGATGTCATTCTTTAGTCTTAAAAGGCAAGATTTGACAACATATGTCATTGCCAAGGCTTTGATTTGGGGTTTGGGGAGAGGGAGGGGTGTTGGTAAACGCAACAGCCCTGCTCTATCAAAAACCATTAAAAAAAAAGATGAAATATCAACAAGCAATCAAAAGTTTAATTCATTTCACATCTTAATGAATATGAAAGACTTTGAAAATGTCAGCAAAAATGCACTCATACATGAAAATACTTAATGCATTTTTTGAGTAGATTCATCTTATCCATTAAATTAAAGTTTGCTCAGCGCCTGTAACATGTTGAGACAACAGAAGTAAGATTCCATGAAGTGAGTCGGATGCCGGGCGTATTTAAATAACTTTAAAGTCGACAACATTAACACTTTACTGCCAGAACAGAACACAACTACTCGTCTCAAAGGACGCACAGAAAAAAAAATGCCCCCCCCCACCCCCACTTATAAATAGTCCACTCCTTTCAAATATTTATACTGGGCTACGAAGCACCAAAGACAAGTCAAGAAAACCCATCTGCATCACTGCATAATGAGCTTTCTGAAATTAACATTTTGGAGAGGAAAAAAACTTCAATGGACTGCCTTATTTTGCATTTTTTAAAAGGGAGGAATTTGTCTCGGCAAACGGTATCTGTGGTGGTCACAAGAGAACAGCACAGTGTGATGTTGCTCAAATCCACTCAACTTTTGAAAAACGTTTTTTAGACGATACAGGTTCGACAGAATGAGTCTGGCAAAATTGATAATTGCTTGGCAAGTTTGGGTGGCTTTGATACACTTGCAGCTTCTTTGCTGTCTACACTGGCTGCTCAAATGGCTACTAGAGAGAGGCTGAGGAGAAACAAGCTCAGAAGTGAAGAGAGACATTATGTAGTTGTGCGGTGGGGGACTTGTGGTGGATGAAAATATGGAAGAAGAAGTGAAAGCAATGCAAGCTAAGCTTGCGCTAGTGTGTGTGTGGGGCCATGTAAACCTCCAGTGTTGAGAATGTGATCCCTAACTGGAGGCTTTCACTGGGTTCTGTGCTGTTGCGTTGTTGTGTGTGTGTGTGTGTGTGTGTGTGTGTGTGTGTGTGTGTGTGTGTGTGTGTGTGTGTGTGTGTGTGTGTGTGTGTGTGTGTGTAAAAAATCACCCCCCTTGAAAAAATTCTGCTCAAACTGGCCCGGAACAAAAGGCCTTGAAACACTGTTAATTGTCACCATGGTGACCAGAAGAATAAGCCATTTTACAACTGGTATAGAAAGCTCACATTGAACACTGAGTCAAGCATCACCCCCCCCCCCCCCCCCCCCTCCCAGACGCCTCCTTCTTCTCTGTGCTTAAGAACAAGGTGCCCAGTCACTTTAGGGTCAGCGAGGGACCCAAGAGAATTTCCACAGGCCCTTCCAGATCTCATCCCTCCTCAATGAGTGTGGGCCGCAAAATAAACTCGTGAAAATGCAGTAAGTGGCAACAAATTGCGCGGACAATGCCATCTTTCAGCGCACCGGAATGCTCCCGAGAAGAGGTTGAGCAAAGAGTGGGATGTTACAAGGGCCATGCCGAGTGAACTCTTTTCCCTCGAGAGTCATGGGAACGACAACTCACACACACACACACACACACACACACACACACACACACACACACACACACACACACACACACACACACACACACAGTAATTCATAACTTCCATAACCTCCTAGCAGACGTCAGGGGTGTCAGTTTATGTTTTGTTTTGGTAGGGGTAACAGCCCCAAATTTCATGACAGCACACTCCATGACAAATGGCTGGAAGATGAATAACATGGATTCTTTTGCGAGAGGTGACACCAACAGAGTGAACAAGTGGCCAGTCTACAGAGCAAAGGCCAGCGCTACAAAAGGGAGGGAGAAAAGGAAGGAAGCAACCATGGGGCTTTTTAATGTTGAGTGATTTATTTTAAGGAGAGACACGGCGGATATATCTGTGCTCCTTAATGGCCTCTCCTTTGAACTGCTTGCTGGGGCCAGACTCACCCCCCCCCCTCCTCCTCTCTCTCTCTCTCTCTCTCTCTCTCTTTTCCTTTCCTCTAAGTGAATTTGATGACTGAACTCTGGTTGACTCGTATCGGCGAAAGAATCGTTGTCACTTGCTGTCTAGCAACGAGGTGTGTTGATAGTTTATGGTTCGTTTTTTTTTTTAATCTTTTTTTCTCTTTCCCTGTTTTCTCTCTCTCTCTCTCTCTCTCTCTCTCTCTCTCTCTCTCTCTCTCTCTCTCTCTCTCTCTCTCCGTCTCTCTGTGTGTCTCTCAGGACGTGGTGGGTGACCCCATAGGAAGCCCAAGGCTAATGCCATTCAGAGGCAAACAAAGACACTCTTTATCCCCCCCCTCACACACACACACTCACACTCACACACACTCCTCCCTCTCTGTCCCCAACCTCTGCCGCCTGCTTCGAGCTGAGGAATCCGTGTCCGCCATGGCCCCCGACCCAAAGCCTTCAAGCGCAGCACAGCGCTCCCCGCGCTGGCATTTCTCTTCCACAGACTAACACACAACACAATGCAATCAGCCAAGACCACAATGTTTTAAGAGGGGTGCCGGGGCGCTCTGTGTGTGTGTGTGTGTGTGTGTGTGTGTGTGTGTGTGTGTGTGAGGGAGAGAGAGAGAGAGAGAGAGAGAGAGAGAGAGAGAGAGAGAGAGTGTGTCTGTGTGTGTGTGTGTGTGTGTGTGTGTGTGTGTGTGTGTGTGTGTGTGTGTGTGTGTAAGGAGGGGGGTGCTATGGAGGAGAAAAGCCATGGCTTAGAGCTTTGCCTGCAGTCTGAATGAGGAGATCGAGGGAGAAAGGAGGAGAGGAGAGTGCTTGGCGGGGCGGTCCGACTTGCTAAGCAGCGAAGGGAAGGCGATGGAATAAAGAAGAAAAAAAGAAAAAGAAAAACGAGAAATAAAAAAGAGAACAAGAAAGACAAGAGAGAAATGTATTTAGCTAGCCAGACCCTGATCCAGGACCAGGCGAGACAGGATGCAGGCCCACCTGAGCTTGTTAAGTCACCTGCCTCGGCCCATTGACGATAACTCAGAGCAAAATAAGTGTGAAAGTGACAGATACGGGGACTTTGAGAGCAATTGCCATGCAAATGAATATGGGGGCGGATGTGGAGATTACCAATGCAGCAGGGTCTTTGATTGGGATATGGAAAATTAAAATGTGCAATGTCATTTCAAATTGGCAGAACTGGCTGGACAAATTATATTTGAGGGGTCTGATTCAGGGGGGTGCCTTCGCTCACTCTCTTTCTGTATCTCGTCACCTTGTCCCCATTTGCATGAACCGAAAATCATATTACTTAGGCCATGCATTGTTAATTGGAGCGATATTGCATTATGCCCAATATAAATCAAATGACAAATATGAACATGAATAGCAAATTCACTAATAGAGGATCATAAAACAATCTATTTTTTTTTTAAGTATCGCTCATTAATAATTGAATTCCAATTATATCGGCATCTCTCTCTCTCTCTGCTCTCCTCTGGTGAAAAGCGGGTTTCATTTCTGCAGGGGGGCCGTTTTTTTTCTTCTCCCCTTCAGTCCTGGCCTGCGGAGTCCCGTCCTGTTGTGACGGATGTTGGCAATAATGGAGATGTATTTGGGTGTGAGGGGGGGAGAGAGGACGAGAGAGAGAGGAGGTGATGGAGGAAAATGGAGGAGAGAAGGTTGTGGAAAGAGTGAAGAGAGAGAGAGAGAGAGAGAGAGAGAGAGAGAGAGAGAGAGAGAGAGAGAGAGAGAGAGAGAGAGAGGGCTATTTCTTCTTTACCGGGTTGCTCAGAGCGCTTGTGGTAAAAAGACCAGCACTCCAGAAAACAAGGTGCGTTTGCCTCCACTTCTCCAGTAGCCTGACATTGTGCAAGGTGGCCAGGAATGGAGTGCCCACCCCCCACCACCCCCCACCCACTCTTTCTCTGGGTACACCACAACACAAAAACATTTATTTGGAAGAGCGATGGAGAGCGATAGAGAAAGAGAGAGGGGAAAAAAAACTATTCCTCTCCTGCTTTTCTTTTTTTATTCCTCTTCTCCCAACTGCCTCTCCATCCTCTCCTCATCCTTGCCTTTCTTTGTAAGTTTCCATTCTTGCCCCCTACTCTACTCCGGCATTTTTTAACCGCCAATTAAGAGTGGCTATTTACGGATCATTAAAAAGCCTTGCTAGGTGTAGGGGGAGTGCCATCTGAGGTGGACTAAGGGAGGGAGAGAGAGGCAGAGAGAGAGAGAGAGAGAGAGAGAGAGAGAGAGAGAGAGAGAGAGAGAGAGAGAGGGGGGGGGGTCCTCACTGAAGCCCAGGGTGAAAAGAAAAGCAGTCGGAGAAATAGCCGCAATCATTTAATGCGCACGACCTCTTGCTTGGCCGCGCGTTCCTCTGCCTCTCCCCGAGCCGCCAATTTGCATGGGAGTGGGAATGGGGGGGGGGGGGGTAGAGTATTGGGAGGGGGGGTACTGGGCTATGATGGGGGGGGGGGGGTCTGGGTGCACAGGAACAATGTAACCTAAATGGTAGACAATCTCTATTCTAATGAAGTGGGTGTCAAGGTCAATGTAAAAGCGCCATGATAAATGGCGGAGAGCTGGGCAGCTGGAGTCAGACGGGCATCACGGGGGCTTTCACATTAATTGTGAGGCGAGAGCCACGAGGGGAGCACAGGAAGAGAGAAAGAGTGGAAGATAGAAAGAGAGAGAGAGAGAGAGAGAG
>JAODXP020000024.1:12286706-12289206 GCA_027497455.2 Sardinella longiceps | reverse complement strand
ACATCACCAATTAAAAATCTCCACAACTACCTTCTTCATGGCCCATTGGTCCCAGAACTTCATTAAATCATTTTTTTAGGGGCTTTGCAAAAAGCATGCTCAGCTGCTATTTGCAAATACTTTTAGCTTTTTCAAACAGCAACACGTTTATTCTCGATATTCACCCAACACAAACAAACAAGCAAACAAACCCCCCCACACACACTCACATATTCCACTGCAACACCAAGCTGCCTCAAAATCTACCAGGCCCAATCAGGTACAGAATCCCTTCTACCCTTCTACCCGGTGGGTCAGAACCGAGACGATGAAGTGGTAAATACTAACAACTCAATATCAGATCAAATCTTTTGTCGGTTTTTTTTTTTTTTCCCCTTATATTTTTTTTTTGTTCAATGGAGTTTCACTGCCTTGGAGCAGATTGCGTTTGGTGGGGCTACTTAGACTACATGTCTCCCTCCGTATCCAGCTGCTAAGGTTTGCAGGAGCTGTTCCGTGCCGCGCTGCATCGTCCCAACACACACTACACGCACACACACACACACACACTCCTCCGTTATTGATGGAAAGACTGAAAGTCAGGCTGGGGCTTTATTAATTAATCTCTTAACTAACTCCCAGCACCCGAATTTAGCCCAGGCAGACAGACTTGTAAATGATATGCTTTGCTCTTGTCAACAACCATATTTGTATTTGTGAATTATGCATAGAGCATAATGGGACTCCCCTATCTGAACTGCTGACAACAGAAATATCCATCTGCTGGAGAAGTTGAGGCTCTCAAGGGTCTCAGGCTACTGCTTGCTGACTTTCATGGCCTGAGAAACAAGCCTTGGTTTATTTATTTACCAGAGAGGAAAGGCCATAACCTTTCCATATTTTGCACTTTACCTGAGGAGATACGCATACATTTATATAATGACTGCAGAACTTTTAAGAACTACAAAACAAAAACTCTTAAATAGTCTGTGGTTGTCGGAGGTGTTTCAAGATGGAAAGACAAAAAATTGAGTGTCCACTCTTGTTGTGCTGGCTGACCATAAAAGTGCATTGGGGAAATGGGTGAAAGAATGACATCTGGTGGTGGCTTTAAGCAGTACAGCCTGGCTGAGAGACACAGCCTTATCTTTCTGTAGCATTGCATGACTGCATGCATGGATTGTGAATGCAAGCTGTGATTTGTGTTCAACACCTATACGGTATATTCCAAACCAAAATACGCAGCAAAAATTAAGAAACAAAGGATGCATCAATGATGTGCATGCATCATTTTAAAATGACCAAAATGAGAATTGTAAATGTCTGTTTATAAGAATAATTACTTTTATGTAATTTTATAATATGTTATTCATATTTTCCTTTTAGATTAAACCAGACGATAGCTGATTCACATGTTAAGTTCATTTCTCTAATCATCTGACTGACTAGTCATCCCACAAGGCTGTTTTTCTACTTCCTCTGTGGGGAAAAAACCACAACATCACCCCCACACACACACACACACACACACACACACACACACACACACACACACACACACACACACACACACACAGACGGAAAGAAGATATCCTACAGAAATATTTCATGTCTGTCTTGACAGGACGCTCCAGAAACCTTGATCCAAATAGGCAGTCAGTCAAGCTCTAGAAACCTGCACACACACACACACACACACACACACACACACACACACACACACACACACACACACACACACACACACACACACACAACACACAAACACACAAATACAGAGGACCACTACCGTGCAGCTAGCCCACACACACACACACACACACACACACACACACACACACACACACACACACACACACACACACACACACTTACACACTTACACACAGATAGACACACACTCGGTGTGATAACTAGACCACAGAGAGCATCCTCTCGAGGCCGCCACAGCATCAAACCACAGCCGGACACCTAAATCTATCCTTTCAAGTGTTGTTATGGCAACATCTAAGTTAACTCTGGCGAATCAAACCGAGTTGCGGATCGATGATGAGAATCCCAGTGCCTCTGTCTCCCCACATATTAAATTACATGTCAGGGCTTCACCTACACTCACTCGTAGTGGTGGAGCAGCTGGCTGCAGCAACAACACTACACTACTACTTTTCTTTTTCTTCTTCTTCTTCTTTCTCTTTTTCTTGTCTTTTCTCTTCTCCTCTCCCTTTGTCTTCCTTCGTCTCTTTCTGCACTTGCTACAGCTTAATTGTTCATCTGGGCTTACCCAGCTATGCAGAAAGAAGGGGAGGGGGTGAAATTCATCACCCCAAAGGAGATGGAGAGAGAGAGGAAGAGAGAGAGAGAGAGAGAGAGAGAGAGAGAGAGAGAGAGAGAGAGAGAGAGAGAGAGAGAGAGAGAGAGAGAGAGAGAGAGAAGGGGATGGGATGGGAAGGGAAGGGAAGGGGAGGGGGGTCTAGGTTGTGATGGTGAAGCCTAGACGGATCTTAACATAATCTTAGCTTTC
>JAODXP020000024.1:12279206-12281706 GCA_027497455.2 Sardinella longiceps | reverse complement strand
GAGAGAAAGAGAGAATGAACTAAAGAAAGAGAGGGAAAGAGATAGGGAGAGAAAAGGGACAGAGGGAGGGAGGGAGTGAAGGAGGGAAGAAAGGAAGAGAGAGAGAGAGAGAGAGAGAGAGAGAGAGAGAGAGAGAGAGAGAGAACATGGGCATGACATTAAAGACAAGCTGCTCCTGCTCTTCATAAAATACATTTCTACATCCCTCTTCCTTCCCTCTCTGTCTCTCTTCCCCACACACACTCTTCCACGCACACGAACACACACGCACACACACGCGCACACACACACACACTTGCTCCATAAAGCACATCTCTTCATCCCTTTCTCGATTGCAGTCTCTCTCTCTCTCTCTCTCTCTCTCTCTCTCTCTCTCTCTCTCTCTCTCTCTTATGCACATATACACACCTTTACCATAAAATCGCATCACTGCATCCCTTTCTTGCTTTGATGCCACACACACACACACACACACACACACACACACACACACACACACACACACACACACACACACACACACACACAGTCTGTAAAGTCTTAACAGTCCCCTTTCTACATGCAGCAGGTGTACTGTATGCATTCCATCACATACTTGAGTCCACTAAAGACATGAACTGGGCTTATCACAGGCAAAGCTCCTCATAAAGAGACATATTATAATGTCCACACTTACACTAGTCTAGCCTCTGTTGCAGTTATATATCCCAATCACATTCATGCTCATCTCTTGTGAACACACGCACGGACACACACACACACACACACACACACACACACACACACACACACACACACACCTGCAATCCATCTCATCCCATTTCCTCCCTACAATTTGCATGGCATGGATCTGACGCTGTTGTAACCAACAGCTGATGCCGACTGCTTGCCCTCTTGAGTGCTATCTGGGCAGACACACTTTCCCCACACGGCTGTCTATGCCAACGGAGCCATCCCCAATGGTGTGTGTGTGTGTGTGTGTGTGTGTGTGTGTGTGTGTGTGTGTGTGTGTGTGTGTGTGTGTGTGTGTGTGTGTGTGTGCGTCTGTGTGTGTGCGTCAGAGTGTGTGCATGCCCATGTGTCTCAAAACAAATTGCTTACTTCTCTACCTCTGCCTGACATACAGTCACAACTTCCAATTTCACCCAGCAATTACATCCAATTATACTTCATTCCGTATGAGACCGTAATTTGGTCTAGAAGAACGTCTTGGTGCACAGAACTCTACCCCAAAAGCAGAGAGAGAGGATGAACAACTAAATAAATGAATGTGGCACTCCCTGGCACTTGGCTAAGAGCCTGGTGATTGTTCCGACGCCACTATTTCTGTCCTTTCCAATGTCAGGACTGCATTAATACCAGAGGTGCAGAGCTAACCAATACGAAAGGAAGGACAACAGCTCAAGTGCTCCTTAAGACGTTTTTTTATATAATTTTTCTTTTTTTAATTATCACTATTTATAACCATCTCTAATTCCAAGCATGCAGAGTTTCATTCATTTTAATGGGAACCAAAAGTGGATCATTACCGAAGATTTAAATACAGACAAGCAATTCTGGCAATGACTAAGCACAAGTGACCAATTTGAGCAGAAATGATTCACTGAGCAGAAATAATTTTTAAAGTAGATGTAACTAGAAAATTAACGATGCCGTAAACACAGTTAGCATGTCTTTTTAACCAACAGGCATCTAAAAATGTGGGGTTGAAAGTTTATTTTGGGCTTGGAGGTAAAGTTGTGTGTGTGTGTATTTTACAGGTATGTGCAGATCAAGAAGATCATAAGAGAAGCCTCGAGAGAGGGAGAGAGAAAAAGGGAGAGAGAGAGAGAGAGAGAGAGAGAGAGAGAGAGAGAGAAAGAGAGACATTTCTGCCTCAACTTCATCTGCAGAAGAAAAGAGCCAAATCTTTTGATTTATGATGCATAAAGAGGGATAACAACGTTTAATACACAGCGGCTTTCAAAGAGTTACAACATCACTTTTTCTCGCCTACCTCTGTTTTTATTTTATTTTTTCATTTTTTTTTTCAGTTGAAAAGATCAACATTGACTCAAAAGACGAAAAAAAAAAAAAATCCTGTAGGGCAGATATTCCGAGTGGAACGCTGGGAATATTCGGCAGCAGCTCGGGCTTTGATCAGCGAGGCATCAGAGCGCGGACGATAACGCCGAGATTTATTTGGACTGTCAGGAATCACTAAGAGACGATCTAAAGTCAAAGTGTGCTGCCAATGTTTCCACCCGCAGAAGTGTTCCTAACAAGCACCCTTTCTGACTGATGTTTTGACACTAATTGTGAGACTGACAACATGAAACAAAACCGGGGGTCAATTTGTTAAAACTGGCAATAACATTTGAGGTATTCTTCTATCTTCCACTCTCTCTTTTTTTGCCGTTTAAATGCAGGGTTGCTCTCTCAGACACTCAGAGATCTCCTTTCAAACGACTTCTCCTCTGCGCCTCCCAATGTCGTTATTGAGAGGGAGACAGAGGGAAGG
>JAODXP020000024.1:12254206-12274206 GCA_027497455.2 Sardinella longiceps | reverse complement strand
TGGTGTTGATCAGCTTCAAGGTTGCCAAGCGCAACCGCAAGACGCAGACAGGCCCTGGACAACAGCAGCCGGGCGGGGAGAGGCAGGGGCGATGGATTCCGACAGCTCCTCCCCAAAGACATATTTTTTTCTCTTCTTCTTCCTCCTCTTCTTCCTCTTCCTCTTCTTCGCCCGCAAAAGGTAAGGGCCAAGGAGTCAAAACAATGAATCCTTGAGCAGGCGAGCCATCATTAAAATTCAAAGGATCATTATGTTTTCTTTTTTTTTTTCTTTCACAAAATAAATCATTACAACGAGGGGCTTAAAAGGATTAAAACGACGCTTGATTCTGAGCCAAGGCGGGGAGTCGAGTTCGGACTCGGCAAGTTCACACTCACTCCGCCTCACCGGGGCGAAAGGAGAGAGGAGATGGAAATTCGCTAAAGCAAGTGTACTGAATAACTGCAGCTCCCAATAGGGAACATCCACTTGTTTATTCACAATTATATTAAGCCGGAGTAAGACAGTGTACTTGCGAGGGGAAAACAAATTAACATAACAAATTGCTTATATCATGCATTGCACCTGAGTGAACAATCTGGTCTTTTGCTGATAACTTTGGGGCCCTGCATATTTGCTCCTAAAACCTTTAATGTCTTAAACTGGTGTGATGATAAATTGAAATGGACAGTGTGATTATACAACGCATGAGTGGTTTGAGAGCAATAAAATATACCAGCTTAGAGAAGGGCTTTGATTTTTCTTAAGGCTTTTCGCTTTGATATTGCTTTATTTCCTCTAAACATAAATTTGAAGCCAAATACTTTTAAAAAATCTCTGTCCATAACCTCTGTCCATTTGAGGTGTTAAGCATTCTTATTCGTATTATTCGCAGGTACTTTTTCAACAGCAGTTTTCTTCAACTTATTTTCCCTTTGTAGACTACCTCGGAAACCAACAATTTATCACCTTAACATCAGTGTGGCATCTCTAGTCCACATTTTTGGGAAACTTTGTGGCACCATACTTTTCAGAACACTCTGTTCCCTGCCTGCTGGACCATTAAGAAGAAAAAAAAGTACCTGTTGTTCTTGGACATCTGGGCCAGCTCTCGAGTAGCCTTGGCAGCCGGACAGAACTGCTGCTTCTTCAGCTTCAGGGTCATCTGCTCCAGGATGTCCTTCTGGGCCTCAACGTGGCTCCTCTGCATTTCGCCCTGCAGAGAGAGAGAGAGAGAGAGAGAGAGAGAGAGAGAGAGAGAGAGAGACTGTCACAAAAGCAGCCAGGATCAGGAGCGCTTCACAATCCAAACAGGCAATACCACAAATCTGCAGCCAGCTACATCTGGCTTAAACAACAAATACAGTGTTAGATTAAACAAGATGGCATTTCATCACAAAATTGGTGCATTTTGTTTTGTAGAGGGAACATTCTTTCTCTGTGCTGAAAAGAAGTCATTTGTTCTATAATGGTTTGCATGCTAAACTGAACAAGACAAATATTGTGAAATAGTTCCTGTGAACTGGAGAGAAATACAATTTTTTTTTTACACTGGTAAATTATTTGAACCGACCCCATTTTCTTTTGAAAATATGTACATGAAATTGTTTGTAGATCTGATGATTGGGTTGAAGCAAATAGTTTGGGCTTGAAATGTGTTTCGTTGATCAATAACTGAGGTTTCTCGATTGTTCAACTCTGTGGGCAAAAATTGAGCACATGGTATGAACCGGTATGGGCTATAGCACTTAATGCATGTGGATGGGTTGAGTTTACTCCAATCAAATGAGCCAGCGGAGTGTGGTGGATTTTCACTCATTGTCATCCAATGTATAAATGTCTGGTTTGTTTGCTTTCCATACTGAAAGCATTTTAGCCATTTTGCAGACGTCTCCATAAAGGTCAGACAATCCCATGAATGTAAGCAGCTCCTCAATCACAGTACCCCCCCCCCCCCCAACCACCACCACCACCTCCACCCCCCCTTGATAATAAACAAGCAAATCAACAGAAGAGATGTGTTGCTTTTTCATTCCCATTACTATGCGCCTATCAAAAAAGGAGAGTGAGTGTGTGAGAGAGAGAGAAAGAGAGGGGGAATGTGTGTATGGTGTGTGTGTGGGGTGGGGGGGGTGAGAGTATTTCAGCTCAGCCGCTTTGCTCATTTGGGAGGAATGAGATGAACCTAACTAGGAGCGCGAAGAAAATTAGCGGCGAACGCGTGCGTGTGTGTGTGTGTGTGTGTGTGTGTGTGTGTGTGTGTGTGTGTGTGCGGGCGAGTGGCGAGTTCTATAGAGGCAGCACCAGGCAGGCAGGCAGGCAGGCAGGCAGCAGTGGCGGCTTCTCCCCCCTCGGAGGAATGGGCTTTCATTTGCCTTCATTTCTGATTCACTCAGCCCGCTCGCCCATGCCGTGTCAGGATCCTAATTACTCCGGCCCATCGCCACTGCTTACACACACAATAATGACTAATGCCCGCCACAGACAAAAGCAATTTATTCCCGGCCACCTTGAATTTGAGGACAGAGCCCCCCACACCCCCACACACACACACACACACACACACACACACACACACACACACACACACACACACACACACACACACACACACACACAAACATAATACACCACTCCTGCCGACAGTATAGCCACGGCTCTCCAGCCAGATGACTACACTGACTGTTGTTTTTGAGCCCTTCTTTAAGGAGGTATGGTGATTGAGCAGTCTTCTATTTAGCATAGCACAGATGAGAGGGTGAGACGTGGGGCGACACAGATAGATTAGATGAGTTTTTGCCTTACCATTGACACCCTCCCCCCCCCCTTAATCACTACAAGCTTGAAATCAAATAATGTTACCTGCTTAACTAGTTTTTATTTCCAGCGTGGTCAATATTCAAATCTATAACAGGTTCACCCCCCTGGTGAAGATTAGTCTCTGTGTAAATACTAAGAAAGTCAACACTCAGATGGAACATGGTGGGGTTTTTGGGATTTGAAATCAGAATTCCTAATGCATAATATATGTGTTCACTTTATCATAAGAAAATATTTAGATTGATATTTAGATTTAGATCAAATTTAAAATATATGTTTATTTAAAGACTTTTTGTCTTTCTGGTTGTAGTTTTTCTTGTAAAGAGTCAAGTGCAATACTTTTGGCCAGAACTACATCCATCAGTCTTACATATATTTTGTTGAGGGTTCAACTCTTTTATCAACAATGGAAAACACCAAAATAAACACAACTAGTCGGCGGAATTGTTTTTCGTCTGCATCTATGTTAAACACATGGATAGTAATGGGGTGGGGGGGGCATGTTCTGTTGTAACTGCTATGGCAGTATGACACCCCTGAGAAAGCAAAGCCTTTCTTTGCCCCTGCCACAATTCTCCACAGAAAATAACACCCCTGATCTGCACTACGGTTGCTTTTGATTTTCTTTGCAATTCCTTCCAGCCTGTTTAAAGTTGTGCTTATTCAGATATGCAGACAGAAGCGCTTCAGAGTGGTGCATCCTGTGTTCCCATTTCAAACAGAATCATTCAGACCTGCCCGCACATTGTCAAAACAGCCCTGCCTTTAAACTGCTAATGCACACATAAATCAATATAAATTTTGATCATTTGATGAATACTTACGTTAGTCTCTGGAGTTGTGTGTGTGTGTGGAGGGCATGAGTGTGTGTGTGTATGTGGTTGTGTGTGATAGAAAGAGAGAGAGAGAGAGAGAGAGAGAGAGAGAGAGAGAGAGAGAGAGAGAGAGAGAGAGAGAGAGAGAGTGTTGAGGGTGTTCAGATATGAAAATGTGCTGAATCAAGTCATTTTAAGGCCTTTATGTTGACATGCCAGTGCCAATTTGTCAGCCCCTGAGAATTTTCCAGAAATGGACGTCTCCCGAGACACTCTCATGTAACGTTTGGACTGTCAATCAAGAAATGGTGCAAGAGCGGTCATAGCTTTTATCAGCACCTGATTCCTCCCTGTCTCTCTCTCTCTCTCTCTCTCTCTCTCTCTCTCTCTCTCTCTCTCACACACACACACACACACACACACACACACACACACACACACACACACAGTAATTACCAAAGGCCTCTATTCATCCAACGGGGCAAAAATTAAATCCATGGTAAATATCAATAATTTATACATGCAGCTATAAGCAGTGTCAGCTCCCCGGGCTTTCTCTTGAACTACTGTCAATACCACTGCAATGCCTTAAAGATTAGGTAGCAGACTCATTGGATATTTCACATGAATAGCAGCAAATATAGCCTATTCTGCATGGATACACAATTTATGGGAAGCACTCTTAAAACTCATGGATGACATTGATTTTGCAAAAGCTTCTGTTTTTTTTTACCTTCCAAATGAAAAAAAGAAAGTTCTACCTCCCTCCAAAAAAAGGGAATGTTTTAAAAATGAATTCCCTATACATTTTAAAGTAAGTCAGGGAAAATGTGACTTGAGTATTGTGTAACCCTGCTCATAAAAATTGCTTTTTAAAAAAGCACTTCTCTCTCTCAAATGAATAATGGGTCATACGTTGAATAGATTAGAGTACAAGAACACCACAAAAGTGCAGCATTTTTCAGTTCCAATTAAACCATGCTCATCGAGCACACCGACACAAACTACAAAACAGTGCATAGCACATCCACTGCACGGACCCATCTAGGTGTGACAAAGCAGAACATTTCCGTATTGTGTTACCGAGTAGTAATTGCAATTAATGCAATTAATGATTATCACATAACTTGTGTGCTTATGTACATTTTATAAAGCAAAGTCTTATAGACAAGCCTTCACTGTTTTGATGAACAAAGAGCAGCATTGAGAGCGAAGCCCATGTTGCAATGACTTGGCGTTAGTCACAGTCCTTCCCCTTGCTATCAGAGACGCAAAGTCAATGGCTGAGGCAGGCTCTCTGAGGCCAGGGCACACCAAATCCACATAAGCACGGGAATATCCTCACAGTCAGCATCACTGGCGGGAAATACTACAGACACCATACACCCCCCTCCCACACACACACACACACACACACACAAACACACACGCACACACACGCACGTCCCCCCGTTTGTTTCTTTCCTGTCAAACAGACGGTTTGCATAAAAACATGGGCCGAATTTCATTTGAATCCCAACAATCAAAACAGAGTTGTGTAACACTTCTTTTCCCTTCTGTCTCTCTTCTGAGACAAAAGACAAATAATATAATAGTAAAAAAAAACGGAGGAGGCAAAAGCAGGAATTTTGTGGCTTCACTTGCAAACAGGATACAGCTCTCATTTGAAACAGCTGGGGGACGATATAAATTAACGAGGAGAAATATGTGCCTCTGGTGAGCGCTGGCGAGGAAGGGGAATGGCCGCCATGGGGCCCGCCGATGCCTCTTAAACTGTATATTTAAGCAGAGGGGGCGAAAAAAAAAGAGAAGACGAAGAAAAAGAAAAAACACTGGCTCTGTTTATTTCTTTATCGTCTTTTCCGAATGCAAGCATCGCCCCGGCAAGATTGAAAAACGGTGGGAAGTCGTCCACCGTCATAGTCCCCTTCCAACCCCCTGCTGCCCCCCTCGCACAACCCCCACCCCCCAACCCCATCTCTTTCCCATCCCACCTCACATCCCACCACCAACCAACCCTCCCCCCCCCCCCCCCCCCAACGCGACTTGTGTTCAGAACGCCCAGAACGTCCATGGGCTCATTTGAAGCGTCTCCCCGTCAGGTCCCAGCTCTATCTCTGAGAGGAGGCGGTGGTGGCACGCACACGCGCCCAGGAAATGAATTCAGTAGGGAGTTGCGTGGGGTCGACTCTGGAGTTGTAAATGGCTGAGGATTCTATTAAAGCTTCTCGTAAATTTATATGCACACAGAGCTGTGTGGGTGTGTGTGTGTGTCTCTCTCTCTCACACACACACACACACACACACACACACACACACACACACACACACACACACACACAAAGAAGTGCAGCCAGACAAAGACAACACAAAGCTTCACCTTCAAAACCTATTCATATAACAAGAATACAGGCCAGGATTTTTAAAAGCCTAATCATCATGGGGAAATGTGGGCTGTCCCATTCGGCATTGAATTTGAATATGTTTGACAAGTAAAGTGCAAACAAAGTGTTATTATGGGCACAGACATTTTCTGGACTCATTTTTATTTTTTTTTCCTTCTCCCATAGCAAGATCCCTCACACAGAAAGAAAAAAAAAATCTCTGGCAGAGAATCACTTTTTCAAGAGAGCCACTCTCTGTGGAGTTGTAAGAAACATGAAACTCATTTGAAAACTATTACTTTCAAATCACTGGTCGTAAAGTCTGGATTTAATACTGGCCGAGGTCTCCAGACATGAATCATGTGACTTTATGGACAAAAAATACTGGTTACCACAGCACGGCTTTCTGACAGGAGACCCTGCAATGTTTTCTCTTATCGGAACCTTCTGGAAGAAACAGGCCGCATAGACAGAAATTTTATGCAAGAAATGTTTCGACTTCCTCGAATTAATCCTCATCATAAAAAATCAGGTTGTTAATTAAAGGTTATAATTCAGGGAATAATCTTGTTGCACACACTTCTATATAAACCAGACTGCAAAAACAACGTACGTGATCCTCCCTTTTTACAGACTCCACAGCAACAACAGTGAAACTAGCTTTGCTTTCAAAGGACCTGCTGGACTCAGACTATAACGTCATGAGAGAAATGGGGAAGGAGGGGATAGGATTCAATTGGATGTTTTCTTCTTGCCCCCTACAATCCATTAAAAGCAGCGGAATTTGGCAGCTGAATTTCCACATTATGTTTTCATTTGGAAAACAGTCATGTGTCATTGGGGGGGAGGAGAGAGAGAGAGAGAGAGAGAGAGAGAGAGAGAGAGAGAGAGAGAGAGAGAGAGAGAGAGAGAGAGAGAGAGAGAGAGAGAGAGGCTAGAGTTTTGTTGGCCAGACGGGCAGCTCGCCCATAAAGTTCCCCCAATGTGTTTGACCTTGACATTAAGTCGGCGGCTCTTGCCTCAGTGCAATAGATCTGTGATCACCTGCATATGTTCCTGCACCTTTAAGAAATATCTCACGGAGTTTGAAAGGTTTAGCTCTTGCAACATTTATCAGGGCGTGAAATTAGCAATTGCTAGGAGCTAAATTGCTGCCTCTTATTCAATGTTGTTGCTGAAAGGTGACATTTAATCGCTGATCCTTGCTTCCAAGAAGACTAAACAGCCGCAGACACACACTCAGACAGTGTGTGTGTGTGTGTGTGTGTGTGTGTGTGTGTGTGTGTGTGTGTGTGTGTGTGTGTGTGTGTGTGTGTGTGTGTGTGTGTGTGTGTGTGTGTGTGTGTGCAAAGGACCAAAGCTGTGTGTGTGTCTGTGTGTGTGTGTGTGTGTGTGTGTGTGTGTGTGTGTGTGTGTGTGTGTGTGTGTGTGTGTGTGTGTGTGTGTGTGTGTGTGTGTGTGTGTGTGTGTGTGAGAGAGAGAGAGTGTGTGTGTGTGTGTGTGTGTGTGTGTGTTGGGGGGAGAGGGCGGTTCAGACAATGTTCACATTATGGATCAGGGAGATGGGGGGTCGTATTGATCGTGCGATCATCATCTTTTTCGATAGCGGGCAGCCAGCGCTTAATAACTGCAGCTTCTTTGGACCTTGACCAGCATTCCATGGCAGGTGCTGAGACAGATAAAACCCTCTGTTAGCAGCTCCATCTAAATGCAAAAGATGCCTAAGATGAAATGTCAATATTGGTATTAGTCTTAATGTACTCTGCTAGTGGCTGTCATGATTGCAGGGAAAAATTAACTAAAAATATGTGTGAAGTATGAAACACTTTTATTATTATTATTATTATTATTATTATTATTATTACAATTAGAAATTTATGTAGATTTAGAATTAGAATCACTGCACCACTGGAGAGGGGATACAGAATCCTGCTTTCCTCATTCGGAGAGTTTGCCCGCCTCTCTCTCTCTCTCTCTCTCTCTCTCTCTCTCTCTCTCTCTCTACTGCCTCTCCAATCTCTCAAATGAGTTCTGGAATTAAAGGCATTTGGGGTTGAAATACTTCAGAGAAACCTGCCGCAACCATCCCGCAACTTCAATTCCGCTCGGCTTTTTCAACGCAGCGAGACAGCGTGCGCCAAGCGGTTTAGATGAAGATATTTTGAAAGCCGAGCCAAGCGCTTCGGGCAGGTGTTACATGAGAATCCATTAATATAGGTAATTAACATTAGCCACCATTTTAATTAACATGCAAACTAATTAGGAAATAATTAAGTAACATAAAAATCTGATCTTAATGCTAAATCGCAGAAAAGGCGACTATCAGAGGCTCCTTGGCATGATGTCTTTGAATGTTGTTTTGAAGGAGGAGGATGGGGAAGGTGGCTCAGAAATTAACAGTGGGGCTTGATGTTTTCTGGTGCCGGATGAAAGCAGGTTTGTTTTCAAAGCGAATTGTGGTGGGGAAATAAGTGCGTAAACAGGCACAGGATCAAACTGAGATAGCGAGGGGTTTGTGCTCGCTTCACACGGCCCTCTCTCCCAGGCTCTCGGGGCTGTGCAGATTGCCGCTCTGCCACCGTGCCAATGCATTAGGAAACACAGAGAGCAGCCAATCGTCACAGCCTGTGCTGATTGTGTGTGTGTGTGTGTGTGTGTGTGTGTGTGTGTGTGTGTGTGTGTGTCTATGTCTATGTTTACTCTCTAGGTTAGTGAGTGTGTTTGTGTGGGCTTCTTGTGTGAGTTATGTGAGTGCATGAGTCTTTATACTCCAATTATGTTTGTGTGTGTGTGTGTGTGTGTGTGTGTGTGTGTGTGTGTGTGTGTGTGTGTGTGTGTGTGTGTGTGTGTGTGTGACTCTGTGTGCATTAGTCTTGAAAGAGAGGTCACAGCCTGTAATATAAAAGATGACTCCTGCTTAAAGATGGGCATGGTCACAAACAGCCAGTGAGTCTGCTGCAAACACTTTCGCACAGACCTCTTCCCTCTGTCCAAATAAAACTGAAGAACAGTGCTAGCAACAACAGCTAACATTTAAAAGGGACAGGTTAAAAAGCTAGATGACACAATCAATAACAATGCTACGCCACTGGGCAAACAGTCAACACCGCAATTCCAAAAGGTTTCCATGTTGTTGTTGGGTTGTGTTGTTTTTTTAAGATGTCAGTTCCAACTAAGAAAGCATATCTGGGTCTAGCATTCGTTGTTCTAATGTCTGACCGCGGACAATAAAGCAGCTCGCAAAAGTACAAAGGAGAGAGCCATGCATGGAGAGAGTGCTTTTAAATGCTCTTCTTGGCAATGGCGGGCGAGGAAATTGATTTTAGTAATAAGACAAAAGAAAGCAATAGAAAAGATCGATGCATAAAGCTGGTACGTAATGTTCGAGGGTCCAAGTTTACTATTTCATTAACAGTGGGACAAAAAACTCCAGAACGATTCGCAATGACAAATGCCCCGGACCATTATACGCGCATTTCAGGTAAGTGCTCGGGGCCAAGTTAAATTCAATTTCTCTGCTCCATTGTATCTCTATTTAGTATTTGTTGTATTTGTTCCAGATGGTGGAGAGACTGGGGTGTGTGTGTGTGTGTGTGTGTGTGTGTGTGTGTGTGTGTGTGTGTGTGTGTGTGTGTGTGTGTGTGTGTGTGTGTGGAGGAAATAGCATTGTTCCTTGCAACCTGCAGAACCTCTCGGTCTGAAAATAAACTCGGCGGCGGCGTCTGCAGCAAGTCCCTGCCTCAGCCACCGAGCGCCAGAGCTGGAAATCCCTTCCCCTTGGCCATGCTGAGTTCTCTACCACCCCTACGATTCTAATGAAGGGTGAATTTCACTCTCTGTCCTGCTTCACATTTTAGCTAACAGTTAGCTTGCACTCGCAATCTCCCAGTCTACTTTGGAAAGGGGGGGAGGAATCGGGGGAAAAAAGAAAGTAGGCTCATTGTTTTTCTTTTTTCTTTTCTTTTTTTTCCCTTCCCTAAAACCCTGTATTGGGTGGAGGAGAGTGTTTCTGCTTACACATTCCTGTCTAGATCTCAGCTGTTCTACTGAGGGTGAATAACAATGGTGTGGGCTCAGATGCAGCATATACTCTCTCTCGCTCTCTCCTCCAACTCCCCAACAAATGCAGCCTCGTCCTCCGCTACCACTACCGCTACCGCTACCACTACCACTACCGCACAGCACAGCACCGACCAACACAGCCGGCCGGGTGTCTGATGATGACCTTGATTTTTCATTAAACATCATACCTGGAGCCCACGTTGGAGAGCAAACAAGCCCATCACTATACCACCCCCACCCCCCCCCCACCACACACACACACACACCTCCTTGCCACCACCCCACCCCCACACCTTCTGTGGTAGAGTCCTGACCAGTGGAGAGAAAACGAGAGCAGGAGAGAGGGAGTGAGAAGAGAGAGAGAGAGAGAGAGAGAGAGAGAGAGAGAGAGAGAGAAAGAAAGAAAGAAAGAAAGAGAGAGGGAGAGGGAGAGAGAGAAGGGGAAGGGGGCGAGAGGCAGCCTTTTTAAATCCACACCTCAAAGCAGTCAGGCAGGGTAGGCAACCCAGGGCTGTCAGGGGTTAACCAGCTAGGGAGGGAATTTAACCTGTCGGCTGACAGCCGCTAAACGACTCTGACATTGGGCTGCTTGGCTCACTCGCGGCCAGTGAGCCACCTTGAAAGTTGCTGTCAGGTAAATGACCTTGTATTTCATTAACTGATAATTAAATGGATTTATTCCACTAACGGTTTTAATTAAAATGCTAGAAATATTGATTACCTCTATCATCTCAACTCCCCCAAGAAGAAAAAAAGGTTTCAGAACTGTTTATTTAGAGTGTAAAGGAGAGAATTAAATTAGATTGAATCTCTACAAGTCCTAAATAAGTCTCCTCACTTTTTTTCTGCTGCCCTGGCAAGAAAAAAGGGTTTAATTTTTGGATGTTTGATTAATTATTTCAAAATCCATTTTTGCTTACCTTGATATTTAATTAAAATATCATTTCAAACCATAATTAAGTCAGTAAGTTCAATTCAAGTGTCTGGAACATTATTAAATAATCAAAGCTGCCAATGGCTGTATATTTAAGAGGATTTACATCGTTTGGGAAAACAAAAGAAAAAGAAAACAAAAACAGTGTGACCAAAACGGGTCTGGAATATTCCATCTCCCGTATCTTGGCCAGTGGTTTGGAACCGTGCTATTGGTCTAATGCATATTGGCTGTTGTGCCAAAGCACAGTGTCATCAAAGCGGCATGATGTTGCAGATATACAACCACAGCATGGGTTCCAACGCTTCCTGATGGACAAACTAATTACGCATGAAATCAAATATGAGTCTGAGTTAGTCTAGCTTTTATAGCGGAAAAGTACAAAAATATTCACATATATCCACACCCAGTATTTTTTTTTTTCTTTTTTTCTTTTTTGGGGTGAACATATAACCAGTCCCTAGTTGAGATGAAAGTACTGTTTGGTCTCAGATATGTTAGATAAAATTGCTACACACAAGCCATTGAAAGTATTGGGAGAGGCAAAGCTTGGAGGGCCTGAAGGACTGAAGTGTTAAGTTTCTTGGGGAGAAAGGATATTTGAAGTGTATATCTTTTTTATGACATTGTTGTAATGGGAAGTAATGATCTTTACAGTTCCGCAACGCAGATCATTGAAAATGCACTGATAACTGAAAATCAAATTAGCCCACCAATTGTGGCTTAGCACTGATCCATCATCTTGGAGTTTCTCACAAACAAGAAAATTAGATCAGTCATTCTCATTTATTTTCTTCACGGGAGGCACAGGAAAGTTAACACGTTGGAGGAAAATGAGAAATAATTACAGGGCATTTTGTATAATTCCCCACAATTAAGTATAATTTTATATCAACTGTGTCAAAAAATAGAAAGGGTGTTGCCTATTGTTGAGGGAAAATTGTTGTTGATGAATGGCGCTCGGGATCCAACGCAACAGCCCGACTGAGTAAACAGATGCAGCATGTTGACAAGCCAGAGAGCATGAAAACGGCGGCTTAGCCGTGGCAGAAAACCCAACGAGGGACAGGAGGACGCAACCGGAGCCTGATAGTGACATTAAATCATAATAACATTTCCCAGAGATTCTCCACGGAGGTGGAGATGACAACTTACCCACCCCACAAACACCCACCACTTCACTCTTCGACCCCCAGCCCTTTTTTAAAAGACAACCTCAAGGAGAACAGGCTGGGACCGGATCAGACACTTTGGGTCTCAAAACATTTAGGGCTGTTCTTTGCGTGTGTGTGTGTGTGTGTGTGTGTGTGTGTGTGTGTGTGTGTGTGTGTGTGTGTGTGTGACTATGGAAAGAGTCAAAAGCAAACCAAAAAAATCTCGATTGCAAAATATGTTTGTACACATGTGCCCAAAAAAATCAGTTCCCTCTGGGTTGCGTTAAATATCAGCTAGTTTTGCAGCTACACATTCAGTGTGACATGTGTGCAGAGCACTGGTTAAATATACAGTATGCACTCCATGAACCCGGCACAGGAAGATGTACTGTACATTGACACAGGATATTACAGGTCCCAATGAAAACCCTCCCCTACACTGGCTTTGAGTCATCTGTACCGCTGGATCCAACACACAGCTGCAAAGCTCAACACATAACCATGTTCTTGTCCTTCCCTCTTATTTTCATGCAGGAGAGGCACAATACTTTGAAGCATTTATGTGATCTTTGAATAGACACTGCCACTCAAGGCTGCTTTCAAAAGGCCAGAAGGTGAGCAGAAACTACCTATCTGCCTTCACATTTTGTGTTGCTAGTCCTTTGAATGGACACCATCATTCAGCTTGCTCTTCAAACACCAGAAGGTGAAGGGAATCGAGACCTGGTGATTCACTGAGAAACCTTTTTTACACCAGAAGGTGAGGAGAATCAAGAGCTAGTGATTCACAAAGAGACTCCTGTTTTACACCAGAAGCTGGGGAGAATCAAACCTAGTGATTCACAGAGAGTCCTGTAAAGCGAGCTCTATAAATGTCCGAGAGCAGAGACCATTACTTAGGATGATAAACAGGGCCGGCGGAGCGAGAGGTTAAGCGGGGCGTTGGATTAGTCTGTGTCACCAGTCGGCCAGCGGGGGAGACGGTCAAGGCCACAGCGGGTCAGACAGAGAGTGAATCCTCGGCTCGCCGACTCGTGTGAAACGGGAGACGTGTGCAGTCCATGAGCGGCGGTGTCTCCCCCTATTCCTCTAATCACAGGGAGGGTTATGAGAGAATGAGTAAATTATAAGGCACGCTACATTCATAAAGCACGCCTGTCCGAGTTTTTAAATCGCTCTTTATTCCAAGCGTCAAAGTCCCGTACTGCTAGCATATGTGAAGGAAAGCAAAGAAATCCGCTGTGGCATTTAAATTCCAGACTTGCTCGTGGAGTCGTATCCTATACACTGCTTTGTTTATGTTTGTTTCTGGATTTAAAAGCCTATCTGCAGTGATTTCATTTGAAATTCATGTCTCTCCCTCTTTTGAAAAGCCGGTCCCTGCCTTCCAGTCCCAGAGACGGAGCTCTGGTATTAGGTGCCGTTTGGTCTCGGGAACAAAGCGTCTGAGGCGCATCACAGACAACGGACAGATATCAGCCCACCCAGGAATACCCGGGAGACAGCACTATAGATCACCGCTGCGGTGCTCGGCTCGACTCGAAAACGAAAAAACGAAACGACGCTCCGGCTTTCCGGATTTCTCCCAAAGAGCCCAGTGGGGCAGCACGGCTAGGCCGACCTCTGCAGCCTCGGCTAGTTTTTACTTACAGTTTGTGTTCAAGGACACCAACCCTCGGCAAGAGTTACTGTAGGGGGAGGCGCAAAAACATAAATCAAAAGTAATCCGGCGGACAACCCACCCTGCATCCGTAGAAAAGCTAACATTTATAACTGCCACCATGCCATAATAGCTTTTATAGGCTGGGCCACAGAGAGAGAGAGAGAGAGAGAGAGAGAGAGAGAGAGAGAGAGAGAGAGAGAGAATGGAAAATGCAGAGATCCCACCACTGATGATGGGGGGGGGGGGGTTTATGAGGGAAAACCCCTGTCTGATATCGAGCCAAAGCGAGACAGCTCAGCACAAACAGATAAAAAGCGTAATATATGAGAATCAAAGACGCGCGGCACATTTGCATTCGTCATTATCCAATATACGTCCATTTCTTTCATGTCCCGCGCTAAATCACCACAATCACCCCAAACGACTCCACTCCTCTTTACGAATTAGGGGTATGGGGGTGGTGGGGGGGGGTTATTAACTGTGATTCACTCGGCGGGGAAGAGAGTCATTGATTTGAATTTGGAAAACAGTAAACGTTATGAATCTCTTTGGGCAAAGCATCCATGTACTGTTGAGTTCTCCCATCATTCACAGTGCACTTCCTGTAAATAAATTCCTGGAGCATAAGAGAGAGGGAGAGAGAGAGAGAGAGAGAGAGAGAGAAGTGCAGGCTGGAGTGGTGCATAGTGGTGCAGATGAATAGATGAGGATGAAAGGATGGATGGAGGGATGCAGGAATGGAGAGATGGAGGTATGGCAAGAGTGAAGTCCCCGGCGTCCTCTCTCATTGTAGTGGCCCCAGCCAGGTGGCAGGGACGAGCGTGTCAGAGGAAGACAAACTCTCCGCGCCCTCTCGGGTCATCTATTCCCATGGAGATATTCAGTCCTGGAATTTAATCTGTCTGGTCACTGTTATCGTTTGAGAAATTTCCCATCAGCCCTCCCTGTCCACCCTTCCCCACCACACACACACCGCCCCCACATACACACACACACACACACACACACACACACACACACACACACACACACACACACACACAAAACACCTATCCTCCACCCCCTCCACAACCACCACCACCACCATCAGCCCAGAGCCACATTATACAATGCATCAGTCACGCAAACCTGCCGCTGTCTAACCACATACATTACAAAAACACATCGGAGATCAATACCAGGCTATTCTCCTCTCTCTCTTTCTCTCCCCCTCCCCTCTCCTCTTCACCTTCTCACGCCACACGACTGCAGCGGTGTAACACAACACCGGCATTATAACCTTCTAGCCTGAAGTGGCGCAATTTTCAGGCCCGCCGGCTTTTGTTTTTGTTAGTTGTTTCTTAATACAGTGTTTCTGATTCAAGTGGCCCGTGGTTTGTCTGCTATGCATGGCACTTGAAAGAGGTGGTCTGATTCGGTGTGTCTGACAATAGGTGCTTCTTTAAGCAGGGATGATGATTTATACATGTCGACGCTTCTGCACACGCTCTCTCTCTCTCTCTCTCTCTCTCTCTCTCTCTCTCTCTCTCTCTCTCTCTCTCTCTCTCTGGCTCTCTGTCCTGATTACATGCTGCCATGTCTTTACATTGAAATCATCTGGGGGGGAGGCCAGAACACCACACACACACACACACACACACACACACACACACACACACACACACACACACACACACACACACACACACACACACACACACACACACACACACACACACAAGGGAGTGTGCATAAATACACCTCACGCACACATACACACACACCCAAGAGTGCAATCAGCATTCAAGGTCTCCAATAATGTATCTTTTTACAAGTTAGAGCATCTGTCAAAGATGGCCATAAAATGTTGAGGAGAAATAATTAAGGCTCGTCAAAAAAAAAAAAAAAAAAGAAAGCACGAGGAATCTGGTGACGTGAAAGGGCATGGGGGCAAAGTCATTTTAGCAGATAATAACATGCGATGAACACAACGCAAAAACATGTTAAATCACTCCTCTGAAATGTCTACTTTTATTTAAATAAAGATCCCCCCTCCTTCCTTCTCTCTCTCATCTATCTCCTATCCTTTCTTTCTTTCCTGTCTTTCTCGGCAGTCTCTCTGCCTCCTGTTTTTTTTTTTTTGTGTGTGTGCTTCTCCTCATGCATGGCAGTGAGCATGCCTTCCTTCCCTTCAGAGCTTTGGCCAGGTTTCAGGAGAGAGAACGGATCCAGAGGGCACACATTAGAATTTTATATCACTTCAAGAAGCGGGACGGAGAGAGAGAGAGAGAGAGAGAGAGAGAGAGAGAGAGAGAGAGAGAGAGAGAGAGAGAGAGAGAGAGAGAGAGAGAGAGAGAGCGGTGATGGTGGTGGAGGGGCGTCGAAGGAGAGACATGAAGCTTTGGTGACATTCACTGAAGGCTGAGGGATGGGAGAGGAGGGGGTGGGTGGGGGTGTGTGGTGGTGGAGGAGGTGGAGTGGCAGAAACGAGGAAGGTACTGAGGGATGATGGGAAGATGTTTCTGTCTTCTCACCTGGCTATGAGGCATGCTAAATCTGAGGCGGCGATAAGGTAATTCTGCAGCAGATATGTCATAACAGCCGAGACAGGTTTATGTTTACCAGATTGGCTATGAGCACTCCTGATTTCAGCGAAAGGAATCAACACACATACACATACACACACACACACACACACACACACACACACACACACACACACACACCAACAAACACCAACACACACGCACACACAAGCATGGAAGTAGTGCATTCAGGTACGGTAAGAACTTTAGCTAAACACACAACATCACCACCCCTCCCACCGCAAAAAAAAAAAAAAAAAGTTGTACCTCGGCACACACATACACCTCAAGTAATATTCAAAAGAGAACACATTGTACTACCACGCCATCAAATTTCAAACATTAAGCTTTCCCAAGTGACACACACAAAGGATTTGTGGGAGGCGACCAGCGTGGAGTATGGGGGGGGAATTACGTTTTTTTTTTTTTTTCTTTTCACGACTGCATCATTTTCAATTGCTAATCCACTGTGCACCCTGGTCCACTGACTACACAGTATCTATCACATTCTCAATATTAATAATACAGGGAACAGTTGATGCTTTTCTCTGATGCCTATCCTTGCCACTGAAGGCTTGTTAAATATTCATTGACAATTATCCCCACAGTGAGGCAAGGGTAAGTGCTCAGCCTCGTGCAGGAGCTCTCCGAATAAAGACCCGTGCAGTTATTACACTTCCACTGCATACTCTCCTCTCTCATTCCGTCTCTCTCTCTCTCTCTCTCTCTCTCTCTCTCTCTCTCTCTCTCTCTCTCTCTCTCTCTCTCACACACACACACACACACACACACACACACACTGTTTCCTTCTAGGTCTTTCTCTTCTTCTCTCAGTTATCATGGTGCCTCTCATCCACGGTCCTACATTTTTCTGCTAGACTCTAGTCTTTCTCTCACTCTCCCTCCCTCTCTCTCTCTCTCTTTCTTTGACTATCATGTTCAACCTTTCTTCCTCTACCCATTCCTAATCCCTTGGTGTTGTCTCTACATTTCTATCCATCTCTGGTCCATCTCATGTCTGTCTGCTGTACAGCCCTGTAAAACTCACACATGCGCTTTAACGCCCTTTACAGTCCAATCAAAAAGTGCAGCGTCTAATTATTTCACATCTGATGAAAAACAGAGTATTAAATATTCAAAGTAGCCCCTGGCCTTTTTCTCGCAGGTCTTTTGATTGAAATAGACATAAAATGATTGCAGCAGCAGCAGCAGCACCAAACTGACTGAAACTCCTCTCAGGGAGGACGACTGGAGATTTGATTTCAAACAGGTAAAGCCAAATATATGTATTTTGCCACAAGGTCTTGCTTTCATCTGAGCCACAGGTCTATGAACATGATAAGGTGTATGTTTAATTAGTAATGGACCCTCATAAAAGCCAATATTACTCGAGCTTATAGTTTTTACAATGTAAAAGTTGGATTTTCAACAGTATAGATGTTATACGAGGATAATTTCAATCAATTTATGTAATGGTTTCAGTGACCTAGGACAAATGTATTCTAACTACAAAATGCGGCTTGAGTTTCTATCAAAAAGTACCTTGAAACATAAAATATAGAGAGCAAATATGAATACAAAAAATAACAATAACAACTAAATGTTCAGTTTTGCTGTCATTTTTTATAAGCGCTACTCGTCAAACAAGACGTCTCTCCAGGTTCCTGTAAGAATAAAATCTGTTCTCCACAGCAAAGTGTAGGGAGAGTCAAAACAACGCATCACAACATGTGCTCTTCTCTTTAAAAACTCCTATAGCAGCCTCTGATACAGGAGAAATTTACTCTTGTACAACACTCTCTGTTTTGACAACAGTGGAATAACAACTGAAGCAAAGTTTAAATGGGGGGAAAACTTCTGTATTTCAACTTTCACCGTAAGAGACCCACAAACTAGTTGGGTTGGGGTGGGTGTGTGTGTGTGTGTGGGGGGGGGACTTGTGGGACTGTTGCCCACTTTGGAGCAGCCAATGTCAAGTGTGCCTCCTGATATTTGCACACTGCCTATCAGATCGGGGCCTTCATTGTGTTCAGTTTGATAGAATTCATTAAGCATTTCACAGGCATGCGAGTGGACACCCCTGTGACTCTAGTCGGAAATCAAAGTAATCAGGCCCCCATTGCGCTCTTCGTTGGCAGAAAAGCACACACACACACACACACACACACACACACACGGGCACACAAGACAAAATAAATAAAAAAATACAAAATAAGAAAAGGACTGTGATTCTAATAATTACTGCCTAAAGTGTTCCTTGTTGCTTTATTTTCTAGCAAGTTGGGTAATCTTTGATCCGATTGCCGAGGGTCGGACACCGCATACAAATGAAGAATAATAAAAACGCAGTTTTATATTCCGGACTTTTCCGACTGCCGCAGTACAGCATGGCCAAAGGATATGGAATGAGAATGAAAAAGGAAAAGAAAAAGAAGGGAGGAGAAAAAAAAAAACAAATTAAGTCACACTAGAGGAGATACTCAGTCTGCACAGGGGCTTTATGACTTCATTCATGTTTCACAGCCCGACACAGAATATCTTTTTCTCCACCTACCCCCCCACCCCATACCCCCCCACACACACACACACACACACACACACACACACACACACACACACACACACACCAATTCTACCTCCTCTACTTCCCTGAAACACCCCCCCACCCACACACCCCACACACCCCTCTCCTCACCCCCGCAACCATATATGCATCCTTCATAAAAACAGCATTACAATACAGGGGTTCCATTCCTCATGAGTTGAGAAATTGGTACGCAACTGGGGACCTTGAGGAGCAGACAGATAATAGACACTCCCATTCAAGCTTATATTGAGGTGAGTGAGACACAACACACAAACCAAACAGACGGAAGGAAACAATGGCCTAGCTCACCTTCAGACCTTCATATCGTGCTTTTCCCCCATCCTGCAGTGTGATTACACTTTATTTGGCGAGCTGCATAAATCAACACTTATAAAAAAAACAAGGGCTGCATATTAATTTCTATCATGGGTGTGATTAAATATTTGAAAACCCACCTGACAAAACCGGGTGGCTGTTAACTTTTTCTCCCTCTCCATAAAAAATTCATTTCAATTGTCAGATCGCCTGAGGCAAAACGCACTTTAAGAGGTATGTCATTTTAGCTCACTTTATAAATTACAGTCAGAGCACCCACGCGTACGAATATGAGCTGAAAGAGACGGCATAAATTACTGCTTATTTGGATCCCTGATTATTTTTCTTTTTTTTTTGTTTTGTTTTGTTTTTGTTTGTGTGTATGTGCATGTGCATGTGCGTGTGTGTGTGTGTGTGTGTGTGTGTTTTTGTGTGTGTGTTTATGTGTGTGCATTTCACGGCGAGCCCAATAAACAGTTTTGAGCTGATGTAGATGAATGTTAAGTGTAGCTGAATTAACTGGGAGGCTTGTTAAACATGCCGCCCGCTCCCGGGTGCTTCACCGCTGGGACTTGGCCACGGCGCCGCGTGTGCGGATTAGGATTACTAATGTGCCACCCAAATGAAAAGCGTTACCGGCTAACAAAGGACCGCAGCCCCGCATGCAGCTCTCGATCTGTGTGTGTGTGTCTCTGTGTCTCTGTGTGTGTGTGTGTGTGTGTG
>JAODXP020000024.1:12250134-12251606 GCA_027497455.2 Sardinella longiceps | reverse complement strand
AAATATATATCCCTAGAAATGAAAATGTTCGAGCAACTTGTGTGCGTGGAGGAGGTAATTTGCGGGGGGTTAAAGAGAAAGTGTGTTAGGGGTGTGTGTTTTTAATGGCATCCCATAATGGCCTAGCTACTCGCTATGCATGGTGTGCTTACTGTAGCACAGCGGAGAGAGAGAGAGAGAGAGAGAGAGAGAGAGAGAGAGAGAGAGAGAGAGAGAGAGAGAGAGAGAGAGTCCATGAGTTCAGGGTGATTTGTGTGCAGGCGGGGTGGGCGGCGTGAGTGTAGATATTTGTAGAAGACACAGCGGGGTGGATGCGCACAGTGGGGACTTGCAGTAATGTGTGTTTTGCTCTGTTACAGTATGTGCATAAGCATGTATGCAAGTGGCCGAGTGACAGAACGTGGGGGGGGAAGAGAGAGAGAGAGAGAGAGAGAGAGAGAGAGAGAGAGAGAGAGAGATGGAGGGATGTATGGATGGAGGAAGAGATTCAACATTGAACAACATTCACCGATTAACATTTTGTCCTGTTTGAATATGTCTTTCAAAACATGTATGAGTATTGTACATGTGTTTACATCTAGTGTGTGTGTGTGTGTGTGTGTGTGTGCGTATGTGTGTGCTAACACCTGCTCACAGCAATCTTGCCAGGCTTAAGGCTGGTGCATGTGTAGGTGTGTGTGTTAGACCCTCACTAACACTAACCCTAACACTAGCCAGCCAGTCCCCATCACACAATATGTCTTTCTCACCAGCAGCTTGCTAAGCTTGTGAATATTACAGCTCCGCTGTGATGCCACACACACACACACACACACACACACACACACACACACACACACACACACACACACACACAACACACACACACACACACACACACACACACACATACTGTATGCGTGCGCCAGAGCGGGCTTTGTGCAAACACCACATGCACCAGAATCACCAGGGAACACGAGGTGACATCCACCTCCACATTCGCACTCAGACCAAACAGTAATATTCAACACGTCTACAAATCCTCTTACTCTCTCTCTCTATTTCTCTCTTTCTCTCTCTCTCTTTCTCTCTCTCACACACACACACACGCTATCAGAGTGACGGTGACATTTACCAGCCGTACAGGATGCTGTCATGGCATGGAGCCACTGGTTACCTGACTGCATCCTAACACAGGGAGCAAAAACAACGAGAGGACGCTTTCCAGGAATGAAGCTGAGAGGATTTTAGTGTCATCATCATTATATTCCTGTGGTTGTTTTTCTGTTTTTTTTTTTTGTTTTTTTTTTTTTGTTTTTTTACTGTTGTACAGACAGAGGCGTGAGATGGAACGCAAACACGCTTGGAGCTGTTTGTCATTACTCTTATTTCTCTCTCTCTCTCTCTCTCTCTCTCTCTCTCTCTCTCTCTCTCTCTCTCTATACAAAGGAAGCTGGTGGACTTTTTCTGGTCGGGCCAGCACTGGGTTTCGG
>JAODXP020000024.1:12237634-12240134 GCA_027497455.2 Sardinella longiceps | reverse complement strand
TCTCTCTCACTCCACACTCTCGGCAGCCTCTTCAGCCGCAAAGTGTAATCACAAAGTAGAGAGCATTATCCAGAGTCCTGGAGGAGAGAGAGAGAGAGAGAGAGAGAGAGAGAGAGAGAGAGAGAGTGGGGGAGGGAGCAAGAGAGATAGAGAGAGAGATGGAAAGGAGAGAAGAAGGCAGGGAGAGAGGTGGTGGGGGCACAGGAGAGAGAAGGGTGAGGAGGAAGGGGGAATGTGGTGGTGTGTGTGTGTGTGTGTGTGTGTGTGTGTGTGTGTGTGTGTGTGTGTGTGTGTGTGTGCTTTTGAAGATGTAACAGTGGGAAGAGGGGGAGGAATGGGGGGTGGGTGCTGGTGGTGTTTGGGGGTTGGGGAAGGATGGAGGAGGAGGGGGGGGGGGGTGTACTGAGTCCATGCTTGGCGTCCCAGGGGGGGGCGTGCCGAGAAGGCGCCTAAAGCCATCTTCGCCTCAGATTCCCATCTCCTCAGATCTCGGCCGGGCCTGTTTGGGGCGATTACGGGCCGTTCTGATCTGACCGGCGCAGCGGAGGGGCGTCGGGGGAGCTGCCAGAGCCCATCTCCAGCTCCCTGCTCGGCCCGCGCCCCCGTGCCCGCGCCTGCCTGCCTGCCCAACCCAACCCCACTGCCTGGCTGGCTGGATGGTGCCGTACACACACATGCACGTGTGTGTGCAAACACACACACACACACACAGGGGGACGGGGCTGCGTGGAGACTGATAAAGGGGACTCCACGGTGAAAGCGCTCCCTTCTCGTCCCAGCGAGCCGGCTGGTGTGGCAGATCCAGCTGCTGGAGAGGAAGAGAAGGAAGAGGAGGAAGAGGAGGAGGAGGAGGAGGAGGAGGCTTCTGAGTGAGCTCAGCACAACCACTGTGCTCAAAGGGGAAGTGCAATCAAACACACCGAGCCCCTCCCTTCCCTCCTTAAGAAATAAATGAATAAAACAAAGTAAAATAAAATAAAGATTTAAACAAGAGATTAGCAGCAGAGTTAGCTGTTGGCTAAAGTGGTCTTATATGTAGGTGTGTGATGGAGGAAAGGGTTTCATCTCACAAATAAAAATTATGTTTCTTATTACTTGTAGTTGTGGTAGCATTAGCATTAGGAATAGTATTATTTTATGCTGTAGAATCAATGGGCTTATTTATATTTTTTCTGATAACTATACGATTTTGTTTAAAACAAATGTACCTATCCTGAACAACAGTCATAGGACAGCTTCCACAGTTTCCTTTATAATTATTTTGAAAAATAAATATATTTGAACATGTTTGTAGCATCCTTTGATGTGGTCCTACTCAATTTTCCAACTTCTCTTTTTGTTAGGAAACAAGTAATATCATGCTTCTATTCTAGTGGCAGCTCGTCTACAAGGGCAACAAATTAATTTTTAATTATCCCAATATAATAATTTGCCTGCCACTCATTAAAAATAGCTTATGTTGTATTGTCTTGGGACCTTAAAACCATGAATCATATTGTACCATGGGTTGAGTGTATTATTACATCCTTATTATTATTATCTGCTTTGGGGTAACACTTCCTGGTATTTAAGTCCTTATATCGTGATTCAGGGAGGCTCCATTTTTTGTGTCAAGTGCATCCAGGGGCTTTGTAGTGGGGAGAAAGGGGGAACGTGTTACCAGGGCCCCAAGAGGTGGGAGGGCCCTTGAAGAGTCTGGAATAGTATGCTTGTGCAGAGGGCCTGGTGCTGGTGCTGTAATTTTTTAATTATATTGGCAAAAATAAAATCTTAATTTTGTTGCTGTCATATGTCTTCCTACTGGGCCATGAGGCTACATTACAACAGTATGTCTCATTGGTTTGATGGAAGAAAAGTGATGTGGAAGACAAAAAAAAAAAAAAAGTTTCTGTAGACTTTGCGAATGACTTGCCAGATGATATGCTGACTCACGGCCAATCACGTTGGAATGCCACTCAACTCTGTCCAGTGCCCGAAGAGCCTGCGCCGGCTCTGCCGAGAGGCATCGGGACGCGCCGAGGCGCCAAATCTGATGGATTGGTTTGGCGAGGGCATTCGTCACCGCTGACAACAGTGGAATCTCAAGAACTCTTATTTATGACCACTGATATGTGGAAAATTGATAGGCCCCTTCTTCTGCCTTTTAATGTCCTCACCAAAACAAAAATAAATAAATAAACAAACAAACAAATAAACAAAAACAATAAACTGATATTTATCTCCAATCTCCAAAGAAGTGCTAACCTTTTCACTTATTTATATATTTCATATAGGTGAATGTATTATGTATCACTAATGTTAAAAAATACATTCTCAGATAGGGCAAGGTTTTTTTTTAGTTATATATCCTTGTCAGCAATGCTTTGATGAGAACGAGAAATAAGGAATGAAATCTTACACTTACACACTGTACCAAGGATATGACTATCACATGATGTTATTAAAAAATCTTATAAAAAGAATAGGGTGTCAGCTACACAAAGCCCAAGCTTGTCTAATT
>JAODXP020000024.1:12217634-12230134 GCA_027497455.2 Sardinella longiceps | reverse complement strand
CTGAGAGAGATGGAGAGGGAGAAGAAGGGAGGGAAAACACACACACACACACACACACACACACACACACACACACACAAGATGGAGGGACAAATATAGGATGAGCAGTATGAGATGAGCAAACAAGACTGGAGGACAAAAAAAGAAAGATGATGACAAACAAAAAGAGAGAGAAAAACAAACCCAACAATAAAGGGAAGAGAAAGAGTAAGACAGAGAGAGAAAGAGAGTGGTAGGGATACACAGAGACTAAAATATGAGAGAGAGAGAGAGAGAGAGAGAGAGAGAGAGAGAGGGAGCAGGAAAGGAGAGAGAAAGTGATAGAGAGACACAGGGAAGGTGGAAGATGGAGAAGGAACGAGGGACACAGAGAGAGAGACAGACGGAGAGGTATGAGGTAAAGGGAGATAATAAGAGGGAGACAGAAAGAGAGGCAGAGTGAGAGCTAGAGGGAGAAAGAGAGAGTGGGTGGGGGTGGGGGTGGGGATGGGTAGACGGAAAGGCTTGTCGCGTCACACATGGCTGGGCCCCTGAGACGGCCCCGGCCGGCCGAGCCTTCAGCTGCCAGCTGTCTGTTGCCATGAGGATGAAGTCATCTCCAGGGGCCCGCATGCTAATGTAATCAATCAGCTCCCCGCTGTGACACGCATCAGCTCAGGTGCCTCCGCCAAAGCCGCTGCCGCTACCTCCACCGCCATCGCCGCCGCGCTACCGCTGCCACACCCATCTGCCTGCCTGCCTACAGACCCACATCCCCACATCCCCACATCCCCGGCCGCCAGCCTTCACAGACTTCATGCTGCCCATGTGTGATGGCAAAGTTTTGCCAAGATGGGTCTTCTTCACTTTCTTTCTCTTGTTTCTCTCTGGTTTGTTTTTTTAATCGGTTTGCTTATTTTTAAAAAACATCATTGTCTTTCGTCTTCAAAGTGTTCTTGCCAAGCCCTATTTTTTTCTTTTTCTTTTTTGGTCAATCTTTTTTATTTTTTTTCTCTTCTTTTATTCTCTCTCTCTCTCTCTCTCTCTCTCTCTCTCTCTCTCTCTCTCTCTCTCTCTCTCTATCTATCTCTCTCAGTGTCCTCCCATCCAATTTCTCTCCCCCTCCCTTGAAATTTTAATTCAAAGGCAAGCCCAATAGTGCTGAATGTGATAATCTTGTCTCAGGTTCCAGGTGTGATGTCCTTACATGACTTTCAGCACTTTTCATCCTTTTCATGCGGCTCACCAAAAGCAGTGGGACTGTGACAGAAGAGCCCCAGGAGCTAGCCTGGGGCAAACGGAGGCAAAGGGGACGCACTCCCTCACTCACTTGGGGTGTGTGTGTGTGTGTGTGTGTGTGTGTGTGTGTGTGTGTGTGTGTGTGTGTGTGTGTGTGTGTGTGCGCGTGGTGTGTTTCTGTAGAGCAAAGTACAGAAGGGCACTAGAGGACAGGAAGAGGAGGCTCTCTGTGCATTAGAAGATTTTGAGATTTAACCTGGAACTTGTTTGTGCATTTCTGCTTATTAACTTCCTAAGCCTTGGTAAATCAAGACGCACCACTAGCCAATATTAAAAATGACTCTGCAGGTCAATCTACAGTAGCTATACCGGTAGTCCATTCCCATATTATCAAAAACCCAAGATCCGATGATAACCACTTATCCATTATGGGGTTAGCTTCATATGATTCACAACTAATGAAGGTATATACATGTACATGTACTATACTACTGTCTATGAAATATGAAAATGGATTTCTATTTCCTTTAAACTGAGTAAACTACTGAAAATAATATGTTTACAGGAAAGATATGTTTGCTGCGCATCCAAAGACTTTGAGTAAGAGTTTAATTTTTCCAATCATATCATGCTTGTAACACTCCTGCATTCACTCCTTGCCAGATCCAATCTCAGTCTCGGTCTCAATCTCAATAAGTAAGTCAGATCTGACCTACTGTCATATTACTATGTATGTCACAAATACAGAAATGTATTAGCTTATAATTATCATTGGCATGACACTATGATTAGATATTAATCTACTATGAATCTAGTATATCCACTAGTCATACTGCACTGGCTTGATACTTGCATATTGGCCTGATATTGTTGCTATAACTGTGTCTCACCAGCAGATGGCAACAAAGAGATGCTCAATCAGAACACTGCACTGCTGCCACACGGGTTCATGGCACTGAAACTCAGAGATTAGCACTCAAGCACTAAAGGAAATTAAAGGGAAATTAAACTCTACCACACTCTCGCTAGCACAAGCAAAAATGTGCTATGTAGCAGCCACTGTTGTGTTGTGCTGCTTGTTTATCATCATTTGGGCCTCTTGTTTCCACCGGCTCACAGCAAGGGTGAGAGGAGAAGAGAGGAGAGGAGGAAGTGGGCGTGGGGGAGGTTCAGGCACGAGGCGCGGGTGGGGGGTGGTGGGGTGGGGGCATAGCTGAGATGCTTTTCTATTCAGGGGTCGCTCTCGTGAGTTAGCGCGCCCACGCTAAATGAGCTCCTGGAGTGTCATCCGGCACATTCTCCCCGTCTCTCTTCAAATCATCAATTACGCCAGCCGCCAGGCTCCTTTACAGCCTTGATTGCATGTTCTTCATTATTGGGCTAATTGTTTAATTGCTCGTCTGAATTGGAAAGAGCGAGCGAGAAGGGGGTTTGGAGAAGTGCGGTGTCAGCGGCGGTGTGTGCGTGACAGTCCTCCTGTGTGATAACCGTGGAGGAACTGCGTCGCATAAGCCAAGTAGGAAGAGCAGCACTGAATTATTCTATAAAAGGATTAAGATTACGGAGTGGGTGCTCTTGTTTGTTTGGATAATTTGATGGATTTCTTCCTATTCACACAAAAACACTGAAGCACTATACTGTCACATCACATTGTCACATCAGCGAGTAGAAAAAGCTTCAATGCCTCAGTCTGAGGTGCATTTAGAACGCCATCAAATCTTGTTTGTGGAATGAATAAGGATATGTACAGAAAATATGACTGAATAGATTCAATTTGAGTCTTTTAAAGGTATTATGCAACATTGCATAAATAATTACTGCACAAGTAAAGCAAAGTCAAAACAACAGCACTGAATTTGTGAGGTCTAATTTAAAAGGCAGTAAAAGTACAAAATCTATACTCAATGCTTATGTATTTTATATTTTATATAATTCCCTGCAATTTAAATTGGCCAATAGTGTTCAATAATATTTACAGCAATTTAAAAATGAATTTGAACATATTACTGAAACAAATGTAGTTATTGCTGTTGTCAATCTTTACTATTTTCTATAAATAATCATCTGCCATGAATATTTCTGAAATTACCTCAATCTTGCCCCAGATGTCCTGGTAGTTGTCCTGATCTTGAATGTCTTCCAGCAGCTGCTGGATGACTGGTTTGCACTGGGCTTCTAGCTTTGGTGCTGGGGACGATGTGGCAAACCTCCCCCTCCTCTTGGTCTCTGGGGCACCCCATCCCACCTCGTCCTCTGAGAGCAGGTCGCTGAGTGGCCCGGACTCGATGCTTTCGTCCAGGGATGGGGCGATGTCGCTGGAGGAGGTTGGAGACAGACGCCCCAGAAATGGCTTCTTGTAGGCCAGCACAGAGAGCATGGAGGGCTGAGGGCTACTGCTGCTACCGCTACAGCTTCCTTCCCAGTCCTGGTTGACCTCTGTCAGCTCCCAGTCGTCCACATCCTGGATGGGCTCCTGGGTCAGCCTCTGTGGGAGCGCCTTGGCCAGGCTCTCCAGGTTCATGGCCAGCATCTCCGTCTTCTTCAGCTGGGACGGTAGTGCCAGGAACTCGTCTGAGCCGTACCAGCGCTCCTCGTTAGGGCTGGCCTCCTCCCGAGGGACGACCTGAGCGCCCGACCCCCGACGGACAATCAGCAAAGAGGCCATGGCGCTGGACGGAGCTGGGGGCACCTCTGGACTGGAGGAGGAGAGGTCCTCACAGCCTTCAAAGTCTGAGGGGTTGATGTCTGGTGAGACAGGCAAGGGGCTGTCGGAATCGGAGTGTGTACACTGACCACCCTGTGGGGCTTTGGCCTTTGTGGCATTAGCAGAGTTACTGTTGTACATTTGGGGCCCACCGTGGCCTGCCTCTGAGGAACTCCTCTGCAGGGGTATATGAGCCGCTCCTGGGACTGGAGGCCTCTGATAAGTGCTCTCCCTGCTCACCTGCAGGTTCCTCTTGTTCATGGCGTTGAGGCTTTCATAGGAGTGCCTGGCATTGCTGGGGTACACAGAGTCCAGATCCAGCCAGAACTTGGAGCGGTCTGGAGGGTCCAGCAGGGAAGGGGTGCTTCTGCTCAAGTCGGCCTGGAACTGTAGGGCATTGGGCAGAGTGGACCTCTGCATACTGGTGTCGGGATCTTCCTCCAGGAACATGGCCCGTTTGGGAAGGGAAGGCTGTGTAGGGGATACCTTGTTACTGAAACTGCCCTGTAGGGGGCGCTTTGGAGAGGGCGTTCTCTTGCTGTGGGGTGCTACACTGCATTGCAGGGGCTGAGGGTGAGTCTCCGTTCACGGAAAGTTCTCTGGGTGTAGGTTTGAACCCCTCAGTGGAGGTGCTCGGTTGTTCGGCGCTACTGGGCTCACCACTGAGGTTCTGTTTGGAGGACGAAAGCTGCTTGGCAGCGATGGTCAGCAGGTCCACGCTCTGCAGGAGCTCGGGAAGGTCGCGCTCCAACTCGGGGTACAGGCTGCGGGGCTCGGAGCCCCGGCCGTGGCCCTCTTGGTCCTCGCTGGGGCTGTAGTCGCTCAGCTCGTAGGCGGTGATGCCGCAGTCCAGCGAGAAGTAGTCCCGGCTGCACTTGATGGTCAGCTGCCCCGAGTCGTCAACTTCAGTCAGGGCGTCCAGGCGAGTCTGCAGAGACATACTCATTAGAACACAGCTGCAGAAATGGGTGTGATATTACTGTATACTGTGCATCCAAAGTCATACCCTAACTCACACTGAGCGCATATTTAAATATAGAAGGCAGATGCTCATCAGGCAACAAGTGGCTTGAATCACAAGAGGCCTATTTATGCCAAAATGTTTAGATAGCTTCAAGAAAATCGATGCCAAATTCCAATATATTTTACGAGCACCACTTCAAGAAGTAGAGCTTTTTTGATGAAAGTTTCACATAGCTCATGTATTTGAAATGATGACTGATGCAAGCTTACATGGCAAACAGATCTGATTCTGCTGTGAGCCTCTGTACTAGGCTTCCTTTAGTTTGAAAGTCATTGCAATACATTCCTTAATTTCCTTTGGGATAAAATCAAGCCTATCTATCTATTACAAGTAGGTTCACAGTCATTCATAAAGCTTTTGGTTGTTAAAAGATGGAGGAGAGAGGTGGTTGTTTCATTTCAAGTCCCCTTGATATTACTAATGAGCATATTCAGATTCTAACAACTTGCATTCATAATGGCAAAAAGTTTTCAAAAGTGCACATTTTAATGAAAATGGGTTATTCACTGTCTTGTAAAAGCATTTGCATTTTCCTAGTGTGGCAACCCCAATTTTAGCTTTAGCTTAGCAAAGACGCTGGAAAACTTGCTATCAGGCTATCTGGCTATGTATTCACTGAGACCAAAATGCTGTTACCCACATATGTAACTCCAGATAAAAGAGTGAAATACCCATGGTGGCATATCCCTTTAAATAATCAAAAACATTTGGGGTGTGGGGTGTGTCTCACCTCGTCGTGGTCCTGTGAGAAGGCCTGGAGGATGTCGGTCTGTCGGGTGTAGTTGCCGTTGGAGTCCTGCAGGCCCTGCAGGAGCCTCTCCTTGAGCACGAGCACGGACACGCGCAGCTGGTGCCAGAGCAGCTGAACGCTGCGGATGTCCACGATGATGTTCACCGAGTAGGACAGCAGCTTCAGGGAGAACTCAGTCTCCAGGAGGGCGTGGATCTGCTCCACGTGGTCCGAGATGTCCTCACAGATGTCCTGATGGAGAGACAGACAGACAGACAGACAGACAGATAGATAGATAGATAGATAGATAGAGAGAGAGAGAGAGAGAGAGAGAGAGAGAGAGAGAGAGAGAGAGAGAGACAGAGAGACAGACAGAGACAGACAGAGACAGAGAGAGTGGGGGCAGAAAGAAATTGGAAATACATGAATGAAAGAAACATTGAAAAGTTGAGTGTGGTGAAACTATGGCTACATGGAGTGCAAGTTCAACAACTCCTACAACCATGAGCAAATATTTATGAACTGTTGAAATCCAGATTACATTTCAGATACAGGATTACGTTAAATATTTCAGATCACACATATGTACTAATATGTTATGCAGAGGTCCTTTTGAACTTTATGAGGGTGTTAATTAACCTCCTTCTCACTTCAAAGACCACTCCGCAGGTAACAGCCGTCTCAAGAGACACGGTGTTAAAGGCCCACGGGTGCGAGATGAAAACACTGGGTAAAGCTAGTCTGTGATTTGCAGGAGATGTGTAATAGCACAGCAAGATGAGTCTGACTCATTTCTCCTGCAACCCACCAGTGAGGAGGGAAGAAGAGGATGTTCCTTATACAGCCATAGGAACCGCTACTGAGAAAAAGATTCACTTAATCGGTTCTTTTTCACAGGAGTTGGAAATTCCTCTGATGATTGCAAAAAAAAAAAAGACGTCCAATAGAGAATAATGCACAGAGCTCTACTCTTGTCTAAACACTGCCAACCAGAAAAAAAGTGGTTCAAAAAGAATTATACACGCTACAACATTCACATTCAAACACTGAGGTGCAAGACTATACTGACTCATGAACCTCAGTACCGCAACCCACTGCAATATGTAGCCAGTCAACTACTTTACCTGTAAAATTCACAGTTGCAAATGCTACCTTTTGATGTACGGTTGAATGTTTGAAGAGCTACTCACATCTCCAGAACTAATTTGCCAGAAATTTACGCCTCAATCCAAATAAAAACATCTCCGGGTCTCCTGTGAGTGTTAAAAGCAGAAGCACAAAGTGTAGCTCTGCTGTGAGCGCTGTGAGTTCTGCCATGCCTTCCTTCTGGACGGCGTGAGTCAGGACCACATGGACAGTGAGTAATGACGGAACTGACCACAAAACAACAGAGGGGCCCTGCATGATTCAAAACATCCCCCATAATGCATCACTACCATCAACAACCCTGTATTTGGTGTGCAAAACCAGGACAAAAAAGACATTGCGACAAAGTCAATCATCTTAGACTGATTGACATTGCAGGTGCATCCTTAGGCAACAGCATCCATGCGTCAGCGGGTTCTGAGCTAAACAAGATAAGATAAGATTTACTTCACAAATCAACAATGTAAAAGACACACAACGCCCATCTATCGCCTTTTCCTAAGTCTGTTTTAGCTCGGTGACACACAACAGAAAGGACTAATCCAGGACAGCAGCATGATCCTCCTCTGCATAGTGATGACCTCAACCTTAAAATGAGTGTTTTTATTTAGAGCTGGTGGCTATGAGCTCTGTGAAATGCTGGATGTGAAAAGTACCAGACAGTGACGGATACACAGGACTATTCTGGGCAGGAAAAATGTGCTGTCAAGTTTCTCAATGGCGAAACCGACGCCAATACTGATACTTGAAGTATGGATACCACATCTATGTGTGTGTGTGTGTGTGTGTGTGTGTGTGTGTGTGTGTGTGTGTGTGTGCATGTATATGCATGAGTTAAAATAAAAAAGTCTAATACCAGTAACATTGCTCTTACAGAAAACATTATGAATAGTGATAAGCTGTGTTGCAATGGTAAAATAAGAGGTGGGTAAGCTATATTGAATTTTATCACCATTGCAAAGTGGGCTGTAATATGCAGAATCAGATGTTTAAAAAGACATGCAGAACTTGTTTGATGATAGAATATTACTGCTATGTTATCACATTGTAAATAAGGACTATGCAGTGGGATTTGGCAATGTTAAAAGTTGCATTTGCTGCATGAACTTTATTAACAGGTGGATAAACTCTAAAATTTGAGAGGTGTGTAAACTGTATTTACTTGTGTTCATCCAACACTATATCCCTGGTGATAAGCTATATCAGAACACTGTCTATGAGTGAAGACGGCACTCCATATAATTTAAATTAAGCTTTTTTTCTGAGCCTCAGACAGACACGCACAGCCATGCAGAGCAGAAAGTTAACATTCAGACCGGCGCAGGAGGACGTGCTGAACATGGACTGCCAGGCATTTATGAGATGGAACAGGAAGAGGACTGGCATGACTGCGACCAGGGTCAAAAATCCCTCCCCCCCCACCCTCCCACCACCACCCTCTTGTCGACGCCGGACATAATTAGAGAGCCCGAGTGGATTTGGCACAGCGGGACGGCGTGGAGCCGGCCGTGGACGTACAGCGCCAGGGAGAAGAGAGCAGCTAATTCAGTCAGAAGTGGCATAGATAGTGCCGCTGCCAAACAGATCCACCCAATGCCACTCATCCCTCAAATTCATACACACCCATAAACACACCCACACACACATACACACAGATGCATAGACATATTTTAACACACATTCACTTGCAGTCACTTATGGACACACACACACACACACAGCTGCTGTCAACATTTTACTGGGCTTTCAGAGATGCTAGACAACGGCTGTGAGCTGAGAATATCATGGAATATCATCACCCTTCCAGAAGCCCCTGTGACCACCATAACAACACCCCAGTAGCTGCTTTTAATGTCACATCTATTCATGCTTAGAGACACATCTAGTGTCAGTGCCGTCATCACGTCCAGGGCAAAGGGAACGTCTAGAGGTCTCAAGAGGTGACCACAAGGGCAATGAAAGTAAAACGTATCATTAGTTGTTTGTTTTCTTGTTGTTTTTTTTGTTTAGGACATTTTTTTGGTAACAGACCGTGGTTTCAGTGCACTGGTACTGCCCTTTGGAGAGACAAAGGAGCATTTGTTTAATCAGTGTGTTGTTGTTGCTGCTGCTGCTGCATGTAAAAAAAAAAACAACAACACTCATCCGTCTGCTGGCGTCTGTCTGCGGCTCCACTGCTGGGGTTCTGGGGGAGATATTTCATCTTCTGCCTCAGCCCGAGTCTTGTGGACGAGGAGGAGGATGAAGAGGAGGAGGAGGAGGAGGAGGTTTGGGAATTGGGTCTATGGGGGAACAACTTTGTGCCTTTGACTCAGTCGCCTAAAGTATGCTGACTCCTCGCTCATCTCAGCCGCTTAAATCAGTGGTGACAGAGTAAGGGGAGATAGAGCGCCAAGAAGAGAGAGAGAGAAGAGAGAGAGTGTGTGTGTGTGTGTGTGTGTGTGTGTGTGTGTGTGTGTGTGTGTGTGTGTGTGTGTGTGTGTGTGAGTGCGAGAGAAAGAGTGAGTGAGAGGGTGAGAGTGAGACTAATTTCATATCCAAAGTCATCTGAGGACTAGACCCATCTTCGATGCCTGTTTTCAACACAGCCTTTTTCAAGTATGCCCATCAAAACAACATAAATTGACAAAGAGCCTTCATTATTTTTGAAACACAGTTGATGAAGGGCATTCATTATTTTCCTGTCTGTCTGAAACACAGGGAGTAGAGTGAGATTGTGCTGGATCTTGCGTGGAAGTACAGCATAACAACAGGACTTCCTCGTAAACAAGCTGACTGAGAAACTCATCTATCAACATCAAACAGCCAAACTTTCTCCATCCCCTTGTCTTGTTTACTTCACTGTTTGTGTAGTGAGCTGGAGCAACAGCAGTCTTTCAACATGCCACCCTCTTCCCGACCTCCTCACCCCTGTATCCTCCCTACCAACCCAGCACCCCAGGGGGTCAGGGACTAAGGAGTTCAGCTGTCCGACCCCCTCCCTTTCCCCCCCCTACCCCCCTCGGACAGATGCCCCTCTCTTTCACAACGTTTCTCACCAGAGACCCCTTCTTATCACTCCATAGGACTTCTACCCCACACTTGGCCTGCACGTGCTAGCACTATTAGCACGATACAAAATGCTATTATCAACAGAATAGGGTGAAGTGCTAATATTGTAGGCTAGGCTAGGCTAGGCTAACAAACATCACACAACAGGTGAGAGGGGGGGTATCTGCATGGAATCTTGGAAGGCTGTTCACGTGTTACCATGGTAGCAGTACAGTACATGGAAACAGGAGCTCCTTAACAACCTGATAACAACAACGTCCACGGTCAGCAATGGCTGGTCAGCAGCATTGCAGGCCACTCGTTGAATCCAGGTGCCCGAAATAAACGTGGCATCTACGAATGTAGGTCAAACACACTGGCGGAAAGATAAAGCACCCCCACACACACATGCCACAACCTCTGCCAATGTCTGCAACTCGGCGAACTCAAAAATAAACACACAGTACTGTATGAGCGACAGGTAGGCTACTGTACTGCATATACTCACAGGGCAAAGGGAGAGAGAGGGAGGGAAAGAATTCAATAAATAAACAGAGAGAGAGAGAGAGAGAGAGAGAGAGAGATACTTGTAAGGTAAATGGCAAAATAAGGTAGCATGCTGAGTTAGCAGCAAGGCTACAGTTTCCCTACTAATGTCTAAGTGACTCAGCAAAGCTGCAGCCCTCACTAACCTCATGACTTTCATCAACAGGGAGCTAATGAACTATCAAGACACCAAACAGCAATATAATCATCTACAAATAGGAAAATGATGAGAGGCTCACAACCAACTCTAAAAGACATAAATATTCAATAGATTAACATAATGAAGTCCCCTATGAACAGTTTGCACTGCAGAATAATTCCATGAGATGAAATAAGCAACAAAGAATTAGACTAGGCTAGACTATTACATATAAATAGGCTAGGGTAATACACAATAATATTGGATAATAAAAGATAAAAGAGCCCAAGTGCCTAGGTACCTGAATACATGCTCAGAGTGGTTTAAAACTACTGCAGTCCATAGATTGTTTGCAGTGGAAACTGCTGAGTAGATCCTCAAGTCAACACTGCCTGTCAAAGCACATGGGGCTGAGAGATCTGAGTGCAGCCTCAGACTACAGCTGTCCTCTGTACACCATGTGCACCACCGCATTAATGACAAAGGCACAAATGCACACACACACACACACACACACACACACACACACACACACACACACACACACACACACACAGAAGCACACAGACATCCCATTTTGTGATTAGAATGATATTGTAGGCTTAGAAACCGGGCATTAAGAGAAATCCGTTCTGCCTGCTATCTAGCTATGACGTTATCATGTCCATTCATTTAGTCCTATTGGTCTTTCTCAGTCTCTGCAGCTACACCAGTCCTCCAGTCCAAACAGCAAAAGTGACACACAAATGACAGACTCACAAATGACAAACCAATTGCTCCATCTCTGGGAGCAATTGGTTTGTAATGCCATTGCAAACCTGTTTTACACAACACATGCATGTGACATGACATTCCACTATAAGAATCCTATACTCACACACTGTCCAAAGTGCCTACTAAACACTCCTACAGTATAGTATATACTGTATACTCACACTTAATAAGTGTCAACCCAAACACACCATACTGTAGTATACTGTAGCTAAGTTTGATTAGTGATCGGTAAGTGTAAACATACAAATACAAATACAGAAGTAGCAGCAGGCTTTAGCTGGGTGTCAATACTGTACGTACCTGAGCTGCGCTGTTAAGGTCAAAATCATTAAAGTTCTGCAAACAGGCAAATTAGGCTGAGTGAGGCAGTGTCGTCAGTCACAGTACTTTTCCCTCATGTTTTAGATAGCTCTGTCTTTCACTCCTTCTTTTCTTTCTCTGTCACTCTCTCTGTCACTCTCTCTCTCTCTCTCTCTCTCTGTTCCCTCCCCTCATCCCTGACCTCGTTCTCTGCTCTTCTCTTCTCTAGAGGAGGGGCTCCCTCACAACACCAAGGGGCTATTTTTGGGCTTTGACCTAACACACACACACACACACACACACACACACACACACCCTCAGTCAGTCACTCGTGCGGGTGTCACTGTGAATACCCCAACACCCAGCCAAAGGGGACAGAGAGGGAGAGAGAGAGAGAGAGAGAGAGAGAGAGAGAGAGAGAGAGAGAGAGAGAGAGAGAGAGAGAGAGAGAGAGAGAGAGAGAGAGAGAGAGAGAGAGAAGGGGAGAAAGGGAAAGGGGGAGGAGAAGAGTCAAGGTTATCTCCCGAGGAGCTGCTAGAGGGACTCTTGCCACACGTCACTCATTGTCTGTCTGTCGGAACATTTGGCACCGCCTTTGATCTTATTAGCGCCTAACAGAAACACAACACTGGTATGCTGTCTCCATACACCCCACCCCATTACTGAAAGTACTGACGGAATACTACCAGTCCCCATAATGTAAACTACATGTACAGAGCCAGCAATGACACCAAACCAACTCTAAATGTTTGATCCAAATTATTTGACTCTATGAATAGAAATTGCATAATTTCTAGAATGCTCACAATAATGTTAGGCTTCATAAATCATTATTTCTCAAGGCCTTCCCTAAAAAGCAGAATGTCACTTTGCATGAGGAACTTGCAGG
>JAODXP020000024.1:12165134-12212634 GCA_027497455.2 Sardinella longiceps | reverse complement strand
AAGAGCACTCCCACTCCCAGCAGCCTGGGCGGCCATGACAGTTATAAAAAGAGCCTGACATCAGTCTCTGCGGTGGGCCTACTTGCCTCCCCTCTCCACCCCCCTCCAAAAAAAAAACAAAAAAACAAAAAAAAAACTATGGCACAGCGGCACTTTTTTGGGAGCAAGCACTGATGCAATTAAGCACTGAATGCATCTGTTTTTCTGCTTCAATGGACAACTTGAACTTGATTTTTTTTTCTTTTTTGTTCACCCAGCAGACATGTTGTGATGGCAGAGTGCTGCTGAACTTTCTGTTCGTTTCACCATTCCTGTCTCAAGTACTGACTCTCTATATTTCTCTCTACAGAAAAAAATCTTGACGCCAGCCTGGATTTTACCTGAAGAAATTTCAAGTGTTCAGCATTTTTTTGAAGCCATGTGTGTGATCCGGCACAAACAAGTAGCATCCATATTTAGCTCTGCACGTGCTGAGAACACGCTACAGATGCCCCCATTGCATAACTCCAGCATTTATATTTCATAGCCCAGAAACAGACATGGCTAATTTATGCCTTGTAATGCTTGTATGCACCGCACAATTAATTAAGAGAAACTAATGGAAAGTGATAGTGAGGTGAAAGGGATGCTTTATTCAGGAGTTGAGTCAACCACCAGCATCTTAAGAAAGGCACAGCCGCATTGAAGTAAACAGACTTAGCATGGATGAGACGCTTCTGGTGAAAATGTAGACCCAACGCACAAACAACACAAGAACAACGTCTTGGGGCGGAGGGCAAGGCGGGACAACCTCCCGGCCCACGGCCTTTTAAAACTCCTAACTTGAAAAGTCGCTCATGAATGAATGATGCCCCTCCACTAAAGCCACTGAAAGACAGCTACATTATGTAACACGTGTTCTGATGTAGAGTGAGTGTGCAGAAGGCCCGGGTCAGGGAGAGTCGTCTTCCAGATGGGGACCAGAGGAGGGGAGGAGGAGAGAGAAAACAGACATAAAACATTCTGGAAGATTCTTCAACGTTTAAGAAGACCTCCATACAGACAGACTACGCTACACTCCATACAGGGCCAGAACAAAAACCTCCAGCACCATATATGAGAAAGAGATGTATCCATACGCATCTTTTAAGTGCCTGTACACTTGAAACTTTGCTAGATTTTTCCAGAAGGCTCTATCACCTCAGAGGACTAAGGACACAAAGAGTAAACTAGAGAGTGTGTTGTTAGCCAGGCTTAAGTCACTGAGTTGAGACAGAGCCCAAAGGCTGATAAAACGCTTGTCTGCATGGAACAGTAAGCAGATGTCAACAAAATTATCTTCTCCATGACTTGATGTAATGTGTAATGTCACCTCCCTATATTTAGGCCAAAACCAACCTCATTCTTTTAATCTTTGTTGTCTGCTCTACTGGTATCTATTCACCCACCAACTCCAGAGGCCAGCACGCACACACACACACACACACACACACACACACACACACACACACACACACACACATTACATCACTGGGTGCAGTCATGCCAAGCATGACCCAAGAGGATTACAAACACAGTGTACAGTCAGATCAGACAGCGTAATCATTAGCACAGGGATGATTGGCAAGGCTACGCTACGCCATGTCTTACAGAACAGAGCACGCCTCTGGCACTGAACGAGTGAATGAGTGAGTGAGTGAGTGTTGCTCTTGTGCTAATGTGCTAGCATTGGACCAGTGTACAGTGTAGGGGAGCTTTGCTCCATTCCTCCACCACCAGACAGACTGATCTGGAGTCATTGATATGGGGACAGTTCCACCAAGGCTGCCTGATTATGCTGATCCAGAGTCAGCAGCAGCAGCCCTGTTGGAATTGAAGTGCTTATGCCCATTAGAGTAGAGCGCTCAGTCAATATGCCCCAGTCATGAGGTCACTGAAACAGCTTAAAAGTATTCCTGGCCAACCAATACATACTGTTCCAACAATGACAAACTCTTACAGTACTGACAAAATCATTTAGAAACATATTGGAAACATATGAGTCCTGACAAACTCATTTAGAAACATATTGCAGTGGTACAGAATCAATCAACAATCTAACTAGCAATAATTGTGACGTCAATGACCGTGAAGATGACGCGCTACAGTATGACTTGTTCTATAAAATCAGCAACACTTGTTTTGGTGTTCTACATTTTGACTGCCCTCATTTCAGATGAGGGGTTGGCATGCATTGACCCCACAATGCCCCTATCACTACCACAGATCCACCAGCTAGCCACGCAAGTCTGTGTGTTAATTAAAGAGCTGGTTGATGAGCGTTCCACATTTCGCCTGACCAATTCAATTCAATCCCTATCCAATCCCAGCTCCCGCTGCTGGTGGATTGATCTGATTGAAGCTCGCTTAATCCCACATCCCAGATATTCCAAATAGCCTCCGTACGGCTAGTCTCTGCCATGTATTGGTTTACGATAAGTGAATCTGGATAGACGCACTGATTAATCTTCAGCTGTCCTAAGGTGGGGTCATGGAGGTTCCGTTATTGATCTGCTTTACTAGGTTTGAAACATAAGGGACAAGAGGCTCTATCTTAACTAAGAAAACATTGTAAGCAAATCATATACAGCAAACTATGCTAAATACTGTGTTATGCTAACATCTGGAGAGCTATGAAATACTGTAAACACCCACTGTGTGGCTGTCTTAAACAAGCTAATTTAAACATCTGATTTAATCCCATCGTATTAGACATAAAGGGTCTGAAGTTCACTGACGGTGAAAGACGATTCTGACAATGAGCAAAGGACCTTGCCCATGAACTCAAGCTATTGTATAAAGAGCATAACAAAGACCCAAACAGATCATGAACATGATACAAAAGAATTTGGATCTTCTTCACAATATTAACTCAGTAAAGTGATTTAGTAACATTTCTAAATAAATGACCTTCAGTTCATCATTGCTCACGGCTTGATTTTACTCTTTGGCCATCATTCTAATTAGGGTGCAAAATGTCTTCATCCCACCTCTTAGCTGTTCCCTTTTTGTCAAGGGGCCATGCCCTTCTCTCTGGCACTCTTTGTCCCCTCTCAGTGAACGTCACCTCAATCAGTTTAGGGCATTAAAGAGAGGTCAAGGGTCATTTGGGGTGACACCCATGGGAATTCAGCCAACAACATTACCAGAAGCACTGGGCCTGAGGCCGTCTTTGTGAAGTCTGGTTCGAAGACAGATGGTCACTTTTGACCCTGGTGAAGGACCTTGTCAATTTCAACAGCTAGAAAGTCTCAGCTAAAAATGACACATAATTTTGGACCCTTTCTTGTCCTAAACTAAGAAACTCTTCAGAGAGCTCTTTAGAGAGCTTCAGCTGTCAGATAGCAGTTCTTAGTTTGGCTGAAAAAAACTTATGGTTGGGAATTGAGGGAATTGAGAATAAACAAATGGCCTAGATTTCATATTTCATAAAATGATAACAGGGACAATGTCCTACCTTTAGCTGGACCAGATGCACGTCCACATGCTTGTTCTGGGAGTCCTGGTGCACAAAGTGGGTGAGATCCCGCACCCTCTGGGTGGTGGCCCTCAGCCAGGTCTCGATCTCAGGCAGGTGCAGCACCACCTTCCAGTCGGCGCCTGTATGCAACGGTGGGGGCTTCTGGTACCTGCTGTGTCCAGAGTGGGTTGGCACCTCCGGGGCATGCGTCTCCTCCACCTGCCCGTTACTACAAGCGCTGGTCCCGGCCGGGCTGGGGTCCTCCTCCCGGGGGCTGGGGGTGGGCTCCAGGGTGGGGGTGACAGAGGTGATCATGGGTGAGGAGGCCTCGGTGGCCATGGGTGACACAGCGACGTTCATGGTGAGAAGAAAGTAGTGGCTAAGATCCTAAAGGGAGGGTGTCCTTCGAGTCAGCTAGGGAGAGAAGGAGGGATAGAGGAAAGAAAGAGAGCAGAAGAAAAGGAGGGAGAGAGGGAGAGAGAGAGAGAGAGAGAGAGCGAGAGAGAGAGAGGGATTGAGACACACATTAATAAATAAACAGAAACCAGATTATGTTTAATATATGGAGAGAGGGGAGGATAGCCAGCTGGGAAATTTGTAATGCAAATCCACAGGCACAGGTCTCTTTTAAGATAGTAGGGTGAATAAATTGGCTGTCATTTCTATGCCAGACAGCTCGTATCACAGGAGCTACAAGTCCAGAAGGGCTTTGCCTCTCTCTATGGAGTTTCACTCCAACAGGAGATGCTGAACATCTGTAAGTGTGTTTGCTGTCACTCATTCTCCTCCCCCAACAGTGCTGTACATTGATGTCCTCAAAGGTATGGTGGTTTGCATAGGAAAACATATTTTTTTTCATGGCCATATACATGCACATACACATGGTCTATATACAATAGCATGAAATATATGTACACTAGAGTCACACATTCTGACGTTTTCAGATTATTCATGAATGCATACAGTATGTGTGTCAGAAATACTAGCACTGAAAGATTCTAAATCACAAATGAATTAAAAACAGGCATTAGCTTACTATTACAATCTTTTCTCTTTTTTTATCCCTGGCAGCAGATCAAAATAACTATCTCCTCTCCTGCAGTTCTGATTGTGTACCCTCCACTCCCCTTTCATCTCTCTTTCCTTCTCTCTATCTATCTCTCTTTTTTTATCTCTCTCTCTCTCTCTCTGGCTGTGCAGAAGCAGCATTCTGGCCTCCTCTAATGAACTCTCCCTCCTCCTTGTTTAATTCCAGTAATTACTGGGCCCATCAGGTTGCGGGGCCTTGCTGGCCTGGCCTGCCTGGCACACACTGTTGCTAATGCTCCAGCTGCCCCCGCAGCGAGAGAGAGAATGAGAGGCAGATCCTCGTTAATCCATCCCCAGAAAGTGATCCTTCCCTGGCTGCCTTGGACGTGCACGGGCCTCTGCCAAACACCACTCGCCACCTTGCTCCACCCAGGGGGGTCACATCAGGTTCCGAGCACGAGCATGCGCACGCACGCACGCATGCACGTGCACACACACACACACACACACACACACACACACACACACACACACACACACACACACACACAAACACAGGTATCGGAGTATACTCCACTTTATAGCAAGGGAGCAACTATGTAACTTCTAACTAGGTGCCACTTAGGGACACATTACTGTGAATTTGACCAGCAATACTTATGTTTACCTTTTTAAGAAAGAATGAAACTACAGTACTTGTATAGGTAGCGATTTTCTATCAGAAGCCGCATAAAAATGCACCTCTCTAAGGATCTGTCCTGTAGCAGGACTCCATTAACAATATAGTAAATGTGATGTAGTACTGAGGCCATGCATGTGAGCCAGATATCTAAATAAAGAGGTTGGCGTGCCAATGCAGGCATGGCAGGCACTGTGTCATGGAAGGTAGTGCTGTCATGGCTCGTGTGGAGCGGCACTGTGACCTCATTACCGAGACAGAGCCAATCAGATTGTGGCCACTCAGCAGGAGTGTAAACATAAAGATATGACACGGCTGTAATCTCAGGCTGTGAGAGCAAGTGAAGTGGGCTATTAAGTAGCTTGCGGTTCATAATTGCAGTAAAGCCCATAGACAGTATTAGATATTGTTGGTGCTTGCAGTGTCTCACTGTATATCATGGCCGCTAGCAAACTGGGTTGGTCATTTCTTAGTGTTCAGTGAATCTATTCCACATAGTTGCTTCTTCCAGGCAATGACAACACGTGACATACCGTGCTGTATTACAGGACAAAGTGCCCTGTATTTCATCAACAGCAAAATTCAAATCCTTTAATATTAGTTTCTGCCTTTCTTTAATATTAGCTCTTTCACGCCTTTAAGTAAATCAATAGGAACTACTGTGTCACTTTGCACGTCTTTCTAGAGTCAAGCACAAAGCAGCCCAGTTCGAAATAATGAAAAACGCAGGGCTTCATACGATAAGTCGTATACTGTACATTCATTCAATTGAACTTTACATAACATGTTAACAACATATGGATGTGTATTTTCCTTCAAAATAAATGAGCAACTGCAGTTAAAACCATCATTCGCAAAAATTGTTTGCTGCACTTCCCAAAAGATTTAGTTTTATGCATCAGTTCAACTTATACTTTCACCCTCGTTAAACAACTAGAAATGAAAAGTGAATAGGCTAAGTCAACTCCAGACTCTCTTTCTTGACTGAATTACAGTCAGAGATGAACAATATTTGAACTAAATATGTATTTGATTACAAAATACATATTTTGTTATTTGTACTGTATTTTGTTAGAAAGGAAAAAAATCTGATTACATAATACTGTAAGCTCTAGTATTCATCTATTGAAATACACAAAATGCATTTTTATACCCATGTTTACACCATAAACGCTGTTATGCCTAGTGACATTTTGTTGGTTTGTGTTTATCACTGAGGCCAAACATGTCACAGATGCATTTATATTATAGCCTACAGTACTGTAATTATATCCAATAATATAGACATCAACAACCAATGCCTAAGTGGGTTCAGGTAGTGTGTGGGAGATGGTAGATAGGGATGATGGAGACTCTGGAGATGTGAGGTAGACAACTTCCTTTGTACCATTGAATTAGGCCTGTGCCACCTCCAAAAGAATAGTGGAGCCTGACAATGGAGACACCAAATCATGCTACACACACACATACATGTACAGTACACACCACAGGATAAAGTGAATGTACAATGTCCTACCAAACAATGATCTGAACATCAATCTCACTACACTATGGTATTGTAGCCTACATCATTATTAAGGTTAAGAGCAGATCATCAGACACTCTTCAAACTCATTGGACTCTCTTTGTATGCACTCTATTCAATATTCTGCTAGTGGTCTATATTGTGATTATATTGTGATTATGAATAAATGTGAAAAAAGGATTAGCACAAAAGAAAGACTAATTTGAAATCATCCAAAGTAAGGAACAGGGAAAGCCCAAAAGGACAAACTACCATGACGTCCTTTAAGTATCACATTAATGAGCTTAAGCCTGTGTGAGAGTCTGTGTGCAACATGGAATCAGACGAGTGTTGATACTGAAGTTAAGATTAAGTAAGTCTTATCCCCCCTTAGAAAAAAAAAACATAGTAGGATAGTCTCTATCCGCTAAGTTACGTACTCTTCGAGGTCCATCTTGCATAGTAAATCTATTTATGGGATTATAGTTGAAACACCACCAAGATAATCTCACTCTCTGCACATTCTTGGAGAGATCAACCAATCCATCCTTGCTCTCATTCTCCTCTCTCTTTCTACTTCCTCTCATGAAATATAAAATCAGTGTATTACTTTTGTTATTTGGATTAGACAGATGGCAACACACACACACACACACACACACACACACACACACACACACACACACACACACACACACACACACACACGCAGTAAAAGGGTTCATGGAAGGTAAGTCCATTGCCACTTTAAACAAAAACAGCACACTGGATAGGATTAGCAAGCCAACCAGTTAGCGCCTCATTGTCCTGACAGACAGTGGATCCTATAAGTGGGACTAAATACAGACCCATACAACACAAAGCTCTCAAACTATGTCCAAAAGAAACCGCAAGGTCACTTTGTGAATGGCCTTTTATAGAAGTCCTTATGCTGGATTCTGGGAACAGCACACAAGAGAAACTGAATCCTTTCCAGTAAAGGCAATGCATCAGACATTATTCCCATCAATTTCCAACAACTTTTGCCAGTAGGACCCAGTGTGAAGCATAGTTAACTTCATGTCATGAACACAGTGGCATTTAAGAAGCACCACCTGCTCATATACTTTCAGTCTAAAAGCATGCTTGAGCTTCCATACATTCCTGTTGTTCTGGGCTGTCCTCTGTCGTTTATATGATGATATAACACTAGGTATCGTTTTATCAGCATATTCATGTGGAATAAGAGTACAAGTAACAAGAAAGATGTACATGAGAAAGCAACAGTCTCATAAACACCCTGCTAGCTTAGCGTAGCCATTAGCAGGCTGACTCTCCATTCTTTCAGCTGGGCCGGATAGGCAGGCCACCCGACTGAGAGATGCACCACATTACACTGGAAATCAATGGCGTGTGTACAATAGGCTATTGCTGCTGTTGATATATAGACTGGCCACTGCACGCACTAATAAAAAAGTGATACAATTAGACAAGTTATGAGGCTAAAGAGGCTTCCTGACATTTACACGTCAACAGGAAATGACATTGTGTATCTTCATTATTTATTCTTCTGGAGACGACAGTGCCCTAATTGATTCTAGAGCTGACGCAAACACATTGTGCTTCTCAAAGGGCAAAGGAGGAGCTGGACCATATCCGCTAGTAAATGTGCCTGTACCTCATATGTACTTTCATTTCTCTCTCTCTCTCTCTCTCTCTCTCTCTCTCTCTCTCTCTCTCTCTCTCTCTCTCTCTCTCTCTAACTAACACACTTATCAGCCAGTTCTCTGTATCATATAACACCACACAATCTCACGCCAATGCACAACTGTCAAGGACAAAACCATGACAATTATCTATGCTGCAGTGCATCTCTCCCTCTCTCTCTCTCTCTCTCTCTCTCTTCTCTTCTCCACTCCCTCTCTCCAGCTTGGCTCCTCAGTTCTCCCTACTCTTCCTTGTGCCATGCTACTTCTCCTCTTCTTCCTCCTCCTCTCTCCCTACATCCCCCCATCCCCCTCATCCTCCATTCTCATTCACATGGCCATCCGCAGTGGCATCGTTCGTTGCTCTTTCCCCCAGTACGGTCCACAGCCCTGGGCCACCCAAAGGCAGCGTACTGCAGCTGACAGCCCAGATTCAGCTCCAGTGATGGAGGCCGACAGAAAGCAGGAGCCGTGTCAGATCACATACCAGAGTAACACACACACACACACACACACACACACACACACACACACACACACACACACGCACTTAGTAGGGCAGAGAAGAGAGAACAGACAAACACTCACTGCTACTGGTCCAACAGAAACACATCTCATCCTTCACTCCAAAAAAGGGAATCTGTTCCAGAAGGACGTGGCTGCTGCCGCTACTGTGGTGCCGCTGCTTTCTAGCTGGGACACTATTTCTCCCAACTCCACATGCTCCAAGGTTTGAGTAGCAGCATCCCTACCAGGCTCTTAATTACTTAGGTCTTCCAAAATAGACCTCTCTATCTTGCTTTCTCTCTCTCTCTTTCTTTCTTTCCTCGTCCTCCATCCACTAAATGATCCGCTTGAATGAGTGAGTAACAGCCTCAGCATAGCACGGCCCTGGTCCATGTGCGCCTGTGTTTGTGTAGGGAGGGGGGAGGGGGAAAACGGAGGAAGGGAGAGGGAGAGAGAGCAAGAGAGCGAAAGAAAGAAAGAGAGGGGGGAAATCCATGCAACACCGTTTGGTCCCTCCCTTATGTAAACACTTCACTTTCCTCCATTCCTCTACCTGTTTCCAGTTTTGATTGACGATGCTGTGTTCAAGATCCTCACACACAAATCAATGGGCCCTTAGATCCACTAGTTACAATAAAGGAAGAACATAGCCAGCACATTCTCTTGCTCATCCCACTGTACACGCAGGCTTCTCAAACAGAACCTTTGAAATCATACCCTCTCTAAGTTATGCCCCAACTTACTGAACTTAAATATTTGATGGCTTTATTAACAAACAGACAACTCACAGTATAATGGTCAAGTACCAAGCTTCATTTGATGTCAAAGTTCACATTCTGCTGAGAGACTGACACGAGGTCTTTTCTTCTATATGGAACTTTCAGGCTCTTCTCTGCCTCTCTCTCTCTCTCTCTCTCTCCCTCTCTCTCTTTCTCTCTCTCTTTCTCTCAATCTATGAAGTGGGAAGCAGAGCAGGGTAGCACGCCCTGGAGACCAGTGATGTCATCCCCCATCATCCCACTCACTTCCTCTGCCCATCAGGATGCCGGCCACAGCTCAGAGTGACCTCATCACACGTGTGTGAAGCCAGACAGCACTAAACGATCCAGAGCTGAAGCACGGGGCACCATGATCTTAAAAAAAGAAAAAACGAAAAAAAAATCCCAGTATAGTCACACACATCCACAGCTATGAAGTATGAATCATGCAGTTCTGTTTTTATCCCAGAGCAGGTTACCATCAGGCCCGATGTTTCACCAGCACAGGCTAAGCCAGGAGGAGTGCTCTGCTTAGTCACCAACAAATACAGGTCATGGCAAGGAGAGGAAGGAGAACATGACTCAGCTACTTTCAAGGGAAATGGCTCTTATCACTTCAAATGACATCAAGCTCCAGGTGGGCGCTCATTCATTCGAAACACAGCAAATTCATTACACACCTATGTCAATGAAATTAGATTTGTGGGGAAGAGAAAAAAAAAAAATCAAAGCTAGCCTACTCATCCACGGTGAGTTAAGAAATGGCAGCCAAAATGAGAGCCATTGCTTAGGGCTGGATTTTTTCTCTGTCTATCCGAGGCCAAGCACTTCTCTCAGTTACGGCGAGCTCACAGCGGGCATCACTACTCGGCCGTTTTCCGCTGACGTGGCAGAAACGTACCCCTAATGAGCCACCTTAATTAGCATCCCCGAAATAGGCCAAGTGGCTGCTTATCAGCCAAGCGGAGGCCAGGCTAGTCGGAGGGGGTGAAAAAGCATGGAAATGGTTTATGGCTGACGTCAAATCAGCCCATAGAGATGGGTTAACGAGTTAGCCATGTTACAGGGAGTGGGTGTGGGATGGGAGACAGGAGGAAGTGTGAGTGCACTTTACACATGGATAATTCACTGTAGTAAACAAACGCAGCTAGCACAACTGTGGAGGCTTAAAGGGCTTTGCTAATCCCACTGTAAAGCACTAGCAAAGAGGACTTTTTTTGCCAGATCAACAGCACATGTTGTAAATGCTGGAAACTGTTCAACCATCATACAAACATACATGAAATCCACATTAGGGCTTGGTATTATAGAATCAGAAACCACCAACTGTCACAATTGTAACATAATGTAAACATAACAACGAACAAAATAACCCTAACAAAAGTAGCCAAGTGATTCCCATCCAGAATGGTCTCCAATGGAGGCATTATCAAGTCTCTTTACATGATAACCTTGTAGGCTATTTGTTGGTAGCCTTCTTACTTCCTGTCTAGTCAGTAAGATGTGACTGAAATACAACATTGGGCCTGTTGTTGCTCCTGGCACACCATCAGGTCTGGGAGCATAGCTGCACACTTAAAGTGGGATAAACACTCAAAGCACAAGCGCTCCAGATTAGAGAATAATCTGTCTCGCATAAGTCTCGTTCATCTAGTCTCTTAAGAGAGTTAGACTAACAATAATCTCCTCATAAATTTTTAGAGTCTTTGCTTAAAGAGAATGACCGCCAGGCCCTGGCTGCCTCTGAGGGGAGGGGTGGACAATGACATCACTATAAGGTTACCAAGGTTACTAGGTTACCGTGGAGGCGGAATTCCAACAGCCCGAGCTGAAGACAAATCACAGCCGTGATCGATAGCAGCCGGCGGCTCTGTGTTAGCCTATGTTCAACAGCATGGAGTGGAGCGATGGCAAGTAAATGAACATTGGGGCTCTTGGATAGTTTCAATCATGGCTGAGGGAGCTAGCCCCCTGTAATACAGACATTAAACCCCCCATGCCCCTTCCGCCGCACCCTCTGTGCCCCCTAACTGCATTTCAAACCGATTTCCCAGCCACAGTGAGTCATGCTGATGGGTGCAGGCTGACTTATGAGAAGAGGGTCTCTCTCTCTCTCTCTCTCTCTCTCTCTCTCTCTCTCTCTCTCGGGTGTGTCTGAGTCTGTGTGAGTAGGAGGGAGATGTGCACTAAGGGGCACAGGCGAAGGCTGTGTGTGTGTGTGTGTGAGGTTTGGGGAAGGGGAACAGTGAGGCAACAGTCTGCTGTAGCAAACCAGCATGACGAAAGCAGCTGGTGGCGAGCATAAAGCTTCTTCACACCAGAGGAAAGAGTGGGCCGAGGGTGAGTGTGTGTGTGTGTGTGTGTGTGTGTGTGTGTGTGTGTGTGTGTGTGTGTGTCTGAGTCTGAGTATGTGCAGGGAAAAACAATGCATGGATTATACTCCCCAGGGCCTGCAGCACATCCCTACTGCATAATTTATCGTTTGGGAGGCAGATATGTTACAGAAATATTGCCCCCCCCCCCACCCCCGGCCCAAACACACACACACACACACACACACACACACACACACACAGTCAATTCGATCTAGCCCACCACCCACTCCTGCCCAAAAGACTCTTGCCCTTGATAAAGTGAAACACAAACAGTTGATCTGGAGGTCACGCAGTGTTATTTCCTTTCACTGAGTGCCTCTGTGTTCCTGTATACAGTTGCCCTTGTGCTTTTTAAAAGGGTAACAGATGGATCTACTTCATGCCTTGTTGTTTTGGTCCTCTCTGATCTCTTCCTGACATGACGACAGTAGCAGAAATATCTTTCGATTGCAGAAATATCCAGAAGTGAAACAGATTTTTTTTTTTAAATATACACCAGTTCAGACTAGTTCCATGGTATTCTCTCCCATGGCAAATAAATGTGTGACGACTGGATGAAACTGCCACTGGAGATACTAGATCAGTGTTTAAAAATGAAAATGTGTCCTATGTGTCCTAACAGACATTTCTATCCAGTGGGTATGGATAATCGCCCTGACACGATTCAGAGCAACAGAGGGTTTCAAATGAAAAAGCCGTGTCATTATGGTGACTAAAATTTTATATAGGTCATATTGTATAACATACATGCAGCCTCTGTAACAAAACAGATGTGCTGACATATTTATTCGTCTGACATTTTATGGATCTTAAACAGTCCCCTGGTTTAGCCTAAGACTGTGGAGCTCCATGTTATAAACAGTTCTCCAGCGTCTGTATCGCATAGTTTGAATGTTTCACTATAGTAAGGTGTGCGTTTGGATGCTAGCCTTCATTAAATGCAATTTTGACATCGCTTGATCCAATTCCCTCTCCAAAGCCTGACACAAATGAGAGAAACCTTGGAGGCCTTGGAGATGAAACGTTCAAACAAGATCAAACAGACAAGCAAGAACTGAGACAGAGGGAGAGGGAGAGAGAGAGAGAGAGAGAGAGAGAGAGAGAGAGAGAGAGAGAGAGAGAGAGAGAGAGAGATGGTGAAACAGACTCTGCATTCATTACCTCCTCCCCCCCCCCCTCTCTTCCTCTGTTTTGGCAAGGATAAAGCACCCCTGCCATCTTCACCCCCAGTACAGAACATACATACACAGCCTCTCCCCATTCTCTGGAGCTAAACACAGATCCTGGAACAGCTCCCACCTTGACCTTCAGAGGTCAGCCCATCCACAGATATGATATGATGGCTAGAGAGCAGCTGAGCCATGCTTTCACAAGAGATAGCACACTGGGATGGATGACTAGTCTGCTTTGGCTTCTGCCTCTCTCCTTGTAGTTAGACACAAGGAGACTTCTCCTTCTCTCACTCACACACACACACACACACACACACACACACTTTCTCTCTCTGCAGCAATATCAGAGCAAAGGGAGTAGTCATCTTTACACACACACACACACACACACACACACACACACACACACACTCCCCTCTTTCCAGCTCTATTCATGGAGAGCAGCAGAGGCAATCTGTACAGTAAGAGAATCAAGACATATTGCTGCCTACAGAAACCTCAATCGATAGCCTCATTCCGGCACACAAAGGCAGTGAGCTGCTACGCTAAAGCACAACTTATTCACCGTTTATGGGGATAAAAGTAGAGCACAACTCTCATACTGTTTGAGTCTGGCATGTATATTTTTGGGCATGTCAGAAGTTTCAGGTCTTGAAGACAAAGCTAATTTTGGAAAATGTTGCTGATGGTGGTGCGCTAGCTAGCTGCAGCTGCTAGCTGAGGCTATTCACAGCATGCTCTGCACAACTGTGTAGCAGAATACAGTACAGTACTCAGTGCATATGGCTTCACAGGGGGATGTGTCTGAAAGACAGCATCTCAATCTCCCCAGAGCCCCTTTTAGCTGAGGCTAGCCTTACAACAAGGGAGGGGTTACATGATGAAGTCAGGCCAGTGCTGAGGCCAAGGCAGTGAACACACACACACACACACACACACACCTAGAAACACATACACACACCTACACAGTCTGAGTCTGGTATCCAGAGACATCCTAAGCAGCCCTCCACCCACCCCCACTCTGCCCGACCCCAGTAGCATGGTCATGTGCAGCGTGTGCGCCGTGCTAGCTGCTGTTCAATAATGCATTCTAGCAAGATAATGGTCTTGAACTGAAGCCTCGGCCATTTTGAAAGAAAAAGAGACATGTGATTGAAGGCCACAACAGGACCCTAGTCTAGTCTAGTACTGTTGAACAAAACAGGGCACTCTTATCAGGTTAAGCTTATATACTGTAGCAGTTCCAATGCCAGTGTGTAACTCTAAGCATAAGCCCTTGGTGGTTGGGAAGAACATTCAACTCCATTTACTACTGTTATTTAATTCCTACATGTGTTGGCCTGGTGCATGGTGCATGTACATGTATCAAATATGAAAAAATAAACCTGTGTTTCATCTAAATGGCATCTCTGCTAGTCATCCTGGCATAATACCATTATTTTCCTCTCCAATATGGTGTCACTAATAGAGAAAAAGGAAACATATTAACAGGCAAGGTCTAATGGTCCAGATTTCTACCTACAGAACCTACAGATTTCTACATACAGAACAAAGTGTGGTGAAGCCGCTTTCTCCTACTATGCAGTGCAACTTTGGAACCAACTTCCAGAAGAAATAAAAAATGCCCCTACTGTTGACAGTTTCAAATCTAGGCTTAAGACCAAACTGTTCTCAGATGCTTTCTCTTAAAGTCCATTGATTTAGTCTATTCTGTATATTTTAACCTTTAATTCCCTTTTTTAATTTTATTTATTTTATTCTTGCCCTGTCTACCTTTCACATAATTATTTTATGTCTTTACTGTGCTTTTACTTTTTACCAATTACTGCACTTGCTTTTATTTTTGTACAGCACATTGAATTGCCTGTGTATGAAATGCGCTATATAAATAAACTTGCCTTGCCTTGCCTACACAACAAGATGACCTAACACGAATGTGCATTAAAATGAAACATGTATGAAGACTGACAGACACTCAGACTGGATCTGGAGATGATGAGGTTCCTCCATCACCATATTCATCTCCCAGCCACAGCCACATCACTCTATATGTCTGCCAGTTAAGTGTAAATTACCTTAGCAGTTCCAGGGGCCATCACCTGGACATTATTCCTGAATGTTCCACTACTCCTCCCACTCAAAATCAATACCATGTTAACCCTTGAACTTCATCATCTTACACAGGGCTGAGTGTCAAAATTCAACACCATCACCAAGTTCATTACTCCTTTTCATAAATCAGACTAACTCCTTTGCATAAATCAACTCCTTTACATAAATCAAACTAACACAAAATAAAATAAATGAAATTAATACATGGCAGGTGTGACACAATAAGTACTATTAAATTAAAAAAAAACAGCTCAGTAATCACCGCTCAAGATTGTGGTGTCTGTAATCAATTTGAGGAGAGCGTAGATGACCTAGATTACGCTCTGAGTCGTTGATTTCTTCCACCTAATATGAAAAATACATCAGGAAGTAAAAGCATATACTGTATGATGCATCATACATGATGCAAGCTATAGCTCACGTTCTCATTCTTATAAAGGGGTCTTTTCAGGGAGATTGGGGATAAACCTCATGAGAAAGTCGATGGCCAGTGCCACACCCTGAAAGCCTTTTTTTCCCCCTGGTAATGACTGGTCAGTGTGATGGAAGATGGAGGGAGAGATAGGGGAGGGGAGGTGGAGGAGATAGAGTGACATGCCTGCTTGCTGCTCTGCCCTGCCCTGCCCTGCCCTGGGAAATCAAATTTCAAAAGCCGTGGAAAAAGGAGACGTCAACCGCAAAATATGAACAAACAAACAGAGTATAAAAAACCACCCCATTGCGCTTCAAAGAGAATGAAAATGTCACGAAGACATGGCAAGAGCCATTTGCTGAGAACATGTGAGTTCACTCTAATGCCACCCAAACAAAACAGAGCACAAAACAAAACAAAAAAATGCCCCCAACGCTCCTTAAACCCCTCGCTATATAAAGCATGGAGATGCTGCGCTACAGTGAGCCCGTATAAAGACACACAGTGTTGCATACACTCTCTCTTTCTATCTATCTATCCGAGCCTAGGGCGCCGGGTTATGTAAGGATATCACACAGATTACTCCCTGGTCAACATGTCCCTGGTTATCAGCGAACATGGCTGATCATCAGCAAGCCTCTTCCTCAGCCCTCTGCTAGCACACACGTGCATCAGATTCAGCTCTGGGCCTCTGAGGAGCCAATCCAGGGCCCCACAGGACTGTAGTGGGCCCAGCCCTATATAGGGTTGTGTAGTACACAATTCTGGGTCACCTGCCTTGCTGTATACAAGCTTAGAGAGTAGAGAGTAGAGAGAATGTGTGTGTGTGTGTGTGTGTGTGTGTGTGTGTGTGTGTGTGTGTGTGTGAGTGTGTGAGAGAGAGAGAGAGAGAGAGAGAGAGAGAGACTTTTTGTATATTATGTGTGTTCTTTATGAGTGAAACAAAAGCAGGCAGTTGAATAGAGGGTTGTGGGTAAGGCTTCGGTAGGGGTGCCCTACACATGCAGAGGGGCGTTAAAGAGGCCCCCACCCCCAGAGATACTCTTCTCTCTTCTGTCTCCCTCTCTCTGTCTCACACACACACACACACACACACACACACACACACACACACACACAAACACACACACATTCCCTAAACGTGCGGCCTCATCAGCATAATAAAAACTGGGGGTCCCCTGAGAGAGAAAAAGGGGTGGGGGAAACACAGGGGACTCACACTAGCTTGTTGCCTATCACTCCCACTCCACACACACACACACACACACACACACAAATAAATGCATACATACACACATACCACCCAGCTGTCTGGGCTAGTAAGAAACACATGGTGAGCTAACGAGGCCAGCCAGCTCAGATACTGCAGCACGCGTTGCTGAACCAAAGTCGCAGACTCAACATCCTGAGGATGACAAGGACCACGCCTCACTACACAGCACAAAAATAACAACAACAAAAAAAACACACAGAACATAAAAGAGACAAAAAGAAGAATGACTACTTTAGCCTTTCTGCTATTTACCTTTAGCAGACAACCTTGCCTATGTGTAAAGCGCTAACAGAGGAGGCTTGCTACTTAAACAGGCCATGGCAAAAAAAAAGCAGGTTAGCATCTCAGAGGTGTGTCCTCAGCAGCCAACAGTACTCCAAGCTAACAGGCTAGCTAACCTTGCTCTAGCAGCATCAGCCCCTCAACCCACCCTAAGCAAGCTAGCAAGAAAGCATAGCAGCTAAATTAGCTCAGAGAAATGGGTGGGGGCTCAGGAAATACACAAACGCACTCACATACACATACATGTATACACACAAACAATAATGGATAGTTGCTACACACACAGTGGTGGGGAAAACACACATACACACACACACACACACACACAAACACAGTTAGCCTTCACCCTGCACACTTCATCATAAAGAGGTGGGTGTGGGACCAAAGCATCAGGCAGCACAGCCAGACCAGCATCCTCTACCTACTATACCAGTAGCAGAAATAGCAACAATAACAAGGGCAAGAAGGAGGGGGGGCGGGATGGTGGAAGGGCTCCCAGGCCAAACGACACGGATCCGGCCTGGGAGCCCTGCGGTGAATGCGTGAGTGGGTGGGTGGGCCGGCTGGCTGACAGCCTGTTCTGCCTCGCTTGTGTATGCAGCAAGCCCCTCTCCTCTGCAGGCCCCTTTAACAAAAGCAAAGGGCTCTTCTAGCGGTAGGAGCAGCAGGGAGCAGGAGGAACAGCGGAGGCCAGCCACCACCACCACCACGGCGGCTCTGCCTTCAGCCTAGCCTGACTGCTCCTGACGCCGTTAGCATCAGGCTACCCCACTTAAAGCCTCAGCCCTGGCAAAAGGGATTACGGCAAACACGCCTGTGCCCTACCCACGCCTGGGATTTGTGACAGAATCAGAGAGAGAGAGGGAGAGAGAGGGGGAGAGAAAATAGAGCAGCAGAGAAATACATTCAAGAGGAATAAAACATAACAATACAAAAGAGGAAAGAAGCCAAGTACCTACCATTACCCCTCCTTCTACTCCATGTTTTTTTTTCCCGTCCTGTTATCCTGAGTGTGCTGAAGGGTGCGGGAAGGGAGGGAGGTGCCTGAGATGAGATGAGAGAGAGAGAGAGAGAGAGAGCAAGAGAGAGATGAGAGGGAGGGAGAGAGAGAGAGAGAGACTCTGCAGGGTTGCCTGCCTCCATACAGTACAAGCCCTGGGCTGGCTGGCTGAAAGGGACGGATGGGGAATGATGCTGCACCTCTCTGAAGAACAGCCCTGTTGCCTTGGAAACTAAGATGTGATGGAGAGGTGATTGCGCGACGCGATTGGTCCGGGGAGGTGTGGTGCTCCCCGGCATGGAGCACAGAGGCAGGGGGGAAGGAGGAGCCAGAGAGGGGAGAGGAAAGGGAGGGGGGAAGGGGAGGGGCTGACTGGGAGAGGAAAAGAGAGAGCCAGTGAGAATGAGCGAGTGAGAGCGAGAGAGAGAGAGAGAGAGAGAGAGAGAGATGCATGTTTGATGAGAGGATGTGGTTTCCTGTTATTTCTGACCACATCAATTCTGCTTCCTTTTCTTCACTCATAGGTAGGAAACTGTTTCAGGAAGCAGTTAGCTGAGGGAAGACACATCTAAAATTGGAAGAGAGTTAAGTGTCAGCTACACAACAGGGCACAACAAAGGGGATGTTTTGATTAATTAACCTTCAATTTCCATATGAGATTAAAGATTGAATCTATAAGATTTTTATTTTTTTTCAAAACATGAATTTCTAAAAATGCTTTCAGCTTGATTTGTTTGTGATTAGCACTGGCCTAAGTGGCTTCTTGTGATATTTTTGTCAACAGCAATGCTCAACAAGACAAACATTGTCAATTAGGACTAAACTTAGGCTACAGAAATTAATTTTACACATGAAAACTAAATTCAATTTAGAGCAGCTTAACAATGGCAAAAACATGATCAGGATCAAGTAAACTATTAATCAAAAAATTAGTGAACCTTTGATGCTGAACACACCCATGAAAATAATATTAAGATTTCAATTATGCTGTTTTCATAACAGCATAATCAACATTAATTAATTGCCATTTAATGTCCTGACTATTAACGAGTGATTCAAATTCTGAAATTCGCTACATCTTCTCAGGAAGGAAGGGGGTTTATGCATAGGAATACATTTATTTTATTCTTTTATAAGATTTTAGTCTTTCCATACATTGAGAAGACTATGGCCGCCTATGATAGTCTAAACATGGACAAAAACCTTTCAGCCCTATCTGATGCATATAACCCATTAGCTTTCATCCGTAGCCTATTATTATCATTCTTTCATCACTGCCAATTCTGATCTATTTTGCCGAAGAAACAATGGAGAGCGAGAGTGTACAATGTGTCCCTCTGCACCTCAAATCTCATAGGAGACACTGAGATCTTTCATAAGTAATATTTAACAAACTTAAATATTTGCACATATTAACCTCATCTATGTAATTAATACATGGATGAGGTTAATATGTTGGTGCAGAAAAAAACTGCAGGGATTTATACACAATGTTACACTCAGGAAATTAGTATAATTACACAACCCTAAATTTAATGTGAGATAACAAAAAATATGTAGGCATGAATGAAGTAGAAGGTACAGTCATATTAGTCTAGATCTCTTCTGAAATTATTTTACAAAGTAAATTAGGCTACTTACTCGTATCTGAAATAAAATGAATACTTACTTACAGTATAAGTAAACCTTTCCTGTCATTCACACTAGATGGCAGCACAAGTGTTCTGTTATACAGTAGCAGTACAGTCTTTCACTCGGTCCTCTGCTGCACACTCAAAAGAGACTTTATCAGTTAGCAAGTACATAGTTACATTTCGATATGCTTTTACTGACCAGTTTCCCTTATTTACAGTATATCATATTTTTAGTTTGTTTGATCATTGATTTATTTATTCATTTATTTATTTCAGTATTGTTTTATTGTAAATATGTATTTCTTTGTGATACTGTACATTTATCATAAGCTTTTATTCATAGAGACAAGTAATAGAGAGTTATCAATCAAGCTACATGGCCAAGGAAATCTTAGACAGAATATCACTAGTTAGGAACAAGGTGCTGGCTGAGCCTGGAAATGCAGAGATGGTAAAGTGCAGAAGGATATTATATGCAGGTAGTGAAGAATAGGGACAGGATTGGGACAGGAGGTGCTCTCCTAAGAGTTGCGTCTTTAAGAACAACTTCAAGATAAACTGTGTACTTCAAGACTGAACAACTTCAAGATAGACTCTGGCAGCACATGGTACCATTCCACCAATGTGGAGTAACATACAAGAAGAGTCTGGATTGTCTTGTGCGAGGTGTTGGCACAGCAAGATGACATTTCTTTGACAAACGGAGCAGTCAAGTGCTAATATGAACCTTTATGACAGCATTTAGCCTAAGTGGATGCAGATCTATCAAACACTTTGTAGACTAGCAGGAGTTATTTGAATTCAATGTAGGCAGCAAAGGGCATACAGGAGCTGAATGAACAGAGCAGTGATACAGTATGCCCTTTAAATCTGACAGAAGACCAGACATGCCAGAATGTAACTTCATTTCTGTAGCAATTTTACAGAACAGGCTGGGAAGCCAGTAATGAACTATATATGAAAACGATAGCGTACACTCATCTCTTTTTTTATAAAATAAATATAAAAGAGAGACTTAAGTGTGTGCTAAAATTTTCATCTATAGGAAACGACTAGCATGTTTGGACTGATATTGCTTATACTGAACGATGTAAGGTTGCACGGCCAGGCAACAGAGACTACATGATCTATCAACGTCATCCTGTCATCATGACACCCACAGCTACTTTGGTACAAACTAATCTCTGAAATAACCTACAATTGGTAGTAATCTGCATTGCATTCATATGAGAGGCCATGTGAGTGGATGATGTGGCACTGTGAGGTGGCAAAGACATGGCAAAGAGGGGCCTCAGCACTGAGCCTTGGGGCACCCCTGGGGGCAAGGTGGTGTGGTGCAGATGTATGCCCTATTTCGGACTGAAATCAATGACCTCCTAGTGTAGGATAGCCTGACATAGCCTGCCCATAATACTACTGTTCATCCGTATTCATGGTCTGGAGATGGTCTTTTGGGGAGGGTTTAGCCTGTTAAACAACTGACCAATCAGCGAGGCTGATTTGGCAAGCTGCCCAATCGTTTCAAACCAGAGCTAAGTGACCTCCCCCCGCCCTATAATCGCTTCAGGTTAAAGAACCTCCAGACAATGAATACGGATGAACAGTAGTATTATGGGTGGGCTATGTCAGGCTAAATGTTGGATTCAGAGGAGAGCGATTTATCTACAAAACCACATTCAGGAGTATGGACAGATACAGAGATGCGTTTCAAATGCCACTGCTAAAGTCAAGTAGGATTTTAAGCTTTTGAGAGTTTTAGGCTATGGTGAGAATACAGTACACTAGAATCATCTACAGACCCTAATGTTTCTGATTGTTTGCCTGTGATACAAAATCAATGAACAATTTAAACATCTTTTTGCTTGTTTGTTTTTAATTTAGGCAATGAATAGAGGAATTATCTGTAGCACAAAGTCTTTTTCTTTTCTTTTCTTTTCTAAAGATTGGAGCAATGGCAGTGCAATTTTGAGAATATCCAGTTTGTTCAGATGAACCCCTCACCAGGCAGTGAGTCAGTCACACCAGACAATCTGAACAGCACGTAATGCATCCTCTTACAGCTCTATATCCCATTTTATTGTCCTGGGATCAAGCATGAGTGTATTACAAGTTGGTCAATTATGGATATGTGGATCTTTAAAGGAACACAATTTTTTAGCCCCTATGTTTGTTTTGGATAATATTTTGGGTTTAGATTTGGATAAATCCTTAGATTTAACACAACTTTTTGAGCAATGTTCATGGCTAATAAGTATGCATTTGATGGGATATTTATTGCAAAATACAAACAGCATTCAACATTGTTTCCTAAAAATATTGCTCAAAAATAGGTCAGATATATCAGTGGGCAAAACAAGTGTTGGCTAGTTACACACTTCAGTATGACAGATAGCCTACTGCAGGATGCCTGATCTCCAACAAGCGATTAAATGGCTTTAGATAGCCTACATTTATACTCCGACTAGGCTACAACTTACCTACTGTAGGCCTACAGCTGTTCTTGGTCACCGCTGGCGGTTGATATCATGATCTGGCATCGATGATATCCCACAGCGTCAGAAGATCATTTTAAACGTTGATATAAAATAGTTCTCTTAGAAATAGATTAGCTTACATAGATTTTGTTGACCTTAACAGCACAGCCTCGCTGACATCGCCTGAAACTAAATTCAATTCCATTCTCCGTTGTCTGTAATCTGACTTCCAGCAGATGGCGCGCGTGGGCCAGAGTTCTACTGATTCCGCATCACAGTTCACGCCTGACTCTTTCTGACTTCAGTTCTAAATCCGCAGAGCTTACATCATATCACTTGTCTGGCACATCACTATCCTAGTAGGCCATACGCACTATGGAGTTGTAAACAGCCGTTTGATCTCTCGTACCCGGTTGGGTGCTTGTCTGGACAACACCTGATGCATGGTCCCTACACTACTTGGACATGAAGGAAATTCCAATGGTTGAGTTGCACAACAAACTCAGTCATTAATAAGTCACCCAGGTCATGCAAGCACATTCTTGACTCAGATGCTAACCCAAGTTTGGAAAAAAGAATCTTTATTTAAGAGAAAACAAAATATGGAGTAAACCAAAGCCTTCTGGTTTCTTTTCTCAAAATCATTTATTTACTATACAGAGATGATGACGTTAAAATCTTTAGTTTGTACACCGGCTTAAGTGAGGCAGGTTTTATGAACAAATAAGGGTTGGCGGTTTGAAACTACACAAAAGAAGATATTTCTAGCAGCTGCAGTCCCCTCCCCCATTAAGTCCTCTTCATGAAGTTATAGCATTTTGGTTCTACTGAAGGAAATGAGTAGTGGGACTTCATGGTTTTTAAGACATAACCATCTGATCCGTTTCCGCCTGTTCACGTAACAAAGCGATTTAACCATCTTTTTCCACCAGAATTTATCCCCCAAGCAGCATCTCTTCGGTACATAGGACAACATTTTAGGCAGCATTGCTGGGCAACAACAGAAGTGGTTCCAGGGGCTCTGATTGGTTGACCATGATCATGACCCATCACTTGTCTAGTGATGGCTTAAGTATTCCCAGTATATCAGTGGGAAAGTCCCCAAACAAAATTACTGCCCAGCAACATTGCTCAAAATGTTGACTTGAGCATCACCTGCTTTCCAAACGAAAAACAAAGTTCCGTACCATCTACAAAGAAGCAATGAATCTTTATTCATATAGGGAATTAAGTACACAGTCAATTAATCTAGCCCCAATTTTTAGTACAGCATACCACAAAGAAATCTGATTATAGGTTTTACAAGATTATACAGTTTCAGTACCCAATGGTATTTTTTGCTTCATCAGCAGTCATATGATGCTGACATATATATTTTATATATACTTTTTCCTCTACTTTTGGAAACAATTAGACATAAAACCAAAATATGATATTAAGAATTAACATCTGGCATGACAAAATAAACGATGAATAAAATTTGACCCCCATTATGTTCCCTCAACCAAGTTAGATAAAAAATAAGTCTTGCATTTAAAACGGTTAAGTTTGAGTGTAAGTGTTCTCAGTCTTTCGCTGTTTTTAGTCTGTTTTTTTTTTAATATTGAAACCTTGCGTAGTTGTTTTACGTGGCAAATAAAGACATGCAAATTTAGGTCAACAAAGAAATAAAGGCAAATATACAAATGCCTGCTGCTTTTACGTAAAAACCGAGACTGTGTTTTAATAAAGAGGAAAAAAATGAACAGCGGGACAGAAATGAGTCGAAAGGCGAAGACCCAGGCTGCTTTGCAAGGCCAAGAGGTTTCCTGCGAAAAAAAAAAAAATGTGCCTAAAGATTTAAAAAAAAAAAAAAAGAAAGAAAGAAAGTAAAGAAAACATAAAAAGTTCCAGTGGGGTTGTCCCTTCCGTGAGTTCCAGAGTGTTCTACATGAGTTCTGCTTTCAAACAGGGAATGGTGCAAGGGTTCTCTGTCCCAGTCTAGTGCACCTTTTATTGTCAGTCACGCAAGTCCTGCCTGGCAACCATGCCAGGCAAGGAGGGGGGAAAGGGGGGGGATCACTAGGCTGGGGAGGGGGGGTTACCACAACATCAACCACAACTCATAGGGTTTTGAAGATTAAAAAATAGATCTCATTAAAAAAAGGAAAAAAGGAAAGAAAAAAGAAATCCATCACCAAAAATTATTATTAAAAAAAAACAAAAAACAATTAAACCAGGCAGGAAGCATGGAACAGGGTTAAACCACACTAAAACCGGCCTGGCCTCACATTTGAACTGGAGTTCAGTGACCGATAGTTTCTTAGCTTTTGTTATGTTGTTGTTTTTCTTCTTCTAGGTAAGTCTTTTGAAAACAAGCAAACGGAAAAAAACAACTAGTATAAATATATTTTCCTTATTATTTGCAAGGTTGTTTAACTCAAAGGGACCATCTCCGCCATCTTGCCAGGGAGGCATGCAGAGTTCCATTGAGGGAGGTTTTTTTTCTCCACTGACAGCAAATAAAACAGGGATGGCTGGACTCAAAACATTCTTCCATCCTCCTTTGTAACCCTCTGTTTGCAGCGAGGGGGTCTAAAAGGCTCTAGAAGGGGAGCAGCATCTGATGAACATAGTGGAAGCCATGAGAGCAGGAGAGGTCCATCTACGAGGGGGTTGGGAGGGGGACAATGCACGTTGCTCAGGGTTAATTGTGCTGCTTGCTATACAGACCCAGTCCTTCATGGGGTTCTAGAAAAATACCGGCCACTGGGTCATCATTACTTTGTCTTTCCTCTTTAGTTGTTGTTTCCTGGAAAAAAAACAGCTACTGTTTTCTTCCAGGTTCTGATAAAGTGTGTTTGTGTGAGTTTGTCGATGACACTAGTTCTTCACTGTTATTTGATGGTATTGGTTTATGTTGTTTTAAGAGGACTAAAAGTTTAGTTTTGGGGGTTTGGGGCTTGGAAAGGGGTTAAGTTTTGGGAGGAGGGGTTCTCGGAGAGGGGGTGGTCTCTACATGAGGGGGTCGGGCTGCAGCTGGTGCTGGATCTGCTGAGGCTGGAGCGGAGGCGGCAGTTGCAGGGCAAGAAGCGACTCGGTCAGGCCGTGGCCGTGTGGCGGCGGCGTGCCCTCGTTGCTGGACGTCTCTACCATCTCGCCGCCGTAGAAGAAGTACTGGCTCTGCTGGATGAAGGACTCGATGACCGACTGGTTGAGCTTGGTGGTGGAGAGCGTGTCCTTGTTTTCAAAGTCGGGCCGCATCAGTGTGGGCCAGAAGCAGATGGACAGGTTGTCCGCTGTCATCAACGTGGTCTTACTGTGCTGGCTCACCCTGTGAGAGTAAACACGCAAACACACACACACACACACACACACACACACACACACACACACACACAAAAACAGCTCAATTTTTTACAATGCGCACACACATTACAAAGTTCTACTCAAACTACTTCCCAAGATACCAAAACCATCTTATAATCAAAAATACTTTGAGTTCATCAACAAAAGTAAGGAAATCCCTACCAGCTATTATTATAGTTATTTGGCAATCTTCCCTTTTTGGCTCTGATGGGAGCATACCTAAAAGGCAGCAGTTGTAGCAAATCCTCTGACAGACAGATTAAAACGCGATCGTCATGTCAAAAGGCCCACCAGGCAGACTCTATCCATTAAGATTATTAAGCAAATAGGGCTGAAAATTACATTAATAGATACAGACTGTAGCTGGTATTAGCGATGCTAAAGCCTGCGCTAGCGCTCCTCGCGGCTGCTCCGCAGTCAGGTAATGCAGATTGCTCTACTTTGAAATCCCTATGGAGAGCAAATCTCTTTAATCCACGAGAGCGCATGTGTGTACATACTAGTGCAAGTGTGTGTGTGCGCACAATTGTGTAGATGTGTATGATGAATAGATCTGTACACACACACACACACACACACACACACACACACCTTTCCCCATCATCTGACTCAGCCTGCTATTCTGCAGCAGTATTTGCAATGCACGCCGGTTCTCCTCCTCTATGGAAAGAGGTCAGTCAGGTCACTAGCCTAACAATTAGCCAGGGATCTGACCTCAGCTTCAGTGAGACGATGATCAAACAGCTTATGTAATGTCACTATTTTGTCTGCGATTCTACTCTGGGAATAGAGGCCAAGCTCTGCATTTATATTCTGCCGGAAACACAAACAGGCTACAGAGACTCACAAAGCACTTTCCACCCTCGCATAATGATATACTAGAATGCATTCTATTCTTACACAGCTATTTGGATGCAGTTCCTCAATAGACAGCTGGTTTAATTGCTAACAGAAGACTGAAAAGACTGAGTAGATCTGAGGTGTTCAAAGTTTTCGATTTTCAGCTTGTTGCAAACTGGTTGTGGGTTAACAGTAAAATTACCACAGACAAAAAAAAAAAAAAAGATCTTTTGTGTTATAGAACATGAACAAAACGTTAAGCATAACTACAGAGTTACTCCATACTAGGAAAAAAACTTCCGTACCTGTTTAGGTGAGTGATGACGTATTTGAACACTTCGTAGTTCACCTGTGGAAATTTCCTCACAATCTCCTTCAGCACTTGCAGTCGCTCTATGTGGTCCACGATTTCTGCGGAGAGGAACACAAAGGCACAGCGACAAAAATAAACAGTCAGTCAGCGCTCTGATCTGCCAGCGATCTCCAGCACCACGCATCTCATCAAACGGCTGGGGCGGACGACTCAAACAGCCTTTCAGCCCTCAGCTCTCACTTTCAACTGACGATGAGACAATAAAACAAACACAGCAGCACGGCTTTAAAAGTGCTCCACCAGAGTGTGTGTGTGTGTGTGTGTGTGTGTGTGTGTGTGTGTGTGTGTGTGTGTGTGTGTGTGTGTGTGTGTGTGTGTGTGTGTGTGGACTCCATGGCCGACTGTAGTGCTGAACAAAGGAGGAGGGCTGAGACTGTAACCACAGGGGCAGGAGCCGAGCGGAGGCCTGGAAAGCCTTCTGCAGCAGACTCAGTCTCAGACAGCCCTGACTAGACTAGACTAGACTCCAGTACCTCACACTGCATCAGACTGCACGGCTAAGAATGTGGGGTTTGGAGCAAAGCACATCCTGGGACGCCTGCTCCACGTCACTGAACAGGAATGTTTCTGCTTTGCACACACATACAGACACACAGACACACACACAGTTCACTGCAGAATGCACTGCTGTAAAGGATTCTGTGTATGTGTGTGTGAAAGAGAGAGAGAGAGAGAAAGAGAGGGAACATGCATGCATGCATGCCTGCATGTGGCCGTGTGTGTGTGTGTGTGTGTGTGTGTGTGTGTGTGTGTGTGTGTGTGTGTGTGTGTGTGTGTGTGTGTGTGTGTGTGTGTGTGTGTGTGCGTCAGTGAGAATATGTGCAAAGAGGGGCCAAGCTGCACACCTTGGCTGACCTCCAAGCTCGTATGCATGAGCTTGCACAATCGCAGCACATTTGGGCAGGTTTTAGCTGAGCGGGCCTCTGGGAAGCCCATGCTGTGAGTCGGCCGTGGAGAGAGAGAAAAAGACGAGTCCTGCACTCTCATGTTTCCGCGATGGCGACAGTAATCCGCCGTGGCGTGGCGTTTGAGAGCCAATCGGCAACACATCACAGGGAGCATGGGATTATATTCTCCCGCTCTTTCTCGCATTTTACTCATGCACACACACACCCACCCACCCACAAACGTACACACTCACACACACACACACACACACACACACACACACAAAGAGGAAATGCAGATGCAGAGAAATCACCTGCAGTGCGGGCACGAATGCTAGCCTCAGAGTAGGCCTGGGATTAGTGCGATCACAGGGGACTTTAGCTCAGAAGTTTCTGAGGAGGAGCGCTAGAGGGAGGGCGGAAAGGGAGCTGAAGAGAGTGCACAGGCACACACGCAGGCACACACACACACACACACAGAATACACACAGAGTACAAACACAGAGTACACTAGCATACACACACACACACGCACACACACATAGAGTACAAACACAGAACACACACACACATACATACATGCACACACAAAAATACACTGGATATTGAGCCATAGAGTAAGTGGAGGAAAGTAAAAAGACTTGAAAAGCAAATGACAGGGTTTATGGGTGAGAGACAGTAAGAAGGTAAAGAGAGGGAGGGCGAAGGAGGAAGTTGCAGCAAAAAGGGGAGGGAAAAAAAAGAGAGAGACAGGGAGACGGAACAGACAGAGAACAAGGGAGTGAGAGGGTGGAGGCGAGAACAGGGGAATAAAAACCGTGAGTCAGGGAGAAGAAAGGGAAAGAGAAGGTGAACGGGGAGGGGTGCACCTCATTGCAATTCCCCTTTTATTGCCATTTCAAACTCCCTCTTTTTTTTAATCTCTCTCTCTCTCTCTCTCTCTCTCTGTGTGCCTTTTTCTGTCTCCCTCTCTCAGGCACACACACACAGAGGGGCCAGACAGGGCTATGACTGCAGCTGTGGAACTGACATCAGTGTCCAAGGAAGGGAACAGTTCAGTGCTCGCGAGCGCACACACACACACACACACACACACACACACACACACACACACTTACTTCCCCTGTGAGTATAATTGCTCTGTGCCTCTGCTGACGCAACACAGCAGGGGGGAGAGCCAGTGAGTTAAGTGTGTGTGTGCTTGTGTGTGTGTGTGTGTGTGTGTGTGTGTGTGTGTGTGTGTGTGTGTGTGTGTGTGTGTGTGTGTGTGTGTGTGTGTGTGTGTGTGTTTGCAAGCAAGCACACTCACAACCACCACACCACCTCCCTCCGACCTCTCTTTAAATTAAGCTCAGCCAAAGCCCTCTGCACTTTCCAGTCCTCTGCAGGCAATGTGTCTGAGTGTGTGCACAAGTTTTAAAAGTGTGTGCGTGTGTGTGTGTGTGTGTGTGTGTGTGTGTGTTGGGGACAGAGGAGAAGCAGGCACACAGTGCAAAAATCACTGGCATTTCCAATGAGGGGAGCAGGTGGACTGCAGTCCTCCTTAAACACACATAAGCACATCCTGTCGGGCCCCCACTACAATGGCCTGCATAGGAAGAGGAAAACTGACCCAGATGTGAGGAGTGCTCTCAAGGCGGTGTGTGTGTGTCTGTGCGTCTGTGTGAGAGCGAGTCTGTGTGTGTGATAGTGTGTCTACATATGTGTGTGTGTGTGTGTGTGTGTGTGTGTGTGTATGTGTGTGTGTGTGTGTGTGTGTGTGTGTGTGTGTGTGTGTGTGTGTGTGTGTGTGTGTGGGGGAGAGAGAGAGAGAGAGAGAGAGTGTGTGTTTGAGTAAGTGCGTGTGTAAGTGTGTATGTGTGTGTATGTGTGTGAGTTCATTCATGCTTGTAATCCATATACCTGCATCCATGTGTTTTTATGCAAACATACCGTACAAGGGCACAAATGTTTCTACATGTGGGCGTGTGTCCACGACTGATTATATCCGAGTGTGCGTTTTGTGTTGGCCTGCGCGCAATACATCCATAAGGAAAACATTTGTGTACGCACACATGCATCTCCCTCTATAATCACGCTGATCACCCACCCACAACCACTGAGCGCTGATCCATCCGCCGCATTGTTTTGCAGGCTGATTGCGTGCCGCTGCGCGCCCCTGAAGCAGGCGGCACATACGGCCGCGCCACCAGATTATGACCGACTCCAGATGTTCCCCTGCACTTTCCCTCGTCTGTGGGCAAAGCAGGGGGTGTACGGGGGGGTGGGGGGTGTGGTGCGGGAGAGAGAGAGAGCGCGGGCATCATATCATAACCTCCCGTCTCTTATCGGCCTCTTCACGCTCCGCTGCTTAGGCAGCAGATGTTGCACAGTGTTTGGAGCGCTATCGGCCGTTTGTCCGGGCGTGATGTATGGCCGATCTGTACCGATCGTGCTGAGCAAACAAAGAGCTGGGGGCAAACGAGGAGGAGGAGAAGGAAATGGGGGGGGGGGAGCTCTGCTCACCTTCCTACACAAGACTGTTGAGGTCAGTGAGCCGTTCCTCAGGAAAGATAATGGTAAGATTAAAAAAAGAGAAGAAGAGATAGAGAAGACAGCGCTCTGCTGATCTCCCTGCCTGCTGAGAGCCCCAGCGCCTCTTGACGTCCTTTTATTCCTGCTTCAGAAGACCCCCTTTGGAAACGACAGGTTTCATCATCCTCGAAATCTGCTTCCCCCTTTGAACTTTTACTCTGTCATCCTGGATTCCTTTGACAATTGGAAACCTCTTTCAATGTGAATGGCATGCTATCCCTAGACTCTTGTAGGCTGGGTATTTTTTTTTGTTGGTATTGTTGTTGTTCAATTTCAAAAGGCATAGGCTTTTTATATCATGTTCAAAAGTGCTTGTCTGCCTAATTGGGAAAGCGATTTGCATTTATTCTCGCTGCTTTTATTCATTGTGGCTGTTTTGCTGTAGAACAGAACTGCGTACTGCTACTGATGGGTGGTGTTGATATTTTTACATTTTCTTTAAGGATTTACAAAGCCAAGCTCTGCTGCTGAAAAGCTAATTATACCATCTCTATATCTCACCGTCATCAACACATACACTCTACTCCTTTAGCAACAACACTGATGCTACCACTCTAAATATCACAATCATGATGGCACCTCCACAAACACTACAGACTGAACGTTCCCTTGCAGGTCTTTAAATACCAAACTCTGGATATAAGGGATTGGAAGTGAACTTAACCTGAATGTGAATTGGAGGGGCCTGCTCAGTACATTTGGCATCCCTCCAAGCATTCAATAACACATACAAGTAACTGGAGTAGTAGGAAATCACATCACCACCGCAGGCCGTATTAAAGAAGGCGTATGACTATTAAGACTTGACCCATGGCAGCTTGAGGTTGGAATTGCACATGGTCATCACAGACAATATCGGCATCGTTTTTGTGGAGCATTGCTGTGTGTGTGTGTGTGTGTGTGTGTGTGTGTGTAAGTGTGTGTGTGTGGTTACTCACTGGCTGCCTCCACCAGCTCGGGGTGTAGGTGGTAGGGGATGAGGGGGTCAGGCAGGTCGGCGAAGAAGGCCTTGAGGGCTCCGGCCACAGCGTTCACCGCCACATCCATCTCAATCAGGTCTATACTGTGGTCTGCGGGGGGAAGGAGACAGCAGCATGTGAGACTCAAGAAAACCAATTGTGTGTGTGTGTGTGTGTGTTCTTCTGTGAGTCAGTATGTGTGAAGGAGAAAGGACCTGATAAAGAACAGGGTAAGGGTAGAAGAGAGAGTGGACATAATGATGTGAGAAAAACAGCGGAGGTAGTGAGATGCAGAAAGAGGTGGTGTGTGCGTATGTGTGTACGTGTGCGTGTGAGTGAGATGGAAAAGAAAAGCAGAGAAAGTGAAAGAGTGAAAGACTCAACTCAAAATAGAGGCAGCGTGAGATGTTATATGAGGAAAGCAGCGAGGGTGGGAGACAGAGAGACACAGCGAGGTGCTGAGAGACAACAAAATGAAAGGGCCACATAGAGGAGGTGAGAGAGAGAGAGAGAGAGAGAGAGAGAGAGAGAGAGAGAGAGAGAGAGAGAGAGAGAGAGAGAGAGAGAGAGAGAGAGAGAGAGAGAGAGAGAGAGAGAGAGAGAGAGATGGTAGGGGGAGAGCAGTGCTTTAAGGTGAACTGACAGCTGTCACAGCACATCTCTCTGCTGGAGCATGGAGACGGGCGCGAGAGAAGGGAAAAAATGCTCTTATTTCACCAAATACTGCACAAGGATGGGGAGGGGGAAAGAAAGGGAGGAAGAGAATGCAGGGAGAGGGAGAAGTGGAGAGAGAGAGAGAGAGAGAGAGAGAGAGAGAGAGAGAGAGAGAGAGAGAGAGAGAGAGAGAGAGAGAGAGAGAGAGAGAGAGAGAGAGAGAGAGAGAGAGAGAGAGAAAAGAGAGAGATAACTAATGGTTCCGGGCCAGCAGGCTGATTGATGCCCTCAGTGGCTCTTTTAGGCAAAAGCTTTCCCATGGAGGGAACAAGGGAGAGAGAGAGAGAGAGAGAGAGAGAGAGAGAGAGAGAGAGAGAGAGAGAGAGAGAGAGAGAGAGAGAGAGAGAGAGATACAGAGAAAGAGAGAGATATCAAGAGAAGAGAAGAGAGAGAGAGAGAAAGTGTGAGTGAGTGATGAGTAAGCTGGCCACTCGCTGGAAGAGCCTCCTCTGCCACGGCCAGCTCACACACCGCTGACCCACTCTGACCAAGATTCGATTTGAAAGATGGACGAAAACAAAGGAAAAACGGCTTACAATGGGGACACTGGATGGAGAGAAAGGAGAGAGAAAAAGTGAATGCGCAAGGGAGAGGGAAAGAGAGAGAGAGAGAAAACAAGAGAGTGTGAGACTGCAAGAAAAAAAAAATCTATAGCATGCAGGCATATCCTTAGGGGAAAGATCCTGTTAGCGTATGCAGAAATACAGAGTGGAGCTCAAAAAAGAAATAAATAGGGATAAACAATAGCAAACAGAATGGATTGTTACTGTTAAGTCAGCTCAAGCACAAACTGGAGGCCAATTTGGGGTATATTACTGCAGATGACAAACACACAAGAAAAATATTACCTGCAAAACCAATAACATTCTCTCCGCATAATGAGTACGGAGAGAGAAAAAAAAACACACTACTTTGTTTACTCATACTTGATCACACTAATCTTTTCAAGCCCAAAAACAAGTGAAACATAGATTTTCAGAGTGTGCGAGTGTGTGTGCGCCTAATCCACTATGCGCACAGTCCACAGTCCGAGCAAAAAAAAAAAAAAAAAAAAAAAGCGACATCCGGCTACCAAAATGGGCCGGCGGTGGAGCAGCTCAGGAAGGCAAGGGGCCAAATTAGCCCCAACACAAACTGGCTGGGTGCAACAGACGGGCCACGTGCTCTTTACAGCAAACACCAGCGGTGCCCACATGAAAGCCCCGCGCTGTGCTGCGCTGTGCTATGCTGCACCGCTGCACTGCCAAAGGTGGCGCCACACCAAAAAGTGCCCATCGCCAGGTGTGCATGGCATGCCTCCATGGAAACGGTTTATTCTACTGCAAATGGGTTTTGTTTCACCAGAGATTGCCCCAATGCCAGAATAACAAATAAATATATATTTTTTTTAAAAAAACAACAGCTTGGCTGTTCTGAAACCGCTTCCATAGCCATGGCAGGGATATGAAAACAAAGAGCCATGGCCAGGCTACATCAACCGACTGAGAGTGCCTCTGAATCGACAAGGGATGAGATGCAATTTCAGAGATGCACACGCTACCAGCCAACTCACGACAGCTGCCAGAAAATAAAACAGTGTCAACCCAAGTCGGTGTTGTTGCCTAATGTTCTTGGCTTCTTCTGGCCCCGGCTCTTGATGAATTGAAGCCACTCGGACTTGCGACGGTAAATAGTGTGAAGACATTCGCCACGCTCCTAATGATTTGTACTGAGTGTATAAAACACAGACACACACACTGTCTTAATATTTATTGCCCTCAACTAACACTCGCCAGTGTTTGTCATTTCTTAATAGAGTAGGGTGAGAGAGACTGAGAACAGCTACACTGGCATTAATAACACAATTATGGGGAGGCCCCTTCATCACACAGAAAAACACACACACACACACACACACACACACACACACACACAAAAGCCTCGACTGATTGCAATTTCCAGTGCTGTTCAACGGTGGAGAAAGGAGACATTAGTGCAGAAGAGTTTGGACTGGTTTGGTGCCATTTGTTACTCGTGCACCTTCCATTTATTTGGAGGATAAACGGCAGCAAGTGCTTTCTCTGGTCTGCGCCACAAGACGTGGGTGTTGCTCAGCCTCTCTATATATGCAAAGCAGATTCAGGGTGGAGGGCTGTTTAATCTGCCTGTGAGCAGCAAGACCATTAGCGGAAAGCTTGTGTGTATGAGGTTTGGTAGCTGGCTTATCTAAATAGCATGCACACACACGCACGCTCACACACACACACACACACACACACTTCTCCAAGAAACCGGAGTGTGTTGTGTAGCTTACCATAGTGGTGTGTGTGTGTGAGAGAGAAAGAAAGAAAGAGGAAGAGAGGGAAAAAGGATCACAAGAGAGAGAGAGAGAGAAAAGGGGAAACAACAAGAGGAGAGAGAGAGAGAGAGAGAGAGAGAGAGAGAGAGAGAGAGAGAGAGAGAGAGAGAGAGAGAGAGAGAGAGAGAGAGAGAGAGAGAGAGAGAGAGAGAGAGAGAGAGAGAGAGAGAGAGAGAGAGAGAGAGAGAGATGGGTAATGGTGTGTTTCTGCCTCTGCACACCTCTGTGTGTGAGCAAGAGAGTGAGCATGAGCGTGAGTGAGTGTGTCTGAGGGAGATGGGGGGTGAGATAATGCATGAGGCAGTAAATTAAATGGTCGGCAGGTGGTTGGGAAGGAGCGGAGGAAACTGTTTGAAAAGCTGGATTAGAGCAGTGAAAGTACAGAGACAAGCGTGTCTGAGAGCGGGAAATGGCCCTGCCTAAACAGAGTCTGCACACAGCCCAGCACTTTACAGCTGCGCACACACACACACACACACACACACACACACACACACACACACACACTGCATAATGGCCTAACTGTGTTTGCATAGGAGGTAGGCATACAGACGATGGGACATATGGACACACATTAGTATCAGTTCAGAAAAGACGGGACATGCGGGCAAGGGTGGGGGGATGGGGTGCAGAGAGAGAGAGATGAAGAGAGAAAGACAGAGAGAAGAGATGAAAGCATGGCTTCCCCCGGAGAGTTAATTACTGAACATAAAGAAACACAATGAATACTCCACTTGATGAGTTGGTGTGCAGAGTTGGGCGTCTCTGTGTGCAAGTGTGTGTGTAGGCATATTAGTACTCATGATTATCCCATTTTCCAAGCTACAGGAGGGAGAGAACAACCCACGGCCCTGGGTACTGTACCATATGCCAGCTCAGTTATGATGGGCCATTAAACACATCCATACATACAAACATACAGCACACACACACACACACACACACACGAACACACACACGAACACACACACGAACACACACACACACACACACACACACACACACACACACACACACACACCTTGATCGAACTGCTTCTGGATGTTGTCCTGGTCCGTCTTGTTTCCACTCACTCGGTACAGTCCCTCCGTCGTCAAGCCTGGCAAAAAGAGAGAGAGAGAGAACAGACAAAAGACAAGAGTGAGCGTGAGGGCTTCATTAGGAACACTGAGTGCACATAAACACAATTTGGTACATCTGTCCAACCCGCACTATTGGCTGGCCTTATATGGGGGGGGGGGGGGGTCACGGGAATCAATAGAGATGGGCGAACTGCAAAAGCCTCCCCTGGCACCTATTCAGCACCCCTCCCCAACTACACAGGAATTTATGCTGAGAGGTGCCCTGCTTCTTTGGAGACGGACAAGAAAAGAGGGTGGCGGGGGGTTGACGGATCTCTCTCATGGGACTTGGCTCGACATCAGACGACGCAGGAACATCAATACTCTGCCTTTTCAAACCAAGCTCCCCTCGCATACGCCTCTGCTCCCAAGTGCGAAAGGTCAGAGTTGAGGAAGCTTGGCTTCCACTGGCAGGCACACACACACACACACACACACACACACAGAAACACCTGCACACACACATGCGTACACTGCTCTCCCTGAATAAAGTCTTTGCCTTATGACTACAGACAGCACACCCAGGCGTTCAACTCAAACCCATGCCGACAATTCAAGCCACTTCAAACGCCTGGGCGAGGTGAGGGGGGGTTTGTCAGAGCAGAGGCAGCTGACGCTGCGGAAGCCGAAGGCAATCGGACTGTCCTCGGGGAGGTAAAAGTAATTAGATTGCAGGTTGTTAGCAGTGCAGCCTTAGCAAGCGCACGCACACACACACACACACACACACACACACACACACACACACACACACACACACACACACACACACACACAGTCCATGGGATCAGAATTAAAAACGCCTCAAGATACTAGGTAGAGAGATGAGCTAAAATGAACTTAGTTCAAGTTCAGATCAGGTCCGTTAGCCAGGACATGTCAATCATAAAAGGTGTGTGAGTGTGTGTGTGTGTGAGAATGGGAGAGTGCATGAGCGAAGACTTGTGTGTGTGCCAGCATGTGGGTGCTGACAGAAAGGGCTGTGCATTCCAGGGATGGTCCAGCATGTCTGAGCGAGTCCTTCCTCTCACTGTAAACACACACATACATACACACCCACAAACACACACACACACACACTCTACAGGTCCAGTAACAGCTGAAGAGCAAACTGGGTGCGGCACAGAAACCAAATAAGCAGCCCTCCTCCTTACTCCTACACACACACACACACCAATAACACAAACAAACATATACACAGGGCCTAAATGGGCGGGGAAAACAGGTAGGAGCAGAATTTCCGGCTCCTGCAGAAGGCAGTGCAGGTGAATCACCGGCAGCTAAAAAGTCTAGTGTCAACAGGGCCAATCCCTGGGCCAGGCAAGAGCTCACAACAGCTCTCAGACAACCACGCAGGTTTCTCTCCAAACTTCTCACGCCACTCACTGACTGACTGACTACACTAAGGGCAATATGTCAAACTGTCTGTCTGAGTGTATGTGTGTGTATGTATGTCTCTGACTGTCTGTGTATGTAGCCTAGTGGTGTTAGGCCTTGCCCTGATATCGTCAGCAGAATGTGAGCTCACAAGCAAGCAAGCAACTCCAACACACACACACACACACACACACACACACACACACACACACACACACACACACACACACACACACACAGACACAGAAAGAGTACGAGACACCCAGCACAGAGCTGCTCCAGCAGCACTGGGGATTTTCCATGGGAAGATAAGGATGCACCAGAACAGCTTTCCATTTCATTTAGCCAATCACTTCTCCTCCGCTGTCAGCGCTCTCCATCTCCCTCGCTCTCTCTCTTCCTACTTCCTGTGTGTCCCTCACCTTATCGCAAACCAGCAGCTCAAATTTGATGCCTTTCTGTTTCGTTTCCTCCTCTTTCTCTCCCTCGCTATCACCTTATGGGCAGGTAGTGACATCATGTAATAGCTCTATCTGGTGATTCACGTCTCTTTCTTTTCCCCATTCTTCATCCTCCCTTTATAGCGTCTCCTGGCGCTCCCCTCCTACATTCGTCTTTCGCTTTCTTTCTCTCCCGTTCAATTCCTCTTTTTCACTGCCTCTCTCCCCCTCCCTCTCTCTCTCTCTCTCTCTCCTCATCTCTCTCTCTCTCTCTCTCTCCCTCCCTCCCTCTCCCTAACTATGCGGGCAGGACACTGCCTACTGCCTGCTGGCCCTTTTGGCCGAGAGCTCAGGCCGTGGTTTGGGTGGGTGTGTGCGTGTGCCGCAGAAACCGCTGGCAGCTTGTCAAGTCCGAGCCGCCGGGCTAAATCGGGCTCTTTGCAGCGTCCCCCTCTTTAGATGAGGGGCTTCGGGCGAACGGACGGACCCGGTGGCCTGTGCACCTGTTTGACCCCGACGGCCCGCGGACCGAGACGAGACCCTGTCGCCACAGCAACGCCGCGCAAGCCGAGGCAAAACAGGCTGGCCACAGATGGAAATGGGAGACGCAAATGGTCAAAACAACAAGTTTGTTTTTCGGCTTTTTCTTTCCCCTCCCCCCCTCCCCTTATTCTGTCTACTTTTTCTCCTTCTGTATTTTCATTAGTGGGTGAACGTTGTGCTGACTGTGGCTGTATTTAGTCAAATGCCTTGAGGAAGGCTAGGGCCAAAGACAATGAGCAGAACGAGCTGTGGGAAAACGCTTTGGGGGGGAAGTGGTCCCAATTTAGATGCTCCCCAGTCGGATGTCCTATTGTCCTCTGCAGCCACCCCACCCCTTTTCCGATGCTAACACCATCGTGTGTGTGTGTGTGTGTGTGTGTACGTGTACACGTCTCTGTGTACTGTACGTGTACACAGAGTGTGGGTGTGTGTATGTGTGTGTGTGTGTGTATTAGTGTGAGGGCGCACTCATGCATGTGTGTGAGTGTATACTGAACGTTTCCCTCACATGGATTAACATCACGTACCCGCACAGCCCTGCAATATCCTGCCATCCCTCGTCTAAGGAAGTCCGAGCGTTTACTCAAACATGCGCATATGCCTCCTCTATGACAGCACAGAGACATTACAGGAAGAAAAACAAGAAAAAAAAAAGAGAGGGAGAGAAAAACATTGGCTTCAAGTCCATTGCTCTCTTCAATGCTTGTGTATTTGGAGAGATCTTGGCGGAGACTGCGCCAAGAAAATGTATGGTTATCCTGGAGCTGGTGTCTAGCACCTTGGCTGCAAGAGGCTAGGTGTAAGCAAACAGTCATCACTGACTGTCTCTGGCAGCATGAGAGACAGAGAGGGAGAGAGAGAAGGGAGAGAGAGAGGGAGAGAGGGAGAGAAGGGAGAGAGGGCGTGGTTTTTCCGGTACTTGTCTCAACCTTCCCCGGGTAAACAGCAGAAAGGTCTGCCGTCTGTGGCCGTCAGATAAGCATCCGCTGTGCGCTTGTTGGTGCTCATGCAACCAAACGCCACTCTTTCCTTAAGCCTTGCGCTCTCTCTCTCTCCACACACACACACACACACACACACACACGCACACACGCACACACACACATGCCCTTTGAGGGGTTGTACTCTTAATTCAGCAGAGGGCTGGAAATGAGGCAGAGTGTTGTTGGGTCTTCTTACATGAGTGCACTTGCCCTCTGGGCAGATCTAAGGAGTGAGTTTTTCCAAAATGTCACCTGACTGAGGCTCCCTTCACCCCTACCCAACCCCCACCCACTCCCCCACGGCGGTGACATTACAATATACCTAACCCTCTGGAGAGAACACAACATTTCAGGTCAGAGATAAATGTTAAGACTGCGGTGTGTGTGTGTGTGTGTGTGTGTGTGTGTGTGTGTGTGTGTGTGTGTGTGTGTGTGTGTGTGTGTGTTGTATTTTTAAGCACAAAGGTTTTTTGTGTGTACACGGTGCACTCAGTGACATTGTGCATGAGTGCATATGTAAGTGTACATGTACATTTACGTGTATGTGTGAGTGTGTGCGAGTGCGTGTGTGTGTGTGTGTGTGTGTGTGTGTGTGTGTGTGTGTGTGTGTGTGTGTGTGTGTACGTAACCTGATCAGATGGCCTCCTCCCCTGTGTAATGGTCAGACTATTTTACTGCAGGGCGTTTTCTCATTCTGCTGACACACACACACACACACGCACACTCACACTCACACACACACACACACACACACACTCCCTGTTCTCTCCCAATGCACCAACAAGGACGTGTAACTTGCGTTTTCGCACACTGCACAATACTTCTCTTAGAGCAAATGCTAGAGCTTGCATGCAGTCTGAGCAGCCATTATGCCTTTACAATCAGGCAAGATGATGAGAAAATGTGGCGAACACACAAACACTCTTGCACACAAAACAAATCAGCACACACACTTTCATTCACACACACACACATACATACACACACACACACACATTCCACAGGAAATTAGTTTAAAAATAAACCAACCTTTATTGAACCTATTCGTCATCACAGGGCTTCAATAAACTTAACCCGTTTACGGCCGAAACCCAAACCTGCGGTGCTGCCTTGGCGGGCCGGCCTGACAAAGCACCAGCAGTGCCGACAAACAAGCAAAGACGCTCAATTTATTTCGTTTCCCACACTCACTCACTCGCTCACTCGCTCGCTCTCTCCCCCTTTCTCGCTCTCTTTCTCTGCTTCCCGAGTCCTCTCTTCCTCTCTCTGTCTCTCTCTCTCCCTCGCTCTCTCTCCCTCTCTAATCACAAACAGCCCTTTCTCTGCCGGAGATGGGTGCTCAGTAAAAGCTAGAGAGAGTCCCATGCACGACCAGCCTCCTTTATAGGCCTGGGTGAGGATGGTGTACTGAGAGTGAGCCCAAGTTCAAGGGCCCAGTGGATCCAAACACTTAGCCCCAGTGAGAAGGAGGAGGAGGAGGAGGAGGAGGAGGAGGAGGAGGAGGAGGAGGAGAAGGAGATGAAGAAGAATGAGAAGGAGGTGGGGGGGTGCCAAATGATTGGGAGCTGCAAATTCTCAAAGCCTGGTGATCAATCTCCCCACAAGCCTCCACTGCTAGCGTGTTCCCTAACGGTCCATCCACGCAGCCTCCGGTGACTATAAATCATATAGATCTCCGCATGTGAGCGAATCGTGTTTGGGGGGGTGGGGGGGGGGGTGTTGTGGGGTACAGCGGGGAGACATCAGCATCCTTTCCCTCGTCATTAAAAAGAAAATCCATACTGGCAACAATGGCAGCCTGCGCAAAGCCTCGGAAGCCCAAGTGTCAACAGCACCAGAGACGGGAGAGTGTGTCGGCGTGTGGGAGAGTGTGTGTATGCTTCTGTGTGTGTGTGTATGTATGTGTGTGTGTGTGTGTGTGTGTGTGTGTGTGTGTGTGTGTGTGTGTCTGCCTGCTTCAGTATGTAGGCCTCTAGCCTCCAATAACTCTGATGTGGAGAGAGGTGGGAAGATTCCAGCAGGAAGCCACACACTTGTGTTTGAGGGATTAGATGTTTAGCTGCCCGAGCCCCAGATGACTCTGGACGACCAGAGAAAAATGAATGATAAACAAAGTGGAGTTGTGTTAACAGAGAGAGTGAGAGAGCACTGGGAATGGTGCTGAGGTGTTATCACTGGAAAGAGGGCACTACTGTGGGCTTGTGTGTGTGTGTGTGTGTGTGTGTGTGTGTGTGTGTGTGTGTGTGTGTGCGCGTCCAAATACATATGAGGAAGTTTATGTTGCATGTACAGTATGTACGTATATGTGTGTGTGTCCTTAAAGTTGTGTAGAAATTGTTATGTTACCAGTGTGAGTGTGAGCGTTTGTGTACACATGTGCTTTTAAGTTGTGTAGCAAGTGTTACTAGGGTGCCAGTGGGTGTGCGTGCGCACATGTCCTTTAAGTTGTATTGCAAGTGTTAGGGTACCAGTGTGTGTGTCTGTGTGAGTGTGTGTGTGTGTGTGTGTGAGAGAGTGTGTGGTGTGTGTAAGGCATGAGAAATCGGTGGCTGTGAGAGGATTTAATGTAGCGGAGCTGCCTTATCTGCAGCCTGCAGTGAAGCACTGTGCTTCCACACAGACAGAAACACACACACACACACACACACACACACACACACACACACACACGCTGAAAGATGTGACAGTCATTGACATAAAGAACATCCGCCTCACGCACTCACCGAAAGTAGGCCCACACTATTTACGGATTTCAGAGAGAGAGAGAGAGAGAGAGAGAGAGAGAGAGAGAGAGAGAGAGAGAGAGAGAGAGAGAGAGAGAGAGAGGAATGGAATATCAAGAGGGAAGAAAAGGAGAAAAGGATGAAGGAGAAAGAATGAGTGAGACGGATGAAGAGGCCAAGGCGCTGCAAAGCAAAATAATTTTTTAGGAGGCACAAAAACGGCAAGATAAAACAGGCAGTCCAAGGAATGGGAGCTTCATGACAAAAGTCTAGCTTCCAGGCAAGAAAAGAAACAAAACAAAAACAAAAACAAAAACCCAATGATGAGATGGCCGTCGTGACACAGCACAAACGATGACACAAAAGCCAGCGAATAACCCAAGCAAGCGCGAGCTTCAATTCTTCTGATTAACCACTAGACAAAACAACCCCAGAGGCTTTCGCTGCTGCCTTAAAAGAGAGAGCATTCCCACAGCGTCATAGCCGGCTCTCAGCACACAGTCTCTCTCTCTCTCTCTCTGGCTCTCAGCTCATCAGCGGCTCTTCTATTGTGGGCTAGGAAACTGGATTACATCTCTGGGTGGAGCTCGGCACCATACATGCGTGTGTGTGTGTTGTCGGGGCAATGGGCTGGGTCGCTAGCTTTGTGCATGCTGGGCTGTGGGTTGGGGTAGCTATGTGCATGTATTAAAGCTGGTATGTGGGTTCCATATGCAAAAGACTGGGAAAGACTGGGAATACAGAGCTGTCTTCTGTGACTGTATGAGGGCTAGCGAGCTAACTGACTGACTGACTGACTGCCTTGTGTTTTCAGGCTGTTTGGGGGTTAGTGGAGTATCACCCCTCTGGCTGCCCTTGGTATGCTGTATATACTGTATATGAGCCTGATTGATTAGCTTTGAAGCTCGGAGTTACTAGTAGACAGGTAGCTGGGGAATCCTCAAGGGTACAGCTTTTATGTGCGCAGGTGTTGGGAGTTAACATTTCCTTCCTTGTGTTTGCTAACACAGCAAGATCATCGACTACAGTATGTATATTTATACCTCGTCACTGAAGAGAAGGCTTCATCAAAAAAAAAAAAGCACCTCCAAAATCAATTACAGGCTTGAACGCTTCTATGTTATCCACTGGTTTCAAAGGCATCATTGTCCACACCTTCAGCAACAACCCAAACTTATATAAAGTAGGGTAAAGGCTCCAGTCTATATGGTTACATGCAAAGGAGTCGCATTTGCCTGTGGGCCGGGCTAGTGAGTCACATGTGACGACATCTCTCGTGTGCGTCGTCTCCTCCAGCTCATGGGCTCATGGGGGCCGGCCCTGTGTGTTGCGTGTCGGGGCTGTCGGGTCAGTCCTGTGGTGCCCGCCAAAGCGGCAGTAACGAGCTCGTCCAGCCGAGCTGAGCTGAGCTGTGGAGGGGATGATCGTCCGCTGTGGCGCACTGCACCACACCGTACCACACCACGCCATGCCACACTGCGCTCTACTTCATGCTCGGGTCAGCAGCATGGCGTCCCAGGGCCTGGGCAGTGAGAGGAGTGGAGTGGAGTGGTGTGGTGTGGAGGGGAGAGGAGCAGGAGCTGCGGACATCTGCCCATCCGAGGGCCAGGGACGGCCTCATCATGCGCTCCAGCTCATCTCTTATTCACCAGCAGCAGATGGGGTGCCGTTTAAAAATAGATCCCCCTTTGGTCCCTCCCTCCGCAACCACCACCTCTCTCTCTCTCCCTCTCTCTCTTTCTCTCCCTCTCTCTCTCTCCCTCACTGCCTTCTCTCTTTAGACCAGTGCTGCTGCTGCATTATGCAGTTGGCATGAAGGGCTGGTGAAGAGCACTGACTGCTTTTTGATGTGTGAGTAAGAACATGATTTAGAGACTGTGTGTGTGTGCGTGTGTATATATATATGTGTGTGTGGGACAGTGTATACGCACCTCAATATACATTTGCTAAATGTCATGCTTCTCCACATCTACACATTTGCATGCGCGCACGCACACACACACACACACACACACACACACACACACATACATATGCTGTAATGTACTTGCCCAACACACTTCAATATGTTATAAATTCAGATGGGACTTTCCAGCATTTCAACACAGTCCACAGCTGTGGGAGCCTGGGGACAAATTTGGAGCCTCCAACTTAAAAAAAAACTAGAAAACAAGTTTCAATGACCCATGCGTGTAACGTTTACATCAGCATGAACTATCGGGTGGCAACATCTGCGATGAGGTCACTCCCGTTAAACAGCAGGGCACATTGCTCCTCCTCGTGATGACGACAGCCATTCGACGTGGGGTGAGAAATAAATAAATAACCCAAAAATCCGACTGACACCATCATCAGTGAGTGTGACAGCGACTGTGAGTCGAAGTCTGTGTGCGTGTCTGGATTTGTGAGAGACTTTGTACCCAAGAGGGCATGTGTGTCAGTGTACACAAGGGTGTGTTTGTGCCTCTGTGTGTGTGTGTGTGTGTGTGTGTGTGTGTAACTTGTAATAGGATGAGCACCAAGGCCTACAGTGATGTCTGCCTTCACTGAGGCGATGCAACCAGCAGAGCTAACCCCTTCCCCAATCCTCCACATCCCACCACACACACACACACACACACACACACACACACACACACACACACACACACACACACACACACACACACACACACACACAGAGAGAGAGACACAGACACACAGAAGGGCTCCAAGGGCAGCACCAGGCAGCCAGTGCCACCAGGGAGCGGCCGGGTTTTTCAGGCCCGTCTGCAGAGCCTTGAGCGGGGCCTGATGCATGTCGACAGCCCTTGTCAGATCCAACTGGCTGTGACATCGCCCATTCAGAGCGGACGGAACGCCAGCCGCCAAGGGGGACGACAAGACCTCACGCTGCCGGGACATTTAACGGCTAAGCACTCGCAAAAGACCTTGGCAGGCTTTTTATGTGTGAGTGAGTGTGCGTGTATGTGTGTGTGAGTCTGTGTGTGTGTGCGCTCAACCCTATGGCACAACACTGTGTGCAACACAGAGAGGACAAGTGACAGAAGGGAGATGGGGAGTGAGAGAGTGAGTGAGGGAGGTAGGGGGGTGAAAAGAGATGAGGGAGAACACAAGGGTCCGACACAGGAGTGCCGGGCAGAAGAGAAAGGCTGAACACAGAAAACAGCTGCGTCATCGGGGGCGACAGCCAGCTGACTTCCAGCAAGGTGCCTGAGTCACGTGTGTGCGTGTGCGGGAAAAACGGGGACGGTTACCAGGGCAGCCGGGACGAGGAGTGGGGGAGGGGGATGAGATGGGGATGGGGGGGTCAGCTGTGGTATTAGCCAAGCCATGAATAATTGATTGTTGTTTGTGTCGGCTGACAAATCATTCACTTAGTCTGGACACAGATCCCCAGTGTCAGGGGGGAAGGAGAGAGGGAGCGAGGCAGTGAAGGAGAAAAGAGGGGAAGAAAGCAAGAAGGGAGGAAAAAAAAGAAGCGAAAAGAAAGAGAGAAAGGAAGGAAGAAGGAGAGGCATGGTAAGGGCAAAGGGAGAGACAGAGGGAGGAATAGATGAATTGGAGAGGGGAAGTGAGTCAGTCACAAACACACACAGACCAGCTGACTGACACACACACACACACACACACACACACACACACACACACACACACACACACACACACACACAGGTGCTGTAGGAGACCTCTCGGTCATGAGTGCACCCAGGCCTGTTTCCAGATGGAGCTGATGCAGAGAAGTGTGGACCTGTTTGGCCTACGGCTCTCCCTCCCCCCTCTTTTCCTTCTCTCTCTCTCTCTCTCTCTCTCTCTCTCCCTCTCTATCTCTCTGTCACCTCATAAAAACAGCACCTCACCATACCTGTCTGTAAAGAGAGCAGGGGAATGGGAAAGCAGGCTTTGAGTCTGTGCTTTTGAATGGATGAAGTGCAGTGCAAACATGGCATTACGTATGTGCATGCAAATGAGGCCAATCCAAACCCACTTGTTCCTCGCTTCTGACGGATGATCAGATAGAGAGAGAGCGCCGAGTCACTGTCACTGTGTTTCCATTCAAATTGGCTTTGTTTGCCTGTGTTATACACACACACACACACACACACACACACACACACACACACACACACACACACACACACACACACAGACTCAAAACGTCTGGTTGTGGCATGGAGCAGCTGGAGCAGTCTGACAGGGCTTGCCTTGGACCCCCCTGGGGCTTCCCAGAGGAGAGCTTAACGAAACGGCCTGCAACGAGCCAATCCCACCTCCAGCCGCCTGGAACGTCACCTCATCAGTGGCACACCAACACACACACACAGCCACACACGCTGCCCAACATCAACAGCACATACATCACCCTGCACACCTCAAAAGCCACAGACAGGCTCATGGGCCTGCAGAGACGGCAGCTTCTCCACCTCATGGAGTGTGTCAGAGTCTGTGCTTGTGCAAGGCTCTTTTATAAACACGCACAAATGCAGAACTAGTGAATAAGTCACTGACTGTGTCTACACCACACTAGCATTCACTTCCCTTGTTTGCGCTTTCAATGCCAATCTCATTTCGTAAAGTAGCTCTCCAAACTCTCCCATGGAAAGCTGCAATACACAAAATCTGTGAGCAAAAAAAAAAAAACACAAAGCAACAAAAATTGAGCTTTGCTGGCTAATTCTGGCAGAAGGAGGGCCTCAGTGCTCAGTTGTACCAGCCCACTCGTTTGTTGGGCTGGATCGGCATGGAAGCAGGTGTTTTCCTGTGGCGAGTGGGAGACAGCCTCCTGGCTCAGTACACAGGCTCTTGGAACAACGCTCCATGAACAAAACAACAGACAGGGACACAGCTCTGTGTGTGTGTGTCTTTTCTGGCTGTTGTACCATAACGTGTGTGCCTGGGTATCACTATGCTTATTTGTGTGAGTGTGTGGGTGGCTGGCTGTGTGTGCATACATGTGTGTACGTGTGAGAGAGAGAAAGGAAGAATGAAAGGGGAGAGAGAGAGAGAGAGAGAGAGAGAGAGAGAGAGAGAGAGAGAGAGAGAGAGAGAGAGAGAGAGAGAGAGAGAGAGAGAGAGAGAGAGAGAGAGAAAGAAAGAAAGAAAGAGAGAACACAAAAAGGGAGGCCTACATCTGCCCAAGCTGCTCTCTCTAAGCGACCAGAGCGCTTGCTGCTGTGTAAAGTCACTCTGGCTGAGCTTGACATTGAGGCTAGCAGGAGTGGCAGCACATTGGCCGGGGGCTCAGGCATGACAATCACTGACCATTCAGGGTGTGTGTGGGTGTACGTGTGTGTGTGTGTGTGTGTGTGTGTGTGTGTGTGTGTGTGTGTGTGTGTGTGTGTGTGTGTGTGTGTGTAAGCCTAGGGGAATGCTAAGCAGTGTGAGGCCCCTACTCTCCCATCCCACGCTGGAGGGACAAAGTGAGACAGTCAGAGAGAGAGAGTGAGAGAGAGAGTGTCAGAGAGAGAGAGAGAGAGAGAGAGAGAGAGAGTGAGAGAGAGAGAGAGAGAGAGAGAGAGAGAGAGAGAGAGAGAGAAATTCAAAAAGCTGACTGATACATTTCCATAATGTCACTTTGAAAAGCTCATCATGGCTGCCGCGCCTCCCTTGAGATGCGCGCGTGTGTGAGTGTGTGTGCGCGACGTGCGTGTCCTCCCCCGGCCACAGTTCACTCACTTGCTCATCTCGTTCCTTTCATTTCCCCTCTCTCTCTCTCTCTCTATTTTTTCCTCTCTTTCACTCACTTCACCTCACCCCTACTGCTCACTCCCTCCTTCCTTCCCTCCTTCTCTCTCTCTCTCTCTCTCTCTCTCACTGCGGTCTATCAGTGCTGGCGGTTGCTTTAGTCCTACTACAGAGGTGGGAGTCCCAGACGCATGCACCTCCATGGCTCCATCAGATCAAGG